>JAHFWJ010000330.1:2400000-3000000 GCA_028555115.1 Himalopsyche japonica
AGTGAATAGTGGATATCATTCTGACGTTCCTTTTCTTATTTGTTTTCCACACTTGGACGAGTGTTTCACCTTTTCTGGAATGCTTGGTTTCTTGAGGCTTTCATTTTATATTTATTAAAGATTCCAGTAAACCTCCATTTTTCCGTATTGTCCCGCAAAGTCCCGTTTTACGTAAAAATAAATCTTTAGCGAGCGATACACTGTTATAAAATAATCTGCATAAATCCTGTGCCACTTATTCATATATGGATTCAACTCGCTCATTACAGAAATGTATGTACATTCGAATCAGAACCACTATCGTCCCGTTATCTTGTTCACAATCACTGGGAACCTCCGACAATGCATCCTCAAAATTTTCTTAATATGTTTCATCTCTTCCTTCAATTTTGAGGTGATTAAAAATAAACATATACAAATTATAATCATATATGATTAGCAAGAGAAAAGCAAATTTCGCGACGTTTTCACCGATAGTTCAGAGAAGACAGTATACAATTTACTTATATTGTATATTGAGAAACACTTGCAACACACCTCCCTGATTTCTCAGAATGGCTGTAAAAAAATTACGAAACAAACTAATGGGAGTGACAACATCTGCAAAGGGGATGACATGAGAACCAGGGCTCTTTAAACTGCGGGTATTTATAATATTATCTTGAATATATGTAGCATGATTTTATCTTCGTTCTTATATTTTACTTAGATATTATTGTGGGTATATAAGCGCAGGCAATATAACAATGAGGATCGATATGAATTATTTGTATATATTAATTTTTATAAGTACAAAAGGTACAGTATGGGCAAGAAAACCTTGTTTTTTCCACTTCTTCAGCAAAACAAATATGGATTCAAGTAAAATAATTTAATTACAGCTAAATTCTTGAGAACATTGTACTTACTTTTCCATGGTTCATATCGATCTAATAATCCGGCTTTCACCTTTCGCCATCTTCAGATTCGATATAAATATATTTATGGGGTAAACACGAATTAAAATTGTATATTTCCCATCAACTCATAATGAAAGGTATTTATACAAAATTAATTATTATCCATGAACGTTTTTTTTTTATATATAGGTACTTATATATAGAGTATAGAGAGAGACATATAGAGTTTATCTAACGAGTTCTAATATATATGAACATTAAATAAAGAAAAAACGAAGTGAAAAAGTAAATTTTACATATTAAAAAAAAAATTGTAATAAATTTAAGTTTTTTTTTCCACTAACGACAGCCCAGAGGTATAGAACCACTGCTCAAATGGCATTTATTTATGGGGCAAAGTATCTAGAAGCCAGCAAATCAAATTTGGTTAAGATATCTCTATTGGTTCACAAATTATAGTGAATCTAGTAAAAGGAGAGTTTTCGGGCGAATTTTTTTTCAAAATCGCCGGCCAATACGCGAAATTCGATAAAAAACATGCGGTCGCTAAGCTGTTAAGATCGATATTATGTATATTGTTAATAGTTATTGTATAATGTACAGAAGAACTGTGGGCTCTCAACTTCTATAGCACTTTGGAAATCTTTACAATTTCTTTATTATACGGTATAATATACTTTACCATTGAGATTATAAGAGTTTTTTTCTAATCTGCCGTGCCCGCAATTTTCTAAGACATATTTTGGTCTGTGAACTGGTTCTCTGATTCCTCTGTAGTTGTATCCCACTGTCGACAAATAAAGGTTATTAAAAATTACCTTTATACACAGTGCGGACGCATAATTGATTAACTATTATGCAAGCCACGTTACATCATTTCTGCGAGGTAATTATATTTTTTTTTCTATGCACATGTTATTGATTCACTACGTCCAAAAGTACTAATGCGCAACTATGATCTTTCACACTTGCTAATAATAAATTAATTTTGTTTTTATAGTGTTATCGATTAGTGATTTTTTTATCCGTAAGATACAATCATTGCTGATTAATATTTCAATAATGGTTCCTCTTCAAACACAAGATAATCTCCGTAGATCGTTAGCTTTTTTAAGTTATGCTTATTTAATATTATCCAAAAGTATTCCAAATAAAACTTCTTTTCTTCAAAGTTCTTATGACGAATAATTTTAAATTTACTAATGTCATTTTAAGTGTAGTAACATTCCCTTGTTTTCAACTATTGTTCTACTAGTCTAATATAAAATTTCGTTGACAGTATTGTTATATTGTACATTACGTGTAATTTACATTTACACATCTTACTCGAATATTAACTATCACGTACTAATGTATTCCTTCTATGAATAATATCAACTGTCTCGAGAATCATTGTGTAACTGTTCCACACTGAGCGACTAGCAAAATTTAGAAGATGCATTCAAATTAAACTAGAGATGCATGAATGCAATGACGAGTGCATAGCGAATTACAACATTGTTTATAATTTTACCAAGGAAGTTACTTAACCTTTTTCAATGGCTTTAGTAAAATGGCTTGTATGTATGAAAGAAAGCATTATAATGCAAATCGTCGGGTTGTATCATTAACTGTTCGTTAATGATCATTATCAAATTTCTATATCACTCTGAATGGCTATTCTTTCACCATATTATGTCAATTTTGTAATTATCAAGTCTATTTTTTCTCTTGGATTTACCATTCACAAGCTCTCTTATACTAGCGTTCCATCTCACATTTAAAGAGAAAGGGTCGCAGGAAGGACAGGAAACAACTATTAGTTGGATTATGGTTCTTCCTACGCCCTGCTTCAAGGATTGGATGGGAAAGATCATATATACGGATAGCCTTAACATTAATCAAAAATCCAAATATCTTTGGAAAAAGTGGCTGCTGCAATATAACCAAATATAGTAGTTACAACTACTTTATTACTGTTTCATAATCATATTATGTCGTGTTCCTCCGACAACTTCTCTAAACCTTCCTCGTTAACGCAAACAGACATTCGCATTTGTATTGGAAGCTAACTGTTTTTAAATTTAAACTTGCGTCTTTTATTCCGAGAAAGTTTTTCACCGTACTTAATAAATCGTTCTGAATAATATATCGCGACAGTAGACTCGTTAAATAAGGATCTTAGTTAACACGGGCCATATGGTTTCTATTGCTTTAATTCGCAACTGTTAACAGTGAATGTATTTATACTAAATGTTTACATAGTCAGTTGTTTCACGTCAAAATTTGTCGGTGTAGTGGTAACATGGCGATATGCTGTGGTTAGTTCGTGCTATGCTTAAATATATTTTCAAAATCAATTGACCAAAGATACATTGATTTCAAAATTTTTTTATTCCTTCCTTTAAAAAAAATTCTAAAAATACCAGTTTTTTACATGTGACGTGGTTTTTCGAGTCGTTGAAAATATACATTAAATCTTATTTTAAAGCATGAAAAATGTTCAAGAAACCTTGAATTGTCGATATTGATGGTATATATTTCAGAGTTACGCTTATCTAACCTTTCATATTGGAAAAACATTGCTGACAATTTTTTGACAAAATTTTGTGAGATGTTCATTAAAGATTTGTTTCTCTATTCTATTATGTTATCATAGTTAATATTACGATAGCAAAATTACCTGGAAATTTAGATTTATGTAACATATAATATCAGATTTATATTCTCTGAATTAATTAATATATGCAGCAATTTAGCGGGCACTTCTCTTTAGTTGAACTGAATCCTTTTAAAAATATGCTTTATTGTACTTAATACATCTGACATCATATAAAGATAATCCTGTTGAAAAAATATGAATCATCCGAGCTCGCTAATAAAAGCAATAAAGAATAACATTGTAAGTTGATCACTTAGCGATCTTTGTTACTACAGGACTATGCTACCTCGCTATCGAATATACACAATTTTATTATGACTTTTTGTTCAAGTTTAACCTTCATTATAATTTACATCATTTGCCCAAAATCAATTTATCAATATTGTGTATATTCTCATAAATAAGACAAATTGATTTAAATCCATCTAAAGAACGGTCATCTTTTATTTTTTTTAATATATCCTTGCACATGCACTTTAGAAATTTTTTATTGTGTTATTTAACATTATTATTACTTACAAGACTTTCTGCTCGGCCCTGTCTGTATGAAACCAATAAAAATATGGTGAATCAAATACAAATGAAAAAAAAACTTAATTTTAATTTATTCTTCCGGACCGTATTAGCTGGCTGATAACTTGTGTAATATTTTAATCCAGTTTAGGTTCATATATACTAATATACGAAGCTTGCAAATGAGTGTTTTCGTAAATTTAGAGGCAATCCTTCTATTGTATTCTCCAATGAATAAATCATTTCCATGTGACATTTCACTAGAACGGACGCGGGAAAATTTCCTCTATTCGCCGATCGTTTTTCATTTTAATGTTACCCGACTCCGATTTTAAAATTTACCACAGAATGAACGCTGCTATGCATTATTGGCGCATCATTGCACTCCATCCATTCATTCATTCATTCATTCATTCATAGGCGTTGCATAGATAATACATTTTATAATAACTAGTGTAACGGGTGCGTATAACTAGCAGGCTTGAGCACCTACATGAGAGGAGCGATTTCAAACGTAAAAATGATTTTTTTCATGCTTATATGTATATTTATTACTTTGATGGTTTCTTCGGAAATTTCGAATGAGTTTTAGTCTTTTTACGCACACGTTACTCAACTTCTACTTTTTGTTTACTTTGTTTTTAACTTTACGCATTAACTCTTGTACCCAACAACTGGCAAGTGTGGATAACATTTTTATTGGGTCTGTGTGTTCATCTATCTTTTATGATATGCGTTGCAATCAAGAAACAAAATTCGATATATTGTACATTTTTTAAATTATTTAACAAAAAAAAACTGCACATATCTGTCTTATCTAATAATTTAAGTACTTTTTACTTCGTCAGGAACACACTTATTTATAGCTATAGTTTGACGTCTTGTTTAAAATTTACATGTCTTCTTTATTGTTTATATATTTTTGTTATTACATTTTGGCTTCATCTCTTTTGTTCCGTATAGTAATTTATTCACCTTTTAGTTTCTTTGTGAACTTTTTAAATACTTTGTATAATTTGTATTTAACAACCCGTGAAATGTGTACATCACACGCATCGATGAAATTAGTATTTTTTTTAATATTCTTTTACTGCGTATCGATAATAATTATAATTGAAGTCGTATAGTCAGGATGATATAATATATTGGGTAATATCAGTCACGTCGATCACAATAAAAAAATGCGCTATGCGCTTACTCATGTAAATAATGAACAGACCAACGCAGCAATTGCGTTTTACGCGTGGAATGAGTAATCTTATATACTCAACGAATAAACAATTTGTTATTGTGGTTTGACACAAAATTAAGATAGAAACTAAATACTTTTATAATAAAAGTTTGGTTCACAATTTTACTGCTCATTTTTTTGGCGATATTGCGTTTTATTGTCTTTATTGCGACCGCGGATTCGAATGCTTTGAGAGGTGTCCGTTATGCTGATGCACTTCAAGGGGTCACTGACACCGGCGTCGTTTAAAAAAACATTATGTAGCGGTCTAGCTACAGATCAAACCGATTTAATGACACATAAGAGGGGGCTGGCGTCGGCGGAAATATGACAAAAATGATCTGATCAGCTGATTACTGTCATGCTCCTTTGACACACCTATCAAATAAGACATAGTATCTCTTGTAAGCGCTATAAATGATTAATGTCACATAAATCAGCTGTTTCTTATCATTTATTCATATGTTGACAGTGGACCAAGCAAATTAGATTGTAACTTTCTCTCGGCTCCGCATACATGTATATGAATTATTTATCGAAAACGTTAGAATCGCGTTTACACGTTGATATATTTTTTTAATATTTTCAGATATATGTAAGAACTTTATAAATCGTTAGTATAAATTGCAACGAAATTCAACTTCTAAAACACCGAAAACTAGTTTCAAATGCCTCTTAATTATTGAAGTATTAATAAATATGTTACTAATTTTTTTTCATGTGACAGTCTTGTTGGTCACAGATATTTTATTGACGAGAACTGATTGTACGTTATCGTTCACACTCGCCAGATCGTGCTAGAAAATGTATATTCACTAGATGGTCACGTTTTCTTACTGAATAAATATATTTAAACTACAATTACTTACCTCCTGACGTACACTGCCGAGTGTCTAAAACTGGCCATTTTGAGTTATGAATACATTTTTTTTTTTTTTCTATATCTTACGAAAACCATACATTGTTTCAAGAATTTTTCTATGTTGAGACTAGACTATATATATCTTGTAATTGGACTGAGAAAAATTCAGGGTTAAAAAAATTAGCAAATTTTTATGTATGACTCGACAAAAAGGTATCGTTATTTTCCCAAAAAATCACTACATCCAAATCGGAAAAATGTTTACCCTTAATATCATGCAAGACTTTATGAATGTTACTTGTCACTATCGATTCGTCAGTCAATAAACTTGAGTCAACATGTTTGCCTTCGAAAAATGTTAGGCTGTGTACACACAGCAATAAAGTGTTTTCCTTTCAATCGCTTCCGGCAATCGTCTCCATTCAAAAATACTTCCTATTTTTTATAACCTCCCAAATGCTAAGGTCGCCTATTTATACCGAGAATATCGTACGCAATTACGTGTATAATAATTAAATTTGCTAGTAATCGGTCCCTTGCCATGTTACAACCCCTTGTTTAATTGATGAATTGATATGCGGGTTATTTTTTAACTTTGTTGAGAATTTAATAAATACATTTTTCATTTTAAAATGGTGATTTTTAAGACCAGCCAATCCGGTATCTATTCAATTGGCTTTATTTGGAATATTGGTGATTTGTTGTAGATTTTCTGTTATAAAAGTAATCTTGATTTTTTTTCATCAAGATCCTTTGTGTTGATATTATTAACCATTTCCGTTCCTATTATGCAGCAGCGGAGTCGTAATGAAGCATGTCAACAACTTTTTGCGGGTTACGATTTATCTACGGTATCATATTTTATTATCAGTTGGGCGGGATGGTGTGAAGATTCGTAACATCATAGACATCCATGCCTTTGATTAAGAATGAAAGTGTCAAAGAAAGATTTCCAAGCTTAATACCGTTGACTGTCGAGAGAAAGTGCGAACAATATACATACCGTTTTTAATCGAGGCTTAGAAAATCTTATAGCTAAAGGTGGTATAAAAGATTGCTTTTATGAAAAAAAAATAGACTTGTGTAGATTATCTTCATCGACTTAGGGTAAGGGATTGCGCTAACAGCACGAGATTGACATAATTCAATGCTATAGTGATGTAAATTCTCTCATTGCCTCGGATCATTTTCGAAGCTTAATATATAATTTTATTGCTGTTTACGTCACGCATAGTAATTTCTTTTTATTCATATTTATATTTTATTATGCATATCTGTATAGGTTATGTTTCTATTGGAATTTTAGTTTATCAGTAAATATTTAATTGTCGAAACATGTTAAATGTATTTTATTTACTGCTGTTTTAATACGCTGCTTAACTCTTCAAACACATTTTGCCATGCTGTAATTTTGTACGGGTGAGTGATTAACTCTAGCCACGCTGGCAAAAATCAAGGTGTTATCAAATACGTATTAATCGACCTTCGAACAAAATATTTTCATGAAAAACGAATGCTTGGTGTTTTTTTTTATGTAACGCTTTGAAGATTGATTTAAGATTAAGTCGTCATCCATCTTTTGTCGATTTTAATCGTAACCTTACTAAAGTGCTTCTTGGTAAATCTCTAACCCCGGGATTTTGCGTGGTGCCGGATTTTCAGTATCTTGACGTCGCTTTATTGAATTTTAAGGTATAGATGAGAAAACATATAGCCTTGTCTGTTTTTATTACTAAGAAATACTCACAATATTCTCGAAAGGTAATATTTTCGTCTCCCGATTTTGATATTTTTTACCTTCAAGCTCTCGTCTGCCTGGTTACTGACATGAATACAATATGCAATCTTAATTGATTTTATTTTGTATTAAAAATATATATATATATATAAAACTAATGATATTATACATGTCACAGTTATGAAATTAAATTTTCAACTCGTGGATAAAATAGTGTTGTTTGCATACATATTATATGTTAAACTATTCGAATGTTCTTCTTAAAGTATTAAACAGATTGCGATATAGTTATTGTTACTTACCAACACATTTGATAAGAATATTTTTTATTGATATGCATTCAAAGCTTTGCTTCATTTAATATCAAATCTTGTTCGATAGTTGTATTTGCGCGATCTGATCTGAACCCACTCGTAGTTCCAAAGTCTACTTTCGTTGTTGTTTCATGCTTCAGCTTATTTTATTATGAATAATAATTCCCTGTAAAGCTCGTATCTTGTTATTTTGAAATCTAATTTGCAGCTTCAATAAAGATACTGCAGTTAAATTTTATGCCGCGGAAAGTGCTTCGGTTTTAATACTCATCTCATCGAAGTATAAGGAGATCTTATGTGTATTTCTAGCTTTTTTCTGTAATGAAACATACGTATCGTGTTTATATGTATACTTACATAAATGAAGTGACGCGTAACAACAAACGCGATATTCTGAGGACTGAAATAGAAACTAATTTGAAACCAACATTGGAATTATTTTTTTGCAAGATTCTGCTGGTCGTGTTTTACGTTATTGAAAATAAAGTAGATATTTTTATCATTTCAATCATTGATTGTCTTTTATTACTTATAATACGCAAGGGTAAGGCATCATAAAATATTTCTGATGCTTTATTACCACTCTTACTGCCAAGTTCATTGCAATGACGCTTAAATAGTAGTCAGCATAAGATTGTTTTGTTACTGGCTTATTATAAAAACAATTGCATGTTCTATAATAAACCGACATTAATTGTGTGGAAACGTAGACCGATTTCTCGAAGTAGCTATACCCCTGAAATGTTTTTTGAATTTATATTTTATTGTCCAATTTTTGTTGAAAATTTTATACGTTATCTGTATAATACTGTCCTCTACAAGAGCATATACAACTCCAACCTCGCTTAAATCCTTTTAGATAGAGCACTATATTTACGAGAACTCTTCCCGAGACCTTGTCATTTATTTATCAGTATCACACGTCACTTCTCTTAGACTGTAAAAATATTTATGTGAAGTGCCGTATTAAACATGTTCAGTAAAAATTGTTTGTTATGAAAAATTAAATTCTATGAACCCGTTTAAAATTATAATATAATATGAATGATCTAGGGTTTTCAGCAATATATTTCTAACTTTAATGGAAACAATGAATGTTTTATCAATCTTCTATTTGCCACGTTCATATCTTTAACATAAAATAACCCTTAGACCAAATGCAAATTTAGGATTAGTAGAGGTAGGTAAAGTATTTATTTTATTCCCATCGTTGTATTCATAAACACGAGCTAAGATTTCTTATCATAATAGCGTTAAATATGTTTCAGATTGTTGTCAGTGATATCCATGGAAAAAATTCTCTACATTTAGTTGCAAGTATCAATGTATTCAAAAAAAGGGATTGTGTTGGTGGTTTATATTCTAAAAATATGTAAGATGCATATGAAACGAGGCGCTGCAAGATAGTACAAACTCGATAGACAATCTTAACGAATTAATGAAGATGGCAATTGTTGCCGTGCTTGGCGTTTATCAATGGCATAACTATTCACTGCAATACAAATTGATCTATCAATTCATTGGTCCTTTAAGTATTGAAATCTCGGCAAGTATTCAAAGCTCGGGATTCAAATAGTGAGACGAAAATCAGTGTTTTCGGTATATTCATATTAAACAGTTTATAATTAACGCACTGTGGCTTTTCATGCAAACACTAGGAATCATGGAAAATTTATATACGATTCATTTCATCTTGGTATGCTTTCTTTAAAGAAAATATTTTTTATACGACGCATCTAATAGAAAACGCTTGTCTACCGCGCTTATGGTTCGCTCATTCATTTTTGTACAGGCCGTGCATTTTCAGTGAAATGATACGTTATTATTTCATGAATAATCCGAATTTTTATGCCGCCCGGGTGGCACTTTCAGATAAACAAACATTACATATATTTTTTTGCTCTGTCTCATAAAAGGTGGTTCAGTTTAATTGGTTTTAATAAATTGATTGACCGACAATGCCGTCACTGGGATTAAGAGCGTGTTTAACCTTCGTTATGATTATACGATTACTATCAATTAAGTTGTATTAAATGACAACGCATCATTGCCAGCACGTGGACCATGACAAGGAATTAATTTATAACACATCATAGGGTCGTATAACATACATATATTCCAAAAAAGGTTCAAACTATTTCTTACAGTCGTTTTGGATTATGATATGTCATCAATAGAAATGTTTAATAATTAAGTCATTTCATTCTTCATCTTGCACTAGATTTTTTTCAATGTAATATGATTAATGTATGTCATTTATCATTATTTTCAATGATAGTCACATAATTTTATCTAAAATGTACACGGTTTATTAACCGAAAGTAAAATTCCATAGTTGATTTTCCTCGAAGATACAATTATTTTTGGGACTGTGGGAATTATTTAGTGGCCTTGCTCAGAGGCGTGGCGGTTAATTAATCTCAACTTACCGCACTAAATTATATTCTTAGTTCTTTCAACTGTTAATTAGACTATAATTCTTCCTCTTCCTCTGTCGCGTTTGCTATAATTTTGCGTGAGGATTTATCTGCCAGTGTTGGCCTGAGTTATGTTCAGCGCACTTCTTGCGTGCCTCTTAACTGTTTTTTTATACTAATGCGACAAATATTAGAAAAATCGCGCATGCTGTGTCACAATTTGCTTCGATTCAATAATAATTACAAGCTATCATACACTAATATTAGTTGGATTTCCGTAACGTAAATACAAATTCAGGCTTGAATTTTTATATCTGATTAATTGACATCAATTCATAATCTATCTCACACATCATTTATGAGGAGTGTGAGTTGCGTGCAATTACTCATGTAGTTTATAATCCCTACCATCCACGAAAAGGGGTTGTTTAACAAGCAGTTATCCCTTTGGGACTGAACATGATTAACGTCTTTGCAATTTACTGTCGATTGAAATAACTCCTCGTTGTGGTAATTCTTATTTGCTTCTAAGTATCTAGCCATCATAAGTAACCGGTTAATCTTCTATAGAAAAATTGACCCGAGAGGTAATAACACTGATTTGTGAGAAGATTGCATAAAAATCTTTTAATAAAAATTTAATAATAGACAACGACGTTTGATCGTCGGAAAAATGTGATTTTTCATTGTTCGTGAAAAGAAACACTACCTGAATTATAACGGACCAAACATATTTATTTCATAAACTAGAATATCATATGACTATTCGGCGTTAAAATCAACTTTTTATTTTCTTATATAACAACCTTGTATCAAAGGTTGCAGACTAAAAAGTTGAATATGAAAAACTGTAGTATCCTATTGCTATGAATTTATTGTGTTTTATCATATTGAAACAAGTCTAAAATTCACCTTACGTAACACGATTGCCACTGATTGGTAAACTTAGTGTTAGAATTAAATATAAAATGAATTCGTAATAGTGTTATGCATCGAGATTGGAAATCCCAATCAAAATTAAATTGGGATATCTGGAGGCTTCTATAATCTAAATTGGAAATTCCCAGTTGTGTTGTTCGATGTTTTAGTAATAATAATTTCGTTTGCTAAAGCATTCGGAATAATTGGTTTTATTTTTTATTGCATGAGCATCGGCAATTAACTATTATATTTTCGAGGGTTTTCCTATTATAATATTATGTAAGATATTTGAATCATTAACTTCACAGTTATATTGATACATAAGAAAAAATTGGTTGATATTGAAAATTTATCAGTTTTGATATACAACGAGGATTTTTATGAATCAATACTTCAAGTTCTTCTGTATGGTGTTATTCTTCTTGCTTGTGGCTCTCAGTTCTCCATTTTAGACCAATTTGTATGTTATATTAAGGGTTGACGGTCGTTACAGACATCCATCCTCATTTAAATATTTAAATCTGCAAAATTGAAACTCAACCGCTGTAACGAGAAAGCGTGCTGCTGGTATATTTTTTCATTATTTCGTAGTATGCACCTGAACCGATGAAGTAAATGTTTTAGGTTCGAAACACGGTTGGGTTATATACGAAACGTCTTTTTTTACCACTATAAAAATGGCTTAAAAATTGCTCTTTCATATTATTCTGCTCGATTGTTGCATTACCAAAAATACTAAATTCACTAACAATTCAAACACTATGTATTATTCTATAATAAGTCAAATTTTATTATTTCGTCGATTTGGAAAAACTTTTCGTGTATGCAGTTCGTAAATAAACCTTAACGTCTATGATAACCTTTTATTAGCGCCGTGTATGTTACGTAACAAAAAAAAAATGCTTATAAAAATACAACTTACTTACATCAACCGAAACTCTGCATAAGTGTTTCCTCTTTCATTCTCTCTTCGTGAAAAGTTTGATACGTGAAGATGAGTTATGATTTCCTTTTACTCGCCGTAAGATTTGTTTGTTTTGTTAGCATGGCTGTAAAATATGTATACCAACACGTGTGGAGTTTTTTTTTTATTTTTATTATATATTACAAGAAAATCGCGTGCATATCGATTTGTTAAAACTCTAATTTTTATTAAGCATTTATTCTTGTTAGTTCGTGGTTTCCTATTTTCGTTAATGCAAATAAAGTTTATAATTTTATTAATCATGTTTTTATTATTAGAAAGTAAATAGATTTCTATTTTTAATAGATGAATGAATTTTTACATACTGATTTTTCGATTATTTATGGAAAAGTTTTAGCTTCATTTAAGATTTTACACTCTGCTAGGCAGAGTCGTTGAAATGATATTTTCTTTTTATGATTAGTTCTGGTTGCTTATATCTTTAATGGTTTTCTTTTATGTTGAAGCAGCGGATTCCTAAATTCGAGAGAAAAAATGTTATCAGCGTCCATGTGACGTAAAAGTGACTTCCTAATACGCGCCCAGTCAGTTTTTTTAACATTTACATTTTTAACATTTCATAACATCGGACTTATTTCACATTTAAGTACTCAGATCTGAGGGTGAATTTTACTATATGCCTTCTTAATTTAAGACGATTACTTATTTACGTTTATACTTCGGTATCTCGATCTTGTTTTTTAATGTGCGCAAAAAACAAGCATGCAATTATGTGATCATACTAAATGGCCCAACAGCGGAACAGCTGACCACCAGAGCGCAAAAAACCCGTACCGGTATTGCGTATTCATATTTGTTTAATGAAAATAGCTGAAACAAAGCAAGTTAAAGTAAGTTGATGCTATCGTATTTGTATGATTGTATGTATATACCCACTGGACCGTACACAAAGTAACATCATCGGAAGGAAAGAAAAACAATTTCCTCTGCGTATTGTTATTAAACTTTTCACGCTTCTTCCCCAAAATACGAAATCAAATTTAATTTTTTCTCACATTATTTAAGGGAGTATCACCTTGTATGTTTCTGGTTTGTCCGCCACCTTTTATAACTGGGATTCCTTGCCAAGTCTCCGCCGGAAACGGCGACGCCATGTCTGCGGATTTTTATAATCCAACTTATTTGATTTTCGTCACAGATCTTTGCCAATAAATTTTAAGATTTTCGTCACAGATCTTTGCCAATAAATTTTAAGAAACCGTGGTGCAAAAATATTGCTGTCATATTTTATCGTATTTATAATTAAATGAAATTTTACCCATGATAATTTAACCTTAGTTTTATATAAATCCCAATAAATCGACACATTTTTCTATTTTTATTTCTTTCAACGTTTACCAGGAATATATTATTACTGTTCATAATTATTTAGTGTGGAGTACTTTATTGTCATGGTGTATACAGTTATACTCTTTTAGTTTTTGTTTTTTTTTCAATCTAGGGTTCATATTCTAAAATCACGTATTTTCCTTATCTCTTCATAATTATTTGCGTTAGGCGAAAACGATCTCAATATCCATTCTTTCTCCAAAATAAGAGCCCGAATGAATGTTTGTAAAACCGACTGAAGCATAGTGTTTTTAAAATAAGTAATAAATATTCTTAATCTCTTAGTATTTCCAGCGGATATCATCAATTAAAATTAAAATTTTCAGCGACTCGATTTGTAGTAATAAAATTAATTTATTCAACGTTCACACTACACCGATCCCCTTTCCACGCAATTGGGAAATAGCTAAATGTATTGAATATATTATTCAATACACTCAAGAAGTACAGGCATGAAGTATTAATGTATTCTTATCCAGATGCATTCCCTGTGAAGCGGAATAGTAATTTACACCTGTCAGTAACTATCCGTCTCTTATGTCGTAAACGATTCACAACAGTTTCAAATGGTTTCCCTGCATCCCCGACCGCGAAAACTGGAGAACTCTACTGCCGGCTGCCTCGACACAGATACCCGCTGGTCGTAGACCGGAAACTCCGGCGGATCCTAGAGACACCGCGACGTCTCGTTAGCGGAAATATACAGAATCATTCGGTCATAGTGTCTTGCAGTATATATGGCGCTAAAACTCAGTTTTATCATTATTATGCAATTTGTCTGTTGAAGCAAACTGTAAACATCATTTGAAACTATTAGAGTAAGAAGTTTATTTATCATCTCTATGATTTTAATTATTATGATATTATAAAACATATTTTTACGTATTTTGCAGATATTTTTTTTTGTTTCAAGTAAGTAACCGTTATCTTCTTAGATTTATTTTGTTGATGAAAAATCAATAAATGTGTTCGTTATGTTTCGTAGTTTGTTTTAGATCGCTTATCATTTTTTTGACTCGCTTTGTCAAAAATATTTATTATACATAATAGAAATATTGTCTAATGTTTAAAAAAGTTATATTTGGCGAATGCGTAAAATGAAACCACAAAAATAACTTTGACAAGAACCAAAAAAGATTCCATTGAAAGATAATTTGGATTAAAATATTATACATTGTTGTGTTTTATAGATATAACCTTTGACTGCAATCTATTTCATAATAACGATAATTTATTTTTTCCGCGTATTCGAAAAGTTTGTTTTATTTTTGCATTTTAAAATGGTATTCCGCTTACAGCGTATTTTTCGATTTTTATTTGGAAAAGGAAAGTTATGTTAAATATTTACCTGCCTGGTACAGACACTTAAAATGACTCCGGTTGCAAGCGATATCTTATGATATCGCGAAGTGCGGTAGGTATCTTTACCGTGAAATGTGCAAGTCGAGCATTCTTGTCAGTGGAACGACCTCTCAGCCCGGCGTTTGGCTCCTGTCCAAATAACCGCCCACGTCCACCCCGTGGCTCGCCCACGTTACCGCCCTTGCTCCTAGCTGCCGGCTGCTTCCCGCCTACATGCCCTATTCAATGTTAAGCCGGTTAAGTGAAACTGCCTTGCCATTAGACTTTTCTTAGAAATAAATGGGAATTAAAACAAATGAAATTTAATTTATTGTGTTTTATATATATTTATATATTCTTAACGCACAGGTTGATGGTAAAGTTTACAGAAGTAAATGTTCTGCAAAGAATATTTTTGTTTAAACATTGTGTAGTTTAGTTTTTACATTAAACGAATGAGAAAAGATTTCAAACCACTTTTTTGTTACAATAAAATACTGTTAGGTTTTATTATCACCCGCCATTAGTTTCTTACCATCTTTTGAACCGTATGACCTCTGTCGACCTCAAGATTTTTTTTTATAGAATTACTAACAATTTCTTCAAAACAACGAACTTCATTAGTGACCTCATGATTCGACGAGTCTATCGTTTTATACACACATTGTAATCTATTTGATATTATGTTAAAATTATTATATTATACTACAAATATTTAACAAGCTGCCGTCCAATAAATGGTTTCAACTTTTCATTTTATTGGCATGGCATAAGAAATATATCAACGAATGCACTCACTCACACCTCACAAGTATTATTGACTGATAAGTGTTAATTTTTAAATCGTTACATTATGTCTTATTAAAAAAATAATTAAAAGCTTATACTCATGATATTATGTAATACAACCCATGGAATGTGAGGATAATCGAGCCGTGTAATTGGAGTGTTAGCTTGATCAGTGTTGCATACTGTTGTACATCATAATACCCGTATTGTTTGAAACCTTGCAAATGCAATTGCAGTGAAAGCCGGTCGTCCCCTTCTACTCCAGGGTTGTTGTAACATTAGATTATATTTACCAGTTTGACCTCGTCCATTATTAATTCTTGAAAGGGACGTCTTTCATCTTGGTCCCAGTGACTGCATAGTACTGTCATTCAATAATTCCGTTTTAACACTACCGTCTTGCTTATTTATTCTAATTTAGTGTATCATTCTGTAGCTGTCAAATATACGATATTAGATATAATGCACTGTCACAAAAAATGTTTAGACTATAATACTACAAAAACTATTTTATTAATTTGTTATTTAACCATTTAAAAAAATAAAAGCTAAAAATTAATCTATCGTAGATAAAATTACATCACGGCTATTACAATCAATTTTTAAACAATATTCCAGCGCTCTATTTCTAATGATTACAACTTGGCCGCCGGCAAAAGTTGAAACTACAATTAGTCAATCTTGAAATTCGAATTGTCAAACCGTAAGCTCACAAGTGTCAAGTCATACAAGTTTATATACAAGTAAAACTGTCGAAATAAATACGATAGGCAGTGTCGCTTTTCGATGAAAATTCGTTATTTTGGCAGGAGGTTATTCTAAATTTGTAGAGACAGTTAGTCCCAAGAATTTACAATTCCAATCAATATGATATTAATATTGGCTTTTTTCCAACCGTTAAAATGTATAAGTCGAAATATATACGCACAAATAAATACGTCGATATTTTCTTTATAGGTCCCGTTTCGATTTAGGATCCTAAATTTACGAGTTGAAATCTTTTTCTATGAATGATGCGGTTATTTTATTATGCTTTTCTAACAATGTACGCTCAAACTATGGTTCCCGGTTCATTTTGACACGACTCCGCCCACTTTACTTTTTCACAAAACGCGTCTATTGTGTCATATACACATTGAGCACTAAATAATATTTAGGTAACTTACTTCACACACTGACGTAAATGACAGTGGAATCCGTACTTTTTTATCGAGCCGTGTCTTCCGCACCAGCGCACCGGATCGGACGCGGCCTCCGCCCGCCTAAATATTTCACGGACCGGACGGACACTGCAAACGGGGGCCGAATTAAAACGACAGCCCGCGGCGGGAAAAACACCCCCGGTACACAAATGCCGTTCCCGAGTATACTCCATTCTATACGAGATTTTTTTTTATCATGAAACCTGCGAGCGCAGGGAAATACATCAAACGTTAGGTTTGTTCTTGTAGATAGCTTAAAGTGGTGCTTTGTGGAGGATGTTTGATGAGAAACGTGTACAGTGAAAGCACAAACAAAAAAAAAAAAAGAAGAAACAAGAACGTAAGTTGTCTGATAGGTTATTACAGTAAGCCGCTTGCGCTTTTATAATTGGAATATATTATTATACAATGTTGGTAATAAAATGCTTGTGTGGATAATATTATATTTGCATTTATTTTAGTTACCAACTCAGTAAAAACTTGTTACTGAGATTAAAATTCCAGTTAAATATTCTTTTTGCGGCAAGAAAGAACTAGTTTCATTCTTTACTGTTGTCTATCGAAACTCACATTTTTTAGATACTGATTCAAATTTAACGAAATGTAATAATTTATTAGTGATATTCGGAATCATTTGATCTTAGATTAAGATTGCAAATGTCATTCTGCGCAACGTAGAGAAGATACTGTAGATATCACTCTTGACGTTATTTTACCTTTGATTATCAATTTATTTGCCGAATAATCACACACATTTTTCTAGAACTGTTATCAGTTATGCTTTCAGTAGGTAGTAATATCGTATAACAACTGTATTTTCTATTTTTGCGTACATTTCAGTGTAGCAGCCCCCATTTAACTCGTTGAATTAGTTCAATTATCCAAAGCCATGAGGCTTGGAGGTTGCCGTTAAAATAAATGTGCACCCCATTCAACTTCTGTTACAATTTATTGTCTACGTTTCGACATATTGCGGTCAAATTGGGATCGGCTTTTTGGACTGGACGATCGTGAGTGATTATGGTAGTGTCTGTGGGGAGTGCGTTCGATACTCATAGATGTTCCAATATAATTGATAATATTATCGGTTGTACTGCAATTATTAAACGAGAATACTCATAGTTTCGTCTGTCAACAAGGATGAACAACCGAAACACGCCACCGACATCGAAATTCGTATTTTTTATCACAGGATACGCACGAATTTCCAATACTGTTACTTTTGCGTATTCGCCCTATATCAATCGGTCGGGAGGGTGATTTCATACGGACATACTGCCGTTCCCAGCGTGGGTAAAAAAACTGGGACTCTACTAGTCCTAATTTTGTTCACCAATTGGTGCCGGTGCTATGCGGTGGAAGTTGAACGTTGATATTACTGTCGATACTTTTTTGTATTGACAAACCCAGTGCTCATTTTTGTTGAGCTTGTTGACTGAATTAAAAGCCAGGGATGATGTAAAACTTTATATCACCGTATATGCGTAAAACAACTTTTAAAAATCTAACATTGGTTGTAAAAATTCGTTGATTTTAATAAAAAAATATTTACGTATGAGTTGATAAGCGACAAGTAATACATGTTCATTTTTAGATTGGCTTTAATGTCGTATAGTGTTTCCTTAGAATAAAAGTTATATATTATATACACGTAAAAGATATAACAATTTTTTTCATTACATATTGCGTTATATAAAAAGATAACGTAGCGTAATAATTCCGCCTTATTTTTATTTGTATGTCAGTCTTAATAAAACCCGAGATTGATATTTAACGTCTCCGTTCTATTTTACGTCATCAGTTAACGTAGCATGTATATTTTATTAACTGGAAACCTTCTGGCTAATAATACAATATAAGGAAGTCGGCTCGGCCGTTACACTTTATGATCGTTTAATTGACGAAATCCGTTTTTAGGTACCCCGCGATCGACGATGACTACGTATAAACAGATCGATATTTGTATTTCTTATAAAACATCTCACTTACACCTTGAAATTATAAGTCAGATTTTCAATTGAAATAATTTTATTCGTTGAACTTGATGAACCATGATCACATTAGACATATTTCTTTTTGAAACTCTGTTTTTTGTGAGTTATTTGTCTAATAAAATGCTGGATTATAACGCCTATTCTTGAACCCAAAATGATAAATTATATCTAGACCCCAACAAATATTGGTGATGTATAAATGTATTCCAACATATCTGTCCATTTTATACGAAGTGTACGTTATAGTGCGATTGAGTAAATTCGATAGTATTTACCACATATCTTCCTATAGAAAAACAGTTCATCAACACAGATCGACTCCGTACCAAATTTCCGCCGTGAATAGCAAGATTGCCCTAATTTGTTGAAATATGAACCTCATTTTGCATACGTCAAATAATACGAGAGTGGCAAAGTTGAAGCGGGAGGCATTAACCGTTGAAGGAAAGGTTATTTTCATCGCACCGATGCCAAGAGTACAATTTTACACTGGTTTACATTCTTGGTGCTTTTAAGCTCTCCGAAGAGTGTTTGCGGATACATTACGTCTCTCTCGCACACTTAGCCGCTTTCGTAATGATGATTATGCTTGTGCTTATTAAGGCTCACATCCCAGAAAGTTGGTTTCCTAATAGATTAACCTAGGGATGTTCTACGGGTGATAATTTTGGATATATACTCTTTGCTAGTCCTTTATATAAAGTAATATATTACATATAACGATATTTTCACGAGATTCTTATGATTCTCATTTACGATATCTTCATAAAATTGGGAGAGTGTGATCGTAGCTATAACTAATCAGTAATGATGAAGTGATTTTTTTTGTAACTTGAACGAATTGCTGTATCTAAAAAACGCTAAAATATTTTTATACGTCAAAATGTTCACGATTCATTGAATCTGGCATTTACCTGGTGAAACACGTTTATGATAGAGACAAATAAGACATCATTATATTCTTCATTACTTATATGATTGTTGATAGCTATTCTCCTCTGAAGAGGCTGAAGTCGAAATAGTCATCAACAGCCATATATTTTTTTATTGATTGCATTGGCATTCACTTGGTAGAATTCCATTATAACACGGTGAAAAGAATAGCTATGTATTGTAGTTCTGCAAAATTATTTTTTTGAGATATAGTTGATAGCTATTTTGGCTCACGCCATCGTCAGAACTATCCGAAAAAATACTTAGTTTCCCATTGTTATGTGTACGTATTTTTTTAAAATTACCTTCATTGTTATATTATACAAATACGTCTTGATTCTGAAACCATATTTGAAGCTGTAATCATCGAAGATTTGCAGTTTTTTTTTGAAAGCGTATACTTCATTATTGTAATACAATGAAATTAAAAACAAATACTTAGTTTTCAAAACATACGATTATTCCCAAAATAATTAAGATAACTTCATGGCGAAGTAAGTCATGCATAAATATTTTTGTTAATAATTTTAGAAATTAATATTATTATACAGGTAAAACATCTTTGTTCAACACAAACTTTCCGTGAACTTTTCCATAATTGCCGACATTTGTACGAATTTAACTCTGATTGAGTTACCAACCTACATCTTTTCTCGGTCATGATTCAGATAAAATACAATTTTCAAACAAAAAGTCCGCTTTTAAATTGCTGTAATTTGACAAAGCGTTTTCTTAGAACAGAGAGAATGAGTAAAATGCTAATTGGATTTTGTTGAATAAATTCGTTAGGCACGACCAATTCGAGTTAGAATAAACTTTTAAACTGGTGCTATCGATATTTTCTGTCAGGTGAAATATTTTTCACTGATTGTCGTGTAGAGTAAAATTAATTAGCAGGTAGTGTATGTACTATCTCTATGCAACGGTTGATGTTGCAGAAATATATTGAAGCTTGGTAATGTAATTTATTGACATAGTTGTTATAAGATTAATCATTTTTTTCCATGGCGGCACGGTGGGTTCGTTGCTACCTCTTCCAGCTAGGCGTCGCTTTGGCCGGATTTTTATGTGACAGCCAGATATATCGATTTCGTTCTCCGAGTATATTCGGTGATTGATAACGAGAGAAGAATTACATGATCGTTAGGTTGATGCGGCGTCGAGTTATAGACGCATTACGTTACACATTGAGACTATCACACTTTAGCCATTTCAGCGCATAGTAAACTATGTTTGCAGTATTTAAAAATAGGCCTAGTAAAACGGGGTGAATTTACGTAGCCGGCGTTAAATTAATATGTACTAAAACTGGAAAGCAAAAAAATGGTGTTAGTTATTTGGTCTGTAAAATCCAAAAGTTACACAGTAAACTACAGCTAAATGAATAATCCTGTTCTTTGTAGAATGTATATAAAATTTGCATACTAATTCGAAATGCAAATTAAATTGCACAATTATTCAATACTGGGCACGAGTAGTTAAAATAATTATTCGGCGTTAGATTATTTTAGTAAGCACTTAAGCGATTCTCGCCTGCGAACTTCACCCAACCCAGCCGGATGTCAAAGACAGAAGCTCTACGCTTAATTGCCTTATTTGTTTGTGAATTTAATTGCTCGGGTTATTTCGGCCTAGCTGAACTAAAACCATCGAAAAACAATCGAATTGACTATACACTAATTCCCATGCCTCTCTCAGCAGTTTCTACTAAAGCAGTCGAAGCAGAAAATATTTATAATGTTTTATATACTTTCTGCTTGTAGTGTTATGAAATATTACGTACATCTTCTGTGAGAAGCATTTCAATCTTAATATCAGTGTAATATAATAGCGATTTTTCCATGTACCCCAAGAAGAAATTCCTTAAGGAAAGGTTTTACATACATTTAAGAGAATGAAATACTCTGCGTATATATAAATATCGCACACCAACCCGCCTGGGTACCGTGGTGTTCTATGTCCAAACAACCCCCCTGAAAAAAAAGCAGGGGGAGGCCTTCATCCAGCAGTGGATCGACCCCGGCTGATGATGATTATGATATATAAATATATACTAATGTTTATTGATAATAAACAATTAATTTTTCTTTGAATATTTGATAAAAAAATCATAGCGCTTTTCATTCATCATCTACAATGTGTGTACGTTTTTCGGTAGGGCTATCAGTTTTGTTTTTATTATTTATTGTACATAACTATTTTTAAACTATTTTTATACCGTTAACGTTGAGTACAATAGTATTATATAATTGAAAAAAGTTCCGATTACGATTAAACATAACAATAGAGTTGGTTTGCATGAATAAGAATTTAAGTAAAATAAGATATTTAATCTGCCTTCACGAAAGCATGACTTTGGTGACACTGGCATTTATACTACAGTCTTAAAATCTAAATTGATAACTTAACATAGAAACCTTTGTAACTGACATAATTTAAGTTTTACGATGGTTCACATCTTTTAGATACAATTTTACATGCGACTTTGTGACTTTGTACACTCTTCAATCGAATGCACAATAATTTATTATATGCATAATATTTCTATACTTGTTTCCTTACCTAATCTTTTAGTAACGCGTCACGGATACCGGTACCGGTCAAATGCCTCTCGGTGGCAACCTTGTGTGCACGGTACGGAACTTTAAAAAAGTTTGGTAAACTTTTCTCTGCAGCGTTTTTTTATTTTTTATTCGCTTTTTGTTCGATCACGCACAGCTCCGTCGGAAAACGTAACCGGCTAACTTTTAATATTTATGATTTGGTGATTTATCCGCGTGGAAGAATTCCGGAGACTTCGAACTAAATTAGAGCGGGCGAGTTTTTGAATAAATCGCACGTGATTTGGAGCAAAGATTTTTTCCTTTAGATTTTTTAAGTGGTTTATGCTTTTGATGATTGCAAGATGTCGTGATATTTTATTATTGAGGAAACTTCTAACTTTTTTTGATATTATTACTTTTATATGCTTATTTTATTATTTACTTCTCACCACCATGGATTGCATTGATAAAGCATATCAGAACTAACCAGTCTACCATGAAACGAATTGCCTTTTAGGTTGGAAGGATAGAATTGATATAATAGTTCTAATGAAGGCTAAGACGAAATAGTTATCAGTTATATATCTTATAAATTTTGTAGAACTAAAATACATTGCTATTTTTTCACCGTTTTATAATGGAGTTCTACCGAATAAATTCGAATTCAATCAATAATAAATATTTCATAATAATATATCTGATGCTTTTTATTTTTATGTCGGTCGTTAATTTTCATATTTATCAATACTGATTCATTCTTAGCGGCTGTTGAGGGAAGGCTAGTATGTTTTAGTTTTTATTTTCATTTATAAGATTGATATAAACCCTTGAAAAAATCTTCACATTATCGCTGATGTCTCGACCTGATAAAACTATCAGTAGAAATTAACGTTAATCATTTATTATCCTTGTGTGTCGTTAGTGATTTTTAATTATATACTGGTCGTATTTTTACGTCATTATGAAGATCGATGGTAGCCGTACGTGTCATCGAGCCGAGATCGTCCGCTAAGCTGGGATACAACTACTCATATTGCGCGCTGTAGGTTTTCGGGCGATTATTTGTATATAGTTTTTATCATCAAAAATTATATTTTCTTCTAAATAATCCGTTATATGACCCTCTTCGCTGGTTTTTTCCTGCTTTCATACTTAACTATTCAATATGTTGCAACGAACTATTTAGCGGAGCAAGTTGTTTGATATCGATAAGAAAACCATTAAAATCTTATCGGGTGACTATTATTTTTACCGTGTCCGATTTAAAATGTATAGATGTACATACTGAAAAAAAGGAAAATTGTGTCTGGTTTTGAGACTCAGGAATACGCAATGTATTGGGAAATAATAGGATTTCAATCTATTCGTACGTTTTTCTCTTTTCAATATTTTTTGTTTTGTTTTATCCAACTGTGTCATTTTTTATCTTTATTGTTTTTGAGTAACATATGAACGGGAAATTTAATTTAATTTACAAGATCATAAGAATATAAGAATACCATCGCTTTGACTTTTGTGGTGATAGTCTGTTTATATGAGCCCTTCGCGTATTTCGTCGGCATGTGTCACAATAACGAGTGTTTTCCACTGGAGTGGAAATCTAAAGTCGGAAATAAGTTTTCTTTTTATTTCGTACGATTTCAAAGAATCCTTTGAAGTCTTCTTGAGTTCTTCTAAGGTTGGAAACTTAGTGATGCGAATTGACGTAACAAAGCGACGGCGAGAACCGGTATGTGCGGAAGCATAAAGAAGACTCCTAATACACAGATGGTAGTTCTCACGAAATTTAAGTAAATATACCTAAAACGGTTACATAATATGCAGTAAATGCAGTCGATTGTGTGGAGGTTGCGTCGCGCGTGAAAATCTATTTTTCAGTATAGTTCAAAAAAGAATTTCCCTCCATAATTTACAACTCACTACCACACATTACTCATATATAGCAAAACTATCGTAGTATAAGATTGTATAAGTAGTGTTATGACACATTGGGGTAACATTGCAATTTTTTTTCTCGAAATCACCAAATTGATAGTGCTTCTCTATTGTGTAACCGCTTATCTATTTTTACTTTCGCATCAAAATAATATTAATGTCTTTTGTCCGTTGCATGTTTCTCGATTCTGATAGCGTCGCGTTTGCTTTGAAGTTAGTTTTTTCTACAATAATACATCCTCTGCAAATAGATATATCTTCGTCGCGTATTTTTGAAAACTTTTTAGGATTCATGCAAACATTGACTGTTTATTTACAGATATTTTAGCATATGATAAAGAGCAATAATTTTATGTAAAATTTTTAATTGTACTCCGAAAAGCATAAGTAATTGTGTTTATTTGAATGCGCTTTTCATAATTTGTAAATTAATATTGAACGAACCTCAAATATTCATGCAAGCCAATGTTTACTGTACCATTTATTCTCATCTCAGAATTAAGATTATAACAAAACCAATACTGAACATTTAAAATTAAAATTCGACGTGAAAAAGATCAATAGATTTAAAATATTCGACTTTTATTTATTCTTTCGTAAGCAAAACGTACCTGGAATAGATTTATGGTCTCGGGCAAATAGCGGTAGAATTGATGATAGGTTTTAGAGCAAAATTTCATTCAATTTACACTTGGAGAGTCATTGAAATATATTTCTCATTTCCAATGAATGATGGAATCACTTCTTGTGAACACAAATCAAAAGATCAATTGATTTTTTTCTTGAAAAAAAATCTTATAAGACCTGGGCAAATGAATGGGCAATAGAGATTATCATTTAAAAAAATGCCAGAAATGGGGATATCTCATGACTGACTTTCAATTTATGCCATCAATGGGAATGCGAAAACGATTCTCAAACATCAGAAAAAAATTTGAATATTTTTTATATCATTTTAAATAAAACCTAGATACATATAGCTTTCATATGTTTTTTTATGAAATTAAAGTAATACTTAAACTTCAATACAATCTTTATAATACTCAGTCTTCTAAATATGATACAATAAAACAGTGTATTGCATTTACCTGGAAGTGGTCTTGATAAGCATACTTTGCACTATATACAGGTTGAAGATTGAAACTTCTTCCAATAGTTTTTGTATGTACCAAAATTGAAGAGAGCCTAATGTTTCCTGCTGAAAATTTCGAAATTAAAGTCAATGTATCATCAAGATTAGTTTTTTCTTTGGTGATAAAATCAATATATAAGTTGGTGACTTTTTATCATTAGTTTGTCATATTTTATCAGATACCATTTCAACTTGCAAATACATCATTCCACTTTTTTAATCGATGACTGGTGATGAAACCCATGTATCACTATCTAACATTCATAATCAAATATGCAATTATTAAGAGATAGGGAAAGATAAATGTCAAAATTCTAGGAAACATTCATTTTTGAGCCCTACTATTTATTTCTAGGAACTCATTACAAAAGATAACCATATTTTATGAGGCCACCTTTTTTATGTTAATAATTATTACCTAGATTTACTTTCACATGAAATTACATTTTATGAATAAGATGTGAGTTATTTTTTTTGTTTTGTTAACTTGTGACTTAAGTTTATTTTTCTTTCTATTTCAGTTGACCCCTTGGGGGCTGAGCTGGCAAGATGGGGAAACTCCTGTCGAAGATCTTTGGAAACAAAGAGATGCGAATTCTTATGCTGGGATTAGATGCTGCTGGAAAGACTAGTATCCTTTATTGAATGCTGAATTCAACATTGCGACCAATTTATTTGTAGTCTATAAACTAATCACTTAGCTCCATGAAATACATTATGTTATGCTTGATGCTTTACAATATCTTAAAAATCTCTGCATACTCAATCAGAGATATAATAGTGTGCAGATATAAAAGTTGATAAGTTAAGTGTAGTTTGATGAAGTTTGTAAACAGGATACAAATAATTTCACTCCTTACGTAAATTATATGGATTTCTAATGGTGGTCTTTCTAAGAGTGTCTTGTTAATTAATTCATCAAACTTTTTTTTTTTGAAGATAGAAATAATGGATTGACAGTGCTTGTTAGTAAGCTAATCATTTGTACTTCATCACCTTTGAAGATTGGGTTATAATTTTAGACAACACATGTCCACATCTCCAACCACAAATCCATTAATCAATTTTGACCTTGTGAGCACTGTCAACAAAATCATGAACCACTCGGCTAAACTCCCTTTTATTAACTTAACTGTTTATTGTGGGCTGTCGGTAGAAAACGGGACCCGGCAAATGCTGTTTTTTGCATACGGTTGTTTGCGAGATATGACATATCACGGGCTTGTTTGCCGGCGTGAAATAGCTGCGGCAAAAGCACAGGACCCTTCCTTTTTTGAAAAGAAGCAAAATAACTCACTTATATTATACTTTTATTATTATACACAAAATTTTTATGCTCGAATATTTACATCATTAGATTTCATATTCCCAGTGATTGTGAAATTACAGGATTGGAATATATATTAGAAGTATATATATTATTTATTATAAAATTATATTTTACATGTAATTTTAAATATTTCATATTGATAATAGGTTTTTATATTCAACATAGAAATATAGTAAAATTATGATGTAGTCAAACCGTTTTTATTTTTTGTCAGTGATTGAATGTTACATATGATTTCATTGAAAATTTCGATTGCAAATTTTGTTTGGTTTAGAAGTTGTGTCGATTTTAAGTAATATATTTTTATACTAATTGCTAACAAACACTCTACAGACTAGAGTCTAATGTTCGAGGCACCCATCAGCCAAGTGTCAAGATATTGGCTTAGAAGTTAATAACTTGAAATGTTACATGTTTGAATTTTTATGATTTTCTTTTTTTTTAAAATTTCAATTGAGTATTAAGCCTTTTTTGTAAGCGTACATAAATATATCCCAAAAATATATTATGGATTATGTATAGTACAAGTGGATTTAAAAAATAAATGGTACAAGTACCGCTAATAATAATTATTGAATTTAAGAGCATTTGGAATGCCGCATTTCTAGCTGGGATATAATAATTCTTTATTTTATTTCACCATACAATTGTTTCCTTAACCAAATTTTAGCTATTTTATATAAGTTGAAGCTCGGGCAGTCGGTGACAACTATCCCGACTGTAGGATTCAATGTGGAGACTGTAACCTATAAAAATGTCAAATTCAATGTGTGGGATGTGGGAGGGCAGGACAAAATAAGACCACTCTGGAGGCATTACTATACAGGTAATAAATATCACATATATTGACATTTAAAAATTGTTAGTAATCAAATATAAATGTATATTATGTATACAGGCCTTCACTCACTTGTATTTGTAGTAAATATGGAAAACTAATTCAACTTTCCCTATTCTTAAATTGATATTTTAGCCAACTTCCAATTAGTCCCTGAAATGTTTCACTCATGAATTATTTTATAACCATCTTTTGTTACAATAAAGAAGCTTAATTTAAAGTATCAATGTAAATTTTAGATGTGGCAATTTTGGATTTGTTGTATAATATTGCACTTCATATTTAATCTAAGGAGATTGGAGGTTTTGTTTTGGAAGCTCACACATTTTTTCTTGTTATATATTATTTTAAGTGATACTATTTCAATGGTATAAAATTTTCATATTTGAATTCCAGGTACCCAAGGTCTTATATTTGTGGTTGACTGTGCTGACAGAGACAGGATTGACGAGGCGCGGCAGGAGCTGCATCGGATTATCAACGACCGGGAGATGAGAGACGCCATTATTCTCATTTTTGCCAATAAACAAGATCTTCCTGATGGTAACTCAATAACTCTTTTTAGTAAATTATATACATCACTGATTCAAATTTTATAAACTTTTTATAAGTTTAGTGCTTATATATCTAGTCTTGATTTGACACATATCGTTTCTTTACACATATTACAACAGAAGATATTGTCATGATACATGTTATATATTAACCCACATTTAGTGGTGTAGGGAAAGCAAATTATATTTATTTATACTTCTGCTCTCTATGTTCTTTTTTCTATTATATTGGAAAAAATAATATCAAATAACTTTTAAAATAATTTCCAGCTATGAAGCCCCACGAGATTCAAGAGAAGTTGGGTCTTACTCGCATTCGTGATCGCAACTGGTATGTGCAACCGTCCTGTGCTACTTCAGGGGATGGTCTCTATGAGGGACTCACGTGGCTCACTAGCAATCACAAATTATGAGCCCCCGAGTAGATGAACACATCACACTCCTTTTGTAAGTTTTTTCATCTGGTTAAATTTTTCTATTTAATTGCAGACCATGGCCTTTGGCTTTTCAACGTGTCTAGACAAATTTAGTATGCTTTCGTAAAAAAACTTGTGTGTTTGAAGATTTATGCTCTATAGCATAGATTCTTAACGTTTTTACATTTACGGACCATAAAAAAATCCAAAAATGTTTCATGGATCATCATTATTGGATTAAAATAATAAATATTTATATAATTCATTTTTTAATCAAAACATTCTATTTTGTAACATCTGATAAAGCTGATATAACAATGTTTGTGGCAGAGAAATACTGCATTCCAACGTGCACAACATGGCACAAATGCCACAGGCGTCCATAAACTAAGTTTCATAAAACACTGTCATGCTTCACATTATTGTTTGACATTAAGTGTCATCCCTCCTGTGCATTAATGTTTACCAGTGAGCGTATTATGTAATGAAATTGTATAATACTGTAATAAATTGTGAAAAAAATCTGTACTGTGACACTGCAGTGTATGCAGAGGAGACATCACCCTCAAGTGAAAAAATAAATCTTTGAAATATGTGTTGATATTTTCTTCACAATCAAAATATTTCATTATCTGGTAAAATATTACGTTATTTATGTATATAAATTCATGTTACCTGACTAATAATGGTTAAACAAGTGTTTTTGTATTACCTTAATTAGCATCGTTAAATTTTATTAATATACAGTGTATGTTTTTTTATAGGTAGCTGATTTGTTTGTACCAAGAAAACTATGTGGCTACAACAAACCGGGAGTGATTAAAGTGTAAAACACCATCTTTAGTAATAGTGTAATTAAATATCGTATTAAATGGACAGCAAAACTGTGAAAACTAATTTCTTGTTATTAAAAAAAGACATTTAGTTAATCATACAATGAGTACTAGAGTGACACGTTGGATTGTAAACATGTACAATGCAGTGAAGAATGGAACCCAGACATTGTTACAACATGCCATTTATTTTTAGCAATATTATTAAAACAAAAACATTTATGAGTAAATGTCACGTTTACCTTTAATATGTATAAAATATCTATATTATATATAAAGAATAAGATGGAAAAGTATCTGATACTTTGTACGCGCCAATAGCTTCTTAGCAAGAAAATGTTATAATATATAGATACATACAAATCAAAGAGTGTGGCGCTAGGAGTGAGTTTTATAGGCACTACTGGGTTAGCCAAACGTATGTCATCAGATTGCAGCGGTCGGTGAATCTGTGGTATCTAAATTTATGTTTTTGTCAATAACTTATGTGGTCCAAATTGCACCAAAGCGCTGTAAGCTTATGGCGTTCATGAAAGTCAATAATATTTTCAGTAGGTAAATAATTGCTCTCTATTGTGCTCTATGCCGGATAAAACGTTTTGTAAAATCATAAATAGTGTTTTTCAGTAAAACAATAAGTTAAATAACTGTTGAATGGTTAAAAACTTTTCTGAATTTTGTAAATGTGGAAAGAATGCCAATTTATAGTGCCACAAAAGGATTGTAAATAGTCTCCGAGACCGTACTCTTGACGAACTGCTTAACACGTGCAAAAATAATTATATTTCATCATACAGGTGTTTAGAGTCAGAGAAATGTTATTGACTTTTGGTGTACGGTTTTATTTTCATATTGCTTTTGCGATTCTCAAGAAAACATAAATTGTAGACTGGTATTAGAATTTTTTATCAGAAATAATTTTTAGTCTCCATTTGTGAGATGAAAAAGCTTTAATTGCTAGAGGAGAGAGGGTGTTGTGCTGGTATCTCAGACAGCTTTGGTAATTTAGATAGCTAAATCGTGTATTAAAAGTTGATGTCAATCGATTTATTAATATCTAGAGAAAGGTGCTCCAATTTTTTTTTTTTATTGAGTAGTTATTGAAAAACACCAAATTTATGTTAGCAAGTTTACAATTAAACGGTTTAAAAACTCCTTTGTTAGAAATATTTCAGTGAATTAAAATTTATTCTTATATAAATTTTCTTATCCACACACCAACCAATCTTTGAATAGAGATATTAATTTGATTTCATTTTATTTATAATTCCTCGATGAACATTCTACAAAGTCACTTAGTTTTTGAGAACATAAATCATTCAGTGATGGTGGAATAGCTGTGCAAAAATGGTAAAATAATAACTCCGTGTTACGTAGATGCGAGACGAAGTATCCATCAATAAGTGTTGAGAATTATAGTTATACTTGTATTAATTATAATTTCAATTTCAATCCAGGTTAATATTGATTACATCTGTACTTCATATTATTAGTGTTGTTTTGGAGTTGTCATTCAATATCTAGTTTTCAGAAATTAAATAAATGTATTGACGAAAACAGCAGTATGGTTTTATCTTGTAAATTAACTTTGTTAATTTTTTGATTTCAAGGTGTGCAGATAAAATTTATATCACATAGAATGTCTTAGTTAAAACTTTTTATAGATAACAGATGTTAAGAATAGTTGTTGTAAACTAAAATGTCATTTTCAACGATTTAAAACACAACATTGGATTCAATTCAAGTATTATTTTTTTCAACGGCAGTGTTGTTTCTGTGCTTGTGATTATCGAAGCAGAATGTTCAAAATTCATAAAAATATTTATTTCATACGCAAGAAAATTTTTGCAATACTTACTATTGTTGAAGTATGGTAAAATTTCCGGTCACCTATTGTCTTGGTTGTGTATGAAATAATGTATTACACATTAAAACTTTAAATGCAGTTAAGACTAATAACTTAATATACCTCATAATATCATTTTTTTTTGAATATTTTACAATTTGCCATTACCAATGGAAAGATCACAATTTAATCATATAAGACCCATTCAACAATAACCAAGGAACAATAATGATATTCGATTATGCCCAGTACGTGTCTCATATAATAAGTAATACAATAAGTTGTACAATGAAATGTTTGTGACAAGTGACATTTCTTTTATGTTTTGTTATTTAATTTCTAGAAACTTTCATGTAAAATTATCCCTGCGCTATACGTACATACTCAAATATTATTTCCAGTTTTCATTTGGTGTAATTATTGTGTTCTTATTGCGTAGGTAAGACTATTTAACATTTATTGTGTTATAACTCCATGACTGCTTATTTATATATGTGTATCTGCGCTTAATCTTACATATGTATCTCTTTTTTACTTTTTCTATCTTGCCTAAATGACATCTGTTATACTCATTTATCAATCCTACATTGAAAAATAAATGTTATTTTCATACATTAATGTCCATCGTTTGAAACCTGTCGATTACTGCAGTTCTTTGTGAAGTAATCCCCGATGATATTGGAAAGCCAAGATCAATTTTTATCATCAGGCTTACTTTCTCAAAATAAAAATTTATATCAGAAAATTTTATAGTATAAAATAATTAGTCAGTTGTGGAAATAAAATCAAAACCTTTTGTTTCCATAATAATCTGCTTAGTTTATATGGAAGATTTGTATATTTTTAATGGATATTGATTTAAACAATATGTAATTATACATTCCGGATTTCTTTAATTTATTAGAAGTTATAACATTTTATTTTTTGTTTTGTATATGTATGGCTATATGATTGTCTAATTTCACTTTTACAAAATAGCCAAACAGTTTGCTGAGGCAGGCCGGACATTTCCTGGTGTAAATTATTTATTAAATTTCTTTCAAAATAAAATTGTTTTATTTGAAACTGATATGTGGCTCGCTTTGGTAATTTATTTGCTATTTCTGCCAGCCTTATGTACCTATCGCATAAGAGTCCAATCAACATTGTATTCAAAACTTTGGAATTATAATTATTAAAAAGTGATGAAAGTGAATTGTCTTTTTATTTCCTCAAAAATACTAGTTGCTTAATACAGCCACCCGCATGATCTCAAATCCATTATATACAGTTGCTAATGCTTTATAGCTAATCACTGTAAATTGGGACTTGTCACCATTTGAATTGTGATAGAGATCATTGTCAAATGACGGGAGGCTAATTTTTATACGGAAAACCACTATATCAGATGTAATACCTGCAGCAGTGTTTCATTTCTTAAGTCCCACTTAGAATCATAGTATTGCATGATACTGGTTTGTTAAAGCATTTTAAGATGGCACGTTTTAGTATTCTTCACACACTACACACTTCCTCATGTCACGATTTTTTTACATGTAATTTTTGATCGTGTCATTGTGTTACAACTTTATCTATGTTGCAGTCAAGTCAATCCAAAATATTATTTCAATATGACAAATAACCAAAACCCAGTTTGATTATAAGTTTTGAAAGTATATTTTCAGAATTCAAAAGTTGACATTTGTTTTTTATAGGAGAAAAACCTCAACTTCATTCTTAAAATGACAACAGATTTATTAATAAGTGCAACCCATTTATTTTTTCTGTTATTTTCTTTCATGTATCATTATTTTCATTGGTCTCAGATATTTTCAAAAAAGGTGTCAATTTGAACATCTATTCGTGTTGATTGTTTGTTTTTGGTCACAACTTTTATATGATTTTTCACTTGGGAAAATGCCGTGTTGAGGTTGATAGAGATAATCACGTTTTGACATTGAGAAGTCATTAAAATTAGTTCACAACTGATTAGTTACATAAAACTTGATTTAGTGTGCTACTTGCACACACTTCAAGAGAACCTAGAAAATACAAAAAATGAGAATATACAACATACCGGAAGTCCCCCACTCTTTAATATCCAAAAAAGGGGTTTTATCAAAATTGGAGTTTTCTAAAATGTATGTTAACTATATTTTAATTACTGAAATAATCAAATAGTGTTTTAAACTTTTTGTGAAATTCTTTTTAAAGAAAATCTCAAGGCATTTAAGTGAACTATATATATCATCATTAATTTGATTGGTTAATATATAATATCTAATCTGCTCAAACTCACAAATTGTATTTTATAGAAAGATTTATCTACTAAAATCGGCCAACCGGGATAATACTTGAGACGGGATCATAATATTTATACGATGGATTGAAGAAATCGATAAATCGGGGAATGCTTAATGCGGAATTATTTAACATCATTCTCATGGGTGTTTCACGGAACAATAAAAAATGAACGTTCCATCTGGGTAAACGTATTATGTGAGAATGGTTGATGGCGGTTCCACTGTATATAAAATTCATTTTCAAATCAGTAATATTTACTATAGCCATACAAAAAGAACGGAACATTCTTTTTAATTTTGATTTAACAACATATTCATGTTAATATTACAGTTGCTTAAAAGTTATCTATAGAATTGATCCCTAATCTATCATATTTGCATTCACCGTTTTCCAGCATTCATCCGTTGCCAATCGATCAATTTCCTTAAGTTATCAGTTAAAATTATAACCCAGACACAAATTACCCATTGAGAATTCCATTCATATCGGCACACTACAATTATGATAGAAAAAATCAATAAAAGTAATAGAAATTCGATAACTATTTGCAGGTACTCACTCTGGATCCATAAATTTAGTGCCGGAGACTAAATCTCTATGATGGTTAACATTTGGGGAATCCACAAAAATGATTTCAGTGTGTTTTCAATATTGAAATTCAAAACAATCAAAATTGATATATCTGGAGATAGCAGATAGGCATGGAGCTTCATTTTTTCAGTATAAGATACCAAATAAAATATTTAGTAAAATTTGGCAAGAAGGCGTTCGAGAGTCGCGCTCATGGTCGCTCTCAACCACCTGGATTTTTAAAAAAAGGGATTGAAAATTTATTGTTATTAAATATACGGAAAAAAAGCTTTCCGTATGAGGAAACCATATGTCAACTGTATGCATTTTTATCTGTTTAATGTTGTAGTTTATACTTGCGTAAGGTGAATGAATAATAATTGGAAAGTTTGTTCCAATTGTTTTGAAAACATTTGGGCTTTATGGGTTAAATATACAAGAAGCTTTAATAATTGAGAATATGCTTAATATGCATAGACATTAATATCGTGAGATATTTAATAAAATACACAAAAATTGATAATACATACTACTTGAAGGCAGTTAATCCAATCGTTTATTGCTGTTAATGTTCACTGAAAGTTTTGAGGGCTTTTTTTTTATTTTTTTATCTGAAATATGAAAAAAAACAGTTCACAAATTCAACAAAAAAAATAATGGTCAATTCACAATAGTATGTAAATATGTAATGGTAAGCATAGTATTTTATTTATTGTTCAGTGTTTGATTAAGTTTCCTCAACTCTATGCCAATAATTGATGAATTTTGATTATGAGATTTGAAGGTAAAAATATAATATAAAAAAATATTTTTTTACAAAATTACTTCGACTTTTTCCTTTTTTTATTGGTGCTCTCTCAGGACTGGGATGATGCTTCACATGTTGATTAACTGTTTGGAGTGCATCAAACGCAATGAGATGTGCTGCCAAATGAAATATTTCCAATGACTTGTTCACATTGGACAATTTGCTGCCGCAAATTACAGTAGTAATACTATGAATTATTTTTAAATGATCGGCTAAAAATTAAACAAACAGAATGGCTTTGATTTGATCAATAGCAAATAGAAAAGCACAACTAGTGTTTGAGGGAATTATGTATTTACTAATATATCATCATCATCATCATCAGCCGGGGTCGATCCACTGCTGGATGAAGGCCTCCCCCTGTTTTTTTTTTTTTTATCCAGGGGGGTTTGTTTGGACAAATCAACACCACGCTGCCCAGGCGGGTTGGTGTTCGGTTTTCTGTCTGGGTTTTCCTTCCCATAGCCAAGAGAACACGGCACGCGGTGTTCCCGAGCGGTCACCCATCCAAGCACTATCCGCGTTCAATGCTGCTTAACTTCGGTGATCGCATGAGAGCCGGTGCTTTCAACGTGGTATGGTCTTGACTAATATATATTATCATTTAATTATAATACAGGGCATCAAATATATTTGGAGATCATTAAATGAGCAATTACTTTCATTGAATCATCAATAATTCCTGTCTATTTTTTGGAATACTTATTTAAATTAATGTGATTTATTTTGTCAAGAGAAATTTTCAATTTCGAAGCGACTGTTGATGGTTGTGGTATTGCACATGTTAAGTTGTATTTTTACAATAATGCAACTATGGGGTTTAGTGTTTCTCAACAATGATATTATACTGGAAACCTATAGGAAATAACATAGAACATAGCTCTGACGATGGCGTGAGCCGAAATAGCTATCAACTATATTTGTTAAAAATAATTTTTTTAGAACTAAAATACATTGCTATTTTTTCACCGTGTTATAATGGAGTTCTACCAAGTGAATGCCAATTCAATCAATAAATTATCTTAAAAATTGACGCAGATATTTAGCAGTCACCACTTAGGAACATATTGTACATATTGTAACAATTCAAATTTAATATTGAAGTTCCATCAATCAACTTCAGTCGATATCATAAATTATATTGAACATGTTTCTGCCAAGCCAGGCAAAGGATATTTTTACATTAATATTTCAAAAACTAATTCAGTTGTTTTAGTGTTTTTAACATCCTGTAGAGGTATTTTAATATACCTGATTATTGAATGAGTTGTAAAATACCTTGATTATAGATTTTTTGTGACAATATCAAAACCATCTATAATCAAATATAATAATCGTTCATTAGTGACAATATGAAATTCTGGTTACTTCACAAATTATTTTCTTCTAATGCAACATTCGTGTTGCATTAGTTATTAAAAATTTGAGTAATCATTATCATTTTTAATGTATTACATTCTACATTTATTAATATGAAATAAAATAAAATAAAATATTACTCATTTTCTCTTTCTTCATCGGTAAAACTAAAGTATTATTTGCAATACACTCATTAATAAGTGAGTCTACTTTCTGCTTTATAATTTTTTCAATATGAATTAGAGATTCGTCTATCTCTGATAAGACTGGAAAATCATTGGCAACACCTTTCACTTCCCAGTCTTCATCCTTATCACAGAGCAATGCGTCGGCGAGACAATCGAATGAAGGCTGAAAAATGTTTGATATGACAACATGAAAAAGTGAAGAGACTAATGACAAACAGTTAGAGTGAATTGCAACATAGCAGATTAATAAGAATTTTGAGCAGTCAAGATGCTAAGTACACATATTATATTGTCTTTGAAGATAGAAATTTCTGTATCTTCAAAAATGCTACTCAATACACAAATATAGTTGGAATTCGACAGATAATTAAAAAAAAAAAAATGAATAACATGTCAATTATTCATTAGTATTGTAATATGGCTTTGAAAAAATTGAAAATACATAAATTTTGCTTGCAAATATTAGGTAGTGGAGGCATTATTCATGTATTAACATTTTTACATCTCATCATTTGTAATACATATATACGACCATAGAGGTCATTTTAACTTTTCTCAGAAGGCAAAAGTTGCCATTTTGTTAATTTTGATTCATCTATTTACGCAAGTCTGTACAGCAAGGGATACTTGGCCTCTTGTTTCCTGTAAATGACATCATCATTGATGACAGCTTGAAAAAATTATAATATTTAAATTCATGGTTCAATTAACATAAAATTACACATTATACCCACAGCCACAATATGTTAGATGCAGATGATTTTTACGTATTGGAGTATTTTTAATAATTGCCATGTTCATTGTAATTTGTGTATAATATAATATAATGAGCAGAATTAGATATGCATTAGAGTAAGACAATGATACATGAGACAACAGATTTGTATTATTTCAGATTATATAAAATTAGTTGAATCATTTCATTGCAGTACAGAAACCGAATAGTATGCCTATAGGTGTGAGGTTAAACTAAGCCAACTGCTAACCCTGCTCTCCTATTCTAATCTTACAGAAAAGGAATTTTAGAATATCCATAATTTTTTAATTGTATTTATACGTACTAATGTGATTTTCCTTATTGCCATTAAAAAAAATGATAATTAAAAATTACCCTTGGTGTGGGGGGACGAAATTTGGCACTTCTCAATTCCTGCTTAGAATCACTGACCACCTCATGATGTTGGGCAAGGCCAAAGTTGACTGAATGCTCTGAGCGATGAAGTTTTTCTGATAGATGCGCGCTATCTTTTAGAAACCTTGATATTCAACAAATATTTCAATGCTATAATTATTTAGGTGTAGTGAGAGTAATTATGTTCAATTGCTAATAAATCAGCGATACTATAATTCAAACTAGATAACATAACTGTCTGGCACGTTACTTTTTTATTGTTTGATAGCCTATTAGTACCTAATTAGCAATATTATTATGGCACGGTGCCCAACATTTGTTCAGCATTTTTTCGCATGTTATATATATATATATATAAATCAGCATTTTTTAATATTTTTACTTTCAAAGACCAATAAGCTCACCAGAAACATTTTATGGGCCCTTTATACAGCAATAAACAGTATTATTTCTGCAATATTTTATGAATAGATGATTCAATATTCAAATATAAACTGAAAATCTATGATTATAGAATATGCATCAGAAACTAAACAGAAAACAAAAATGTTCATTATAAAGTATGTCAACGTTATATGAAGAAGTTATGATAATGTCTTCATAGACCAACAGGAAATCTCTGTAGAACGGCGCCGATTTGCCTTGGCTTACATTTGTTGCTGTATATTTCTTGCCAAATATTGAGGAACTCTTGATATTTGGCGCCATATTCCCAACAACGTCTTGATTTTTCTGATTGTAGCATCTAGAAGTGATTGCAGCATTTGTGATACCGTGTTATTGGTCGAAATCGTAATGGTCGAATTGAGAATATTTTTCACGTACATTAGAACAGGCATCGGCTAAAATATAATTTTAATATAAAACATGTGTAAAATAAAACTGAAGAATACAGTTCCCATAATATTTATTAATTTTGTATGTATGTACAATGATTTCTTCTCTAAATTTAAAGCAACCTAATTTTGGGTAGCTTTACGAATTATTTTTCATTATAAAGGTGACGTTTAAGGGCTGAAATTTATTCACGATTTATATAACAACGCATTTTTTAAAGGCCTGATGATCGCCTTATATAATACATCATCAAGTCACCATGGCCGATTGGTTCAACGGAAGTATAGAAATATCTACACAGGACAACAAGATCGAGAAGAAATTCGGGTTATTAATTAATCTATAAGCAAGACACTAATCAAAGAAGATTATAGAAGCCTGCTTTAGATATGTATCTCGTTGACCAATAAATTGCTACGTATATAGGCTGTGAAAAAACTGCATTCATGTTTCATTAATGAATTGTGTTGGTCAAACTATTTCCGTAATTCATTGGTTACGGTAAAATTTATCCTGATGTACGTAACATATCGATGAAAAGTTTAACATTCATTCATCGAATTTCATACAATTATTCGAATACTATATATAGAATTAACCTAAATATCGAAAGATTTGCATCAATAATTAACATTAAGGTCAAACAAATAATGGTTGACGAATTAGGTGCGTGCAATGTCGCCGCAATAAAAGAATTATATCCGGTAAAATATTTAATGGCATTCATTTTGTTAATGTCGATCATCGAATTGATAAACTATTAAAGGTATTTGATTCGTGATTGATAACATTTTCGCGTTCATACTAAGCCTGTGACCTACGGCAATATTTTTTGTGCAACCTCGTTGAAATCTAAAAATAAGATTTTTCAATGATAGTTTTACAAAATCTTTTACTTACCACACTTTTCCACTTTTCGAGTCTATGTCCGGCAAGCCTCATGACTGATAGCATATCTCTTTTGTCAAGAAGTGCACTATTAACGACTTCTCGTATCAGTTCATGAGGAATACTGGATTCAAGGTCAGTGTATTCCGTTGGTGACAAAGTGTGCTGAGAAAAAAATGACTCATATTTTCAGTGAAAATGTTATTCACATTAACAGAGAATTAAAGAGTACTAAAAATGTGTATTTATTATTAAAAAAAAAACAACGAGAGTGTTAATAGAATTTATCTGAATGTCATAGCTGACTTTTTAACGCTTATACGTTTTGTAATTTAGTTAAAGTTCAAAATCAGGCGTTTATATTTTCAAATAGTTAAAGACCGAGTTCAACCCGAGTTTGTAGAAATGGGTAACGAGGGAATTTAGAGGAAAAATGTTGAAATAGCGTTGTGACATTTTAGGACTACAGAATTTTCTATCTCGAACATTGAATATAACAAATGATTTTGTTTCAAAAACAAAATTGAACATAGAAGATATGGTCCAAATTTTTGACGACAAAAATACTGTAAACGTTTCCTTAAGAATAATCATCAATCTAAAAAGTGCAACCGCTGTCATCAAAACCATATACCATACTCTTTTTGCAAGGGAAATGAAAAGTATCTAGCATTGAAAATTATTTTTGCTTTGATGATTTTTGCTTAAAAGAAAAAAAACCTATGTATATATAATACTTATATATTAAAGAAATTGCCTGGCACGGTCGTATTTATTCACAATAAAATAAATAAACTCAAGAAATATTTAAAGTACCTTTAACTATTAAAATCGGTATGCATTGTCAAGTATTGGCACTAAATAAATATATATCTCACTGTTTGTAAATGTATTATTTTTTCATGTAATTATCTTGTGTAAGCTACAAAAATATTTTTATGTCTAACTAAAAAAAATGTAACAATTTTTGAGCATTGATTTTAATTCAGTGTACTTTTAAAAAATATAGTCTATAAGAAAATATATTTAACAATATCCGAATATTTCAAAAGGAACCTAGCTAGATGTGTCTAAAAATGGAAAATTTCGTTAAACAAAGGAAAGTTTACTGTCACTAATGATGTTGTTTATTACAACAAAGATTTTCATAAAATTCTAAGAAAGCGTTTAATATATCATATTTCAGACATATCTCGAATACGGTACACATAACATTGTACGATATACAATAATATCTTCGGAAGTTCTTAGAATTCTGCTAATTTACATACCATTTTCATTGTCTTTCAATGGTTATGCTTTGTATTGAGAACCTCGGATAATATATATAAAATGATACCAATTTATTAAATATGCCTACAAGACACTAACTAGTAAAATAAAACAGACGCTTCTTCGCAATTGTTTTAGCGATTGTACATTTAAAACCGTTAACTATTATTCATAATAATTGAAGGACAATATATATTATTATTTGAAAGCATCAATACCTAGAAAGAGAGAAAATCCAACTTTTCTAAGGTATTCAAAATATAAAACGAAGCATGTGGGATACTTAAAACGGTTTTTATTTTCATAAGAATAGATTGGGGTTTCAGGGTGGTTGCTAAACTAAGTCAATTTAATCTGATTTTATATTGTTATTGCATGTCAAAAAACACATGTAAATCTGTCAATCTGTCACAAGAACTTTGCCCAAACGGTGCACCGTAGCGTCGTAAAATTTGCTTCGTTCGGTTGATAAGGTCAACTGCGATTTTGCCAACGTTAGAATTGAAATGAAGTGACAGAAAAACTTAATAAAACTTTTATTTGATTTGAGTTAAGTGTTAGGTATTTTATGAGATTGATAAAGTCGGCATTTGCGACAAAATAAATAAATTTTTGTAACCACATCTGCTACCTACTTAAAGCGTGACATATTGATTCACAGAGAAACGTCTCATCAGAAATCGTTCCACGAGAACTGGTTGTTATTGAGTAACTGAACGTGCTTTTTTTGTGAGATTGAAGATATAAGAATGGGAGATAGGACGGTACTATTGTAATTAGATAATAATTTTCGCTGTGTATTATTTTTATAATGGTGGTTTTGTGGGATAAGAAAAAATGTAATCATCCCATAAAATCTCAGTAAATTGATTGATATATCTATTTAAGACACTGTTCAAGTAAAAGTGAACCAGTACAACTTTACTCTTACATGGTTTGCATAAAAAATTATTTACATCTAACTCGTACCATTGAAAATGTAAAATAATTACCGTCTGAAAGGGCTTCCAGAGTTTTGTAATAGCACGCGTTAACTCCGCACGTCTCTGATTTCCAGCGTTCCAATAATCCAATGGCCCAACTTGCTCACGAATCTTCCGAAGTCTCTTCCTTTCCGCGCGAAGACGGCCCTCACGGGCACGATCGGCGAGCTCGATGCGCAAATTGGCTTCTGACTGATAGGCGCGAAGTATTTCAGCGTTACGAGCTATCTGCTCAGTTTGTCGACGACATCTCTCCTCCCACTCAGCTATTTCCTAAATGTAATAAAATAGCGACAAATTAATTATGTAGAGAAAATTTTCACACTATCATATAATAAATATACAATGATAAAGTCAAGTATGATTATAAAGTGGCCTACTTCATTTAATTAAATCGAAAACACGGTCAAAAAATATTAGTCATATAATCAGTTGTGTAATGTATACCGACATCTTCTTTGGCTTTCTTCAGCTCCTCTATCTTCTTCTGCTGGATCGCTTTGACTGTCTTAAGTTCACGTATTCTCATTTTTTTTAATTTCTTCACTTTGTTCATGTTTTCTATTTCTCGACTGGCGTCCACTCGCTTCTTGAAATTTTCTTCTCTGATGCGAAATTTTTCAGCGAGCTCTCTCTTTTTTGCTTCCCTCATCTGCTGCACGCGAATAATCCTGAGTTCAATATTATTTCTTCTCTGTTGGCATCTTACAAAGATATGAGAACTTAACATGTGCGCTGATTTAGTCAAATGAATGCACCGCCATTACGTTGGGAAACAACGTATACCGTACGTAAGTCTGTAGATGTATATATACATAATATCGAAGAGTGTTGAATCAATAGTAGAATATATAAGAATATTTTGAAAGTGTATGATAGTGATTGGAAACTTTTTGTTTAAATTACATTAACATATTAACAAAATCATTTGTTATCCGCTAAACAATAGCCATATATAAAAGTTCAAATCATGTCTCAAAGTAAAAATAAATCAAGAACTGGATTGTTACTGATAAAATTTCACCATGTGTGGATTTCAAGAGCCGACGTATCCGCCCAACAACCAATCAATTCGTACATAAGATGTATTTTTTTTCATATTATAATAGTAGTAATGATTATAAAACCGTTTATCACATGTAAATAATTGTGTTTTAAAATCGTAAAAAATTAACTAGTTATTGAAGGTTTTTCCTTCGACTTTCGTTATCAATAAATAAATTAATAGGCGCCACAAATTATGTTATATAGTCTGATGACGATATAAGAAATCATCGGGAAAAGAGTAAACCAATTTTTATTACTAAAAAGTAAAATTTTACCTTCGTTGTTTTTCCAAGGCGATTTCTTCCTGCTCTTTGAAAAATCCGGCAAAAAGTGCTTTACAATTTTTCTCTCTAATATATTTTTCTCTATTTTTCTCGGTTTCCTCGTTAACTTTCCTCAAAAACAAAGCGTCTCTGGCTAATGCGTCCTATAAAAAATACACTATAAGTAAAACATAAGCTTGCACAATAAGTGAACAGCCGAAACAGATATATCGGTTAGTTCACGTTAGAAGCTATTTTTTTAACGTTCTGAATAAATAATTCAATGACATAGAACCTCAGAAGATATTGTAATATAACCTGCACTGCAAGCTTTTGGTGGATTTCTCGAGCTCGCATTTCCGCCAACCTGTGTCGGTGTTCGTTGAACTCTTTGAGCGTGCACTGAGCGCTAGGAGTCCGGGGTGCTCTGCGTAGATGGTCGCGTAGATGAGGGTCGTAGAGTGCGTCGTAGGGCGGCGGAGTGCCGGGTCGCGTTATGAACTGTGGTCTACATCCATTTTCAAAACGTTGTTTGTATAACTAAAAAATATTGAATAACTCTTTAACGAGAAATACACAATTCAGTAAACGAATGTCAGTATATATAAAAATATAATGAAAAGTTTTCGATGGATTTTTAAGTTAATAAGTATATATATAACATCGTTTTGTAATAGTTTTTCTGTCCGTCTGTCACATGAAATCAACGTAAACGTAAAACAATAGCTATGTAAAACTTGCACATGGCATTCTGGCTGTCATTTCTGAGTCAGTTGTACTATTATCAATTTTTGACATTATTTAATGTTAATGTATAATATTTTATCAATGTTACGTGTGGCACGGTCTACGGTAATGGTTTTACAAAGATTTTTTTTTATTAATTTATTGAATATGTTTTGTGAGTAAAGTAAGTATACGATGACATTTTCTACCTTTAAATTAATAACGACACAATAACGTCAACGTGTAAATTGTAGCACATTTTATTTTAAATGGAATTAGGCCATTAACACTAGTTGTATATATTATATCACAAATAAGTTCTGAATGAAGAAGTGTATTTTACTATTATATATAATATTAAATATATTGTCATTTTGTTTATTAATATTATATGTATTTTGAAAATATTGTAGTACTACAATAATGAATCTATCAGATCTCATCTCAACGTGCTAGTGCGTAATTACTAAATACTTTTAAAAATACTAAATGATTTTATATTTATTATAAAAAAACATAGTGTACTTTTTATTGCTTGGAGAGCAACGCGCAAAAACAAAAATATTCAAATAAATACTACGCATAAACCCTGCGAAATTCTTCAAATACGGTATCTGTTACATATATTTTTGTAGGGAAAAATGTAAAACAACCTGCTATTAGTCACATGACTGCGAGAGCGTAAAACAATACATCAGATGTAACGCTTGTCCTCGATAAAACAGCTGAAAATAATTGGAAGCATTTTCACATGCTAAAAGATTTTAATGAATAAAATATCATTGTATATCGTGTTATTTCGATGTATTAAAAAAACTGTACTGTACTTAATAAAATAAAAATATTCATTGACAGAAAGTATCCCGTATACCTAATTTGCATTAATATATGATTATTATTTCTCAATTAAGAACTTTTGTGCGTAGGGATATGTAAGAAGACCCATAGAGAGTTTTTTATTCCATTAAATACGTCAATGCTGAGATTGAATTACACTGTAAAAGATGATGGAATGTCATCTATAAAAATGTTGAAAGAAACGGATAGATCAAAATATATGGATGTTGTCAAGAGTTTTGCCAAAGCTCTTGAACTCTACGTAATATATGTATGTATAAGTGAATGGCAAGTATTTATGTATTGCATGTAATATGCCTTTAAAAAAGTGATATTTTACGTCAATTTTCGTATTTATGTCGCCTTTCCGTTATGAATTGATAATAAGCACAAAAGTGATTTTATTCATAGAAATCTATTAAAGGAATAGTAAAAAAACAATGTGTTCAAAAAAGCTAACAAGAAAATTCGTGTTCGATAAATCTCGCGAATATTAATACGCCAAAGTATGTGTGTATTTTTTTAGCCATATCTGCTTCCAGTGTGTAATATACATTATTTATTACTGATAGAGCATCCAGGGAGAAGTTTTCTGGGTTGTACTGGTTTGTATTCGTTCTACTAGGATGAATAAAATAAAATTTTGAAACGAAAAGATGGGATGTGTTTTCAGAATCAGATATCGTGTGGCGGAATAAAAATAGAACCATGTACCATTCAGAAATCAAAAGTCTTTTAATTTGAATCGTGTAACCGAATAATACATAAGCTTTTGAAAATGTGTCTACATTTTCGGGTGTTCATACTGAGCAACGCAAATATACAAAACCCCAAAAGCGTTTATGGCCCGGTTATGAGATCGACACAGTTAAAATGATTTATTAAAAATAGAAACATGAAGTAAAAAGCGGTCGCTAGGTAATATAAACAAACACAGATGTTACACGCGGTGCGGGGGCTAAAAAAGTGTATGTGTATACTGTCTGTCTGAAATCTGAGAAAGTAAGATTTGTTCGTGAGTTTCGCTTCAAATATTTACTTTAGAGCGTTATTAGTTTATTCGCATTCGATGAGCGGATACAATTTCAAGAGAAACTAATTTCAACCGTCTTTTGCGAACGCTGCGTGATATTTTCTTAGCAGAAAGCGGAAAAATTTCTGCAACTTTAATATCTATTCAATCGTAAACAGCAAATTCACTTTTGCAACGCTTTCATAACAATATATTTTAGCCTAAAACAACTTTCAAGCACAATGTGTATCTAGGCGTTTATATAATGTGTTTTGAAATACTTAGGTATGGATAGATATAAGTTCAAAGTGTAGGTCTGCGCGGGTCCGCACTCGGTTTGCGGGCCCCTAACCGACCCAGTACGTTGGTTGAGCTCGGACGGGTTAGTATAATTGAGATTCGAGCCGAGGTAAAGAATTTTTATCATTAGTAAAAACTAAATTGATTCCTTAAAATCAGTTCCAACGTATTTAAAAGCAGAGTTAACAAGTGATCCTACTAATATTATACGACATAGGTGTGTGAAGAAATTATTTCACTGTTGTACACAAGTAGTATTGTGAAAATATTAGACAAGCTCATTCCCCTAAATAATAACGCATTTTTTTACGAAGTTCAAAAGCTGCTTTACATTAATGTTATCTTATTTACCATTTCTATAGAAAATCATGTTTTGGAGTTAAGAAAAAAATAGAAGTTTTATTTATCAAAGCGGGTGATTTTATTCAATTTTGGTCAGTGCAGACCTGTAATACACATGCTACAAATACTTTCTCATCTCGGATAAAGAAGTTTTAAAGTAAGCTTAAGTTTTTGTTTATACACATAAGTATCCATCAATCAAACTATAAAATTTAGAATGCATTTTCTTTATATCGACTTTTTGTCGATGTTTTTTATCGATATTGCTCATTCAAATATAAATTTTCAATACTATACTTATCTTAAAAACCGGAGAACCGAGCGTTTCGAACGAATTTGAGTGGAGCGAATCTATCGAATTTTCAACTACAGGCCTATCAGACCAACGATCTGTAACGTCATATGAAGTGCGAGTAAAAGAAGCTTTGCGTTTATTTATTATTAATCAATTAATTGACTGTTTGCGTAGTTAATTGAAACTCTTTAAGGCTTTTGAAGTTGCTTCCGCTAAAGAAAAGCTTATAAAAGCTCATATGACTTACATTTGATTTGCCAAGGAATATTTTTGGCAGAAATTGAATAATAATTAGTGTTTTAAATAATAAAAACACATTTTTTTAGTACATATTTCCACAAACATAACTATTCTTTCCGTAAGCATTATCAACTGATAATGCTCGCGATGAGCGAAACCGGTCCTGATCAAAAAATATATTGTGGAAATAAGTACTAAAAAAATGTGTTTTTATTATTTAAAATATCATGCCTTTCCATCAAGAAGTGACAGTTAACACCTTAAAAGTGAATAATTAGTTTGCTACAATTTTTAACCATGCCAGACGTTACGAAGCTATATTATTCAATAAAAACAATGATATAAAAAGGTTTGTGTTAATCCATAAAATCTACAGAATCTATAAAATACATCAACTAGTATTGACGTTATGGCCACGCAAATCACTCTGAATTATTTTTTCTTGTATAAATCATTGAAATATACAATAAGGAATGTATAATAATAACAACATAAATATAAAAATAATGAATTGTTACAGATTTAATAGGTATATACATTTGTGACGCATTTTGACAGTGCTTAACGGTAATTTATTATATGAACCACAACAATATATCTATGTATAATTGTGAAGATAAGTGTGTCATTGATATACATGCGGCCAGAGAAATTGTCCAAATAAATTGGCGAGAAACAAGATAAAAATGTTGAACGACCGACTTGTTAAATTCGATCAGAAGTTACATATACCCGCCAACTCACGGCACTGTTTTTTCCCTGGAGAGGCCGGGAAGCCCGATTCTGAGTTTCCCCAAATCAAATTACTATTTATGCCATGCTCATTTACGAAGTAACTCTCTTGAAAAATTCCCCGAGAATTTATTTTCATAAGAATTATAAGCGGGAGGTGTATCTGCTCTTGCGTGAATATAATTAGCATATATACATCCCTATCAACACAAAAACACTTTATTGCAAATTAAAAAAAAAATGTAAGGAAAAAATAAGCTCAAATCGATGTGATGTCATAAGTTTTTGTATGTTATCGTATATAATTTCAAAATCGTTTCAAAGGATTGTAATATTTGACTGAAAATCTGAAAAGTTTCATGAAAACAAATTTACAATAATATCTAACATACATTACGAAAGCACCACACGCAAGGACTCGTGCGAGTATCATCCCATCAACTCTTATGAAAGTTCATGATAATATACGCTCGGCTCTGAGAAATAATTCTGAGCACGCCAATGGACGTGTTATTTTTCTGTGAAAAAAATGTATACACCTGTCAAACACCGTCGTAAAAAGTCACCGTCACGGATTCTAAGGGACGGTTTGTAGGATATTAAAATTGAAAACATTTGAAAATATATTTTTATGTTCAATAATTTACCCGATTGGAGGAATTGTTAATTTTAAAATAGCATTTATTTTAGTAGATTTAGTTTGGATGCTAAGCTTATGCCAGGCTAAGTATAAAATGTTCATTCAAAAATTACTCACATCTTGTCCAACTTTTCCTTTAGAGAAAACCATCATATCTTTGGGCATATTTGGGATCGGCAGTTTTTGATCAAGAGAAAGTGTCTCCCATATTGGTAACTTGAGTCGAGGAAGAGCGTTTACTGGGGTCGGAATTGATTGATTGACATTGGTCAAGGCGGTTGGTCTTCGAAGAGTGAGTAAAGTCATAGAAGTCATGGTGAAAGTGTAGGGTAAAAAATTTCAACTAGAAAGTAAAGTTTTTTGTTGGTGTAATGATTAAATAACGTCGAAAAAGAAATTCATTCATTGTATACGACACAACTGTGCTCCTATATGTATCACGAGTTTTAATGTTATTTAACACTTTTTTAACTCTTTTTGTTTATTAACAGAAGGCTTATTATAGTAAACTGAAAGTTTTTTTCGATAAGGTATGAGGATATGTTTTGTATTGGGAAAATGCATGAAGCTAAACAGGCGTTCTCAGTGGGTGCACAAGACTGTATATATCATCTTGCCATGTTGTCTGAATAATAAAAAAAATTAATCATGAATGAAAATATTTTTTCGGAAATTTTTAAATAATCAAGTAACCAATCGCTGACGATAGATTTTTTTGATTTTCAAAGCGATTTTTTTTGTAAATTATTGTTAAAAATATTTTAGGTTCCTTATTAATGTTATAACTTACATTTACAATAAGCTCTGGTATCTTTTATTTATGTCTTTGAATTTAAATAAAATAGAAAGAAATTTTTGTAACCAATGAGTAAATTTTTGTATTTGAAGTGCGAGGAAAAAGTCAGTTTTAAAAGCAAGACTATGTATACAAATGTCTGATGAAACCGAATCGAACACTTTTTCACGATTGAATATGATCAATTAATAACATAAGCAATTTCAATCGTAATATCATTTCATTTTACATAAAAACTTATAAGTAATCATTTTTTTTCTTATGATATTTTACCTGCTATGCGAGTATTTAAGTATAATTAATTTCATTAGAAAGTAAACAGCAACAGTCATTACCTACCTTAATTAGTGTAATGGTTTTTAAATATGATTAATGGCAAGCGTTGTCAATAAATACGAAGAAAATTCAATATAAACAGTAAATTTACAATACATTTTATTATTGTTTAATATACAATGAGTAGCCAATAGTTCAAAGTTGCTGCGTCATGTTTGGTATTATAATAAGGCCAGTTAAATAAAAATATATGCACGGAACTCATTTGTTTTTCCGAGATTATAAATGGCTTTTTTTTTTGAGATTAGAACGATACAAAAATTTTATTGAGAGCGACAGCTTCATAGAAAAGTATTATATTTGGGTATTGTTATTGTATATATGGAAATAGTAATCAATTCATTTATATGTAGATAATGGTGAAATAAAATAATTAATCCTGATAGTGGTAGGGTATATAGGATTGCTATAATGAATTTAGCGGTTTTAATAATTATGATAATACGAATCCTAACAGTTGCTATGTATGTATTATAAAGTTGTATTCGATTCCAAAAGAGGTCAATTGACTAGTTTATAATATGTGTTCTATGTAGAGAATAGATTATGAATATGTCGTTGGGTATGGTAAAAATAATAGGGAGACATTAAAACCGATTTTCATTAATCATTTGACATTATACCTACCCGTATCAAAGATTAATATATTTAATACTTTTTTCTCATCTCGCTTATCGCGATGGGAATCGCAGGATAGTCGTAAAGGTTATATACCCTGACTTGATTTTTTTTATTTTCATTAACGGCGGTTCAAGTCTTCGCTAAGTTCTCTGGAAAGGGGGCGCGCGCGCAGTTGACGTTAGCGCCGCCCTCATCCCGCGGCCCGAGCGCGCACTAAAAATAACCGAGTATCACTTCGTCGGCCGGCCGGTACTGACGTTCTACTATCGGGAATGTGTCGAAGTACAGCCAGTCAAAAAAACTAACGATTTCGGGATCGGTTTTTACTCCCGTTGGAGTTTTTTTTTGTTATTGGTAAAATTGCCATCTGTGAAACATAATACCTGTCTTATCGGCGTTGAAATAATTGTATTATTAAAACGTTATTAATAAATCAAAACAAAGATGAACAGTTTTTTAAACAGTTTTTAATTGTAGCTATTGTGAAGTTTTAATTTTATGTGTTCTCGTTTATTTTACTTTGAGATTAAACGATGCGTTGTTAATTGGGAAAGAGTTTAAATTAGTCATACAAGTAATGTAAGGTGTATTAATTGCCGGCGTATTGCTTCCATAATATTTTTGAAATGATTTAAAAAAACGTAAAAGTAATTGGATATATAACTTAAATTTGATAAAAAAAACTATATAAGTTATTTTATCTTTCAGCTTCTACGAATATATTATTATGGCATAGGATATTTTAATTTTACTACTAACGGCCGTTACAAAAATCATCGCAGTAATAAAAAATATTTTTCAATCTTGCTTCTTCTGTATTTTGTATTGTGACTATTGCTTTTTAATTCGCTTAAAATAATTTGAAAATTTAATTTGTATATTTTATTACATATGTAGCTCTAATTAGCGAGATTTATTTTTGAATTTTCCTGATAAATAAAAAAAACCAAGAGCTAACAAGAAAATATTGTTTTATTTTTAGAAGAAAAAATCTGTAGCCTGCTAAGGCATAAGGAAGAGCACCTGATATTCAGTTGTTTGCGTGAACATACTAACTTCTTATTTTGTTGCTATGGGAAAACTTAAAGATTTAGATGCAGAGTTTTTATTTCAATTGATTTATTGTATTACTTTATCGTAATATGCAACAGGTAGCAAAATTATAATGGACGATTTCTTATTTATTCAGTATCTATACATTATTTATTTAGATCTGTATGCTGAAGACTAATAAAAAATTTCTAATACTATTTCAAATATTATTTTTTTATATTATAATATGTATATACAAAATTATTATTCATATGCATTTTTAAAAGAAATCTTTTATTAAAATATTTCGTGTATTTGGTATCTTTGTGATTCATTTCAATGATATTTAAAAATTAGTCAATGTTGTAGACATTAACAGCTTACTTGAAAATTGCAATTAGTGAGTTTATCTCCGCATGAAACTTGAAAAACTTGTTCACTGAAATTCACTTGCATAATTTTTGGGTAATAAATTTATCATTATGACTATTTCGAATATCAGATCTTTTCATTATTGTTTTTCTTTTGCCTTAATAGTTTTAGTTTGCATTAATGCTTATTAAAACTTTGAATAATAAAGGAATATCTAAATCCGTAAGAGGTGTACCGTAAACGATATCTACCAACTAAGTAGGGCGATAATTTGAAGTTTAATGATCACAGTATATTGTCTTAAGATCTTAATAAATTGATTTATTACTCTGTCGCATATTTGCAAGCTAGTTTTTAGAACCTTGATTATTATAATAATTTTATGAACTCAATAAAAAACGTTATAAAGTTTAAATTCATTCGCCGTATCAAACGAAGTATGCGATTTTATTATGATGTAAAAAATCAAGGGCTGCTCAAAAAAGAAATAAACTGAACACAATCATGTCACCGTGTTCTCCGCAAAGTCATGAATGAGTACCGGAAAAGTCTATAAAAATATTAAAGCCCTGGCTTATCGTTTTTAGTACGTCGCAATATATTTTATGAAAATCGATACCCACTTGAGCAAGAGACGTTAAGTTTATAAGATTGTTTTGAGTTAATATGAGAGATTAATATTATAAATATAATGAAGAGTATAATAAAATACTTCATGCTCTTTTACAGTTACAGTCCTCTCACAAATCATAAAATTTTTATATGTACAAATATTTATATTAATAATACAATATTTATTACTATTGAAAATTGTCTTACAGTGTCAATGAAAAAAAAACACTTATTCCAAAACAAGAATAAATAAAATATAGCATAAATATGTATTTTTTATGAAGTCTTTGAAAATAAAATGTAAAATGATTTTAGTGGCCGTGTTACAGATGATCGGGATGAGATAAAAAAAATAAGATAAGGGCAACAACCCAGCAGGAGGGCGTCGATGTATTGTTAGTAAAATAACTTCACCGAAAAATGCGACGTCTAGCCATTACGATATTTATAAAAAATATTTTTTTGGCATGCAATATTTTGACGGTTGAATGACTAATTTACAAATGACTGCTGTGATGAATAGATCTCATTTGTTGATAGAATCTCCATCAACAGAGCACTTAGCACTTCGTCAAAATGAATGCCTTTTTATTTATTTATTACAGAAATGTATATTTTATGAAAGATCGTAGCAAAAATAATGTTATTTAAAAACAAAATTTTAATACGATGAAATTATTAATTAAATAGGGCTATTTGTTTTAATAGCATAAACAAATTTGATTATATTAATGCATCAAACTTACTATTTTTTAATGAAATTAGTACTAGATTTCTTTAGCACTTGCTGTTTTTAGAATATGTATTATGTATATGTATATATTATTGTGATTAAAAAAATAAATACAAACGTTTGTTGTTTTGTAATATATTCCGTAAAACGACGTAAGACAGTTACATCTGAAAACTAAGTAATAGATACTATACAATAAGTAGACATTTTGGAACAAAGGTTTTTACTTCAAACAAATTATATTCTTTATAGAAGTGAATAAATTTTTTTCATGTTTATTTAATTTACAAAACTTGGATATTAATATTAATTTTAGAACAATTAATTTTTAGTGACACTCTTGGAAACACGTTATTAAAAATTTGATTTCAATTACTGGTATTTGGTGAAAATATAGACTAGTCAACGATTTCAAAATTATTGAAAAATTTATCAAAATTATCAAAATTATTGAAAAATTTAACTTATTATTATTATTTAATTGATTGGGAATAATTAGAGTTTTTTTGAGCAATACTTCGCGACATTTCAATTTATTTATGGAAATTGAAATGATGCTTGGCGTAAAAAAGCAATTTACAAAACCAATCTTAGTATTAAACACTATGAAAGTACTTAAGTATGTATAAATAACTCAATAAATAAATACATTTTAGCCTTTTTCCGGCCTAAGCAAATATGAACACTTGTTTTACAGAATAAAATTTCAATATTCAAATTCTTCGCAACGTGTTTAACTTGTGTTTGAAATTCTGGAATTATTTACCATTCATTATATTGGGCTAGGAGTATTTTCTTTGAAATCGATCTTTTGAATTCTATTTCGATCGAAAAATCATCAAACTTTTAAGAAAGCGTATTTTTTGACGTATACCATAATAAAAGAACTTCGTTTTATTAGGTTGCGACGTCTATGAGCTCGAATTCTTGAACAAAGGCTTTTATATGTTGATTTGATAATCGACACTTACGAAATTCGTTACGAAACAATGCGTTTTTTCCGCACTATCCATTCACTGTTTCCATAAAATCAAGAATCAGAAACAATAAATTAAATGGGTAAGCACTCTATTTAAGCATTCGTATTGTGGTAAAATGATTTTTCAGACGTTTGTATACCTTGTATATAAAAATGAATGTTTTTTGTTTGTTCGATCCTTATGCGTTTCTATACCGTTAATCCAGTTGCGATGAAACTTTAGTGGGTTGTTGTGCACATGCCCGCAAAGATTTTTGAATTAGTACAAACATTAGATCAGTACCGGTTTTACTCATTAACCGATACGCTGAAATATGTGGATATGTAATACTTCTCACATGGGTAGCTCTATAAAGCCTGCCCACGTGTCGTAAAACATTCAAATTTATTCATGTACGCAGCAGACTGATAGGAAAAAAATATTGTTTATCCAAAGCAATTATACTTTCGTTGTTTGTGTGGCATGGTAACGCATGCCGAGATCTCGTTGATTTTGAATAAATCAAGCCGATTTATCACGGATAGAAAAGTATTAGTGATTATATAATCGATAAATGCACGTTATATGTCCAGGATCAAAGACGATTGAATTATAAACTTACTTAAAATTCAAATAATTAAAACATCGTCTGAGTACGCTAACTATAAAAACTGTTTTTTTACACGAAAGGATTTCATAAGTGTAAATCAATAAGACAAGCTAAAGATAAATGAAATACATAGATTATCTCTATCATTGAAACAATACACTTAACATTGTACATTTTAGATACCAACTAAACAAATATTTGCGGAATGATGAATAAATGGTTGCAGATAAAAAACGAAAGAGATAACCATTAGGATACATTGCAACATTTAGAATAACATTTTTTTAGTCATATTGTATACATGCAGATAGGAACAATTTAGGTTGTCTGACAAATCATTGGTAGTATTTTATTTGGCGTAGTGATTGCGGCTATCAATACTACAGGACTAATTATAATTTTTGGATAATCAATATAAAATTGATATTTCAATAATAATTTAGTCGTTTTATAGATAATGTTTTTCGAATAATATTTAAAATTTACTGCTCTTAGATAAATTCCGAACCCTTTTCAACCAAGTGGAAATAAATAAATACATTATCACGACATGTGAATAAAATTATCGGTGACATCTTCATGCGTCAATGAACATCTTTTATATTTTGATGTAATCGTAAATAACCAATCCAATCTAGAAATTCAATTTTGTTCCATAAATATAATATTCATGTCATATTGATGGATTTTTTAATGTTTATTTTTGAATACATCAAAAGTTAAATTGTCTAGAAAAAATATTACAATTATAGGAATGAAGAGAAAATAATTTTATGTACACTTATAATCAGTGAAAAGTTTTGTGAACTTCGTTAGATGTTTTGAACTAAAATCAATTATTGAATGACGTGATAATTTGTGGTAAATTGAGACTGAAGTTAGTGATATTTGAACCGAAGACAGTCGTGAAATTTGTGATAATTATTCGTTAAACTAAGTGTTTGTTGATCGCTCCGAGTGCTTAAAAATGTCGGAGCGGTTCAAAGTGACCAAATCCGATGAGATGAAGTCCTCATACAAGAATTACGGGGCAACGGGAGCCAAGGAAGGCGGTGAGGGTAGCAGCAGCGCCGGCGAGGGTGACCCGTCGCTGGGAAGGCTTCTGCCAGACGAAGGTGTGCGAGCTAGACGGGCGACGCCTCCGGCTCGCCTGGCCCTCCGCACGAACAGTATTAATAGCAACTGCAGCACGCCGCACGGTATATGCATGCGCACGCATTGTTATTTTAAATTAGTCTACAATTAAGTCTTATTATTTATTTTACCTTAGTTCTTGAATTGAATATATGATAGTAGTAATTTTTTCATGTTTATGGTAAACAGCTTAATTCATTTAAATATAATCAAGTTTTAATATTCACAAATAAATATTGTAATGAAATTAAATAAATTGCTTATAAGAAAATGAAAGAATATTCAAATTTGCGAACATATGATGCTTAAAGTCCCCCAATTTAAGAATACCAATTGTAGTGTTTTATCTGAAACAAGATTGATAATTCGACGTAATTTTTTTTTGTATACCCTTATACTTAAATAGGGAAATCGAATTTATATTATATCGTAACATTAAAACTTTTCCCCTCTCCATTGAAATGTCTTCAATCGAAGCTAATGAAAACTATTAAGAAAGAAAAGGTTGGCTACCTCACTATTGTTTTTTTGATACTTTAAAGAATTTTTGTATATTTCAGGAAATATAATGTATTCATATATACAAACAAGAAAAAGTTTTTAAGATTGCAAAAATATCAATATGATGGTATCCCACTACGTCAGAAATTAAAAAAAAATGAAAAATCAATAGTATTTATTAAAACTCTTTTTATACTAAACAAAAGATTATATTGATAAAAAAACATATTGAAGAGAAAAATAGGTATTTTCTTGTTTTTATTCATAAAATAAATAAAGATCTAATATTTTATCGTACACATGCCTTGTTATATCGAGATAATCTTCTACATAAAACTTGACCTTTGTTAAGTTTATTATGAAAGCTGATATAATAATGACGATAACGATTTTAAGGGAATCAGTTTATCAACTTGACTAACCCAAGATTATTTAAATACCCTGTTTCACTTTATTGATCACAATATATACAATAATATATATTTTGACTTATAAAATGAATTGGCATTGTTAATGGATACTCAACGATCCACTATTTTTCTTTTAATGTAAAGTTGTTAGAAATCGTTTGAAAAAAAATAAGAACAATTTTTTTGACAAAGAATTAATATACAATGGGCGTATTGAGTGATTATATTATGACATAAATGATGTCATTATGGAGTATATCAGAGAATACTTCATAATATTAAAGCATAGTTGACGTGCCATTTTGACTGCATGAGAAGCGATAAAAATCATCTATAATGTGTTGTATGACATTTGTAATGCATGGTTTTGCCTGCTTTACATATCCACGTTAGATTTTTTTCAAATTACTGTGATCGTAGATTTAGCTGTTGTTACCCTTTTTTAATGACCTAGCATTTAAAAGTTTTTACGCAGTGTCGTTAAATGCATAATAAACATAAAGCTCACCGTTGTATTTATCTTTGTCGAAGACTTCCTAATATTAGACCATATAAAATGTTATGATAAATACTTATATTATACTTCCATTTGATGTATACTTATTCTACACTAGCTAAATGGTACTATTTAAAATCAGTATATCATTTCTCATATTTCAAATATTTGTTTAAATGTTAGTAAAAGTATTGTAGATAAAAATCACTTCATCTTTTTTATTGTTGTTTTATGTTTTAGATAGTTGTTAGCTTAATTATTTCGTTGTACATTATACAAAATATTGTAAAATATTTACTTTGAATAAACTTTTCAATCGTTTGAGGAATCCTGTATATTAAAAAATTAATTTTAGTGTAATCATTACGAACTCTATTAGAATTTGTTATTATATGGACGATGCATGATCGTCATTTCGCTAAATCCGTGCTTATTTGTGTAACATTACTTCAGGATAGACGAGTATTTTAAAAACCTGTCAACTTCAATAAGGAACTTTGATCCCCTTTCTAACAAATTGAATAGTCGGATCTTCATTTTTATAACCAGTTTATTAACCGAAGAAGAGGAATACGAATATATAAATAAATTGATGGATCAGGAATATTACTATATTATGTTATTGTACAGCAAAAAGTATTTCAAATGGTACAAAAAAAACTTCAATTGATCTAAAATTTTTAAGAAAACGTATCGGTTGATTACAAATGACTCAAAATACTACAAATGGTTGACTACGAAAATCATGTTTGTTCTTAGGTTTTCTCAGGTTTGTATAAAAATCCAATGAGTAGATAATAGAAATGTATGACATGTTTTTATCAGGTAATAATTTTTCAATAGTTTCATGATACTTAATGTAGGAAAAAAGTAAAAAAAATAATTTAAAGAATAGTTGATGATGCTTGCGATGAGCTAAGCCGGCCCTGATCATAAAATATATTATATTTTGTAATAAAAAATGTGTTTTTATAATTAATAATATCAAGATAATAACATCTACATAAAAGATATTTTTATAATTACATTAATTTTTACAATTATATTTTATAAAAATCGCACATACGGTTATTATACTTTTTTATTAGATGATTTTAAATCACGTAATAACAATATTACTTGTGACAAAAATAATACTGGGCATAAATAAACAAGTCTTCCTAGTTTAATAATTATCGTGTACCACAATTTTCGTTGTTGCAGAACGTGAAATGTTTAATACAATGGGAATAAATTTAATTATTTTCCAACTGCTCGATATATCTTATTTTAACTGAAATATTTCAAAACAACGTGTACCTTTTTTCATCGAATATATTTTTTCTTATATTTCATTGTTTTTCTAGTATATACATTTATAGATTGTTATGAGTCCAGTGAAGAAGAATATGGAAAAATAAGAGACCACGATTGTATTTAAAATGAATGCGTAAGCAATTCCTTCCTCGCTACCATATTTTTTTTTCAATTTAAGACTGAGCATCTCAGTTTTCACACGCTTCCAGAATATAATACCATCATATATCAGTGATAAGAATGGGAAATGAAGAGAATGAACATTTCATCACGCGCCACCTACTCTCAGATTCAACGTCGACACTTACAATCATCTGTTTCAAAGTTTAACAGGAAGTGGATGTAGCTCCATTTAATATTTTTTAATAAGGTCATGAAAGTATCTATAAGGGGTGTGATTTTTATCGGTGGCCTTAACACACTATTTGCTGAATATTGATGGAAAGTTCAGTTTTCTTTCAATTCTGTGTGTTGTTTGTAATTTTATATTCTTATTCGCAAATTGAGTAATGAAAATACAGATGAAAAACGGGTTTTGGCAAAACATTTCTAATGTCTCTTTACGTGAGTATAACAATTCATTTTAGTGCCTAAACTGGATATTTCTTATTCTTTGAGCTCTGAAAGATCACTTTTAAGGAGTTAACTGTCACTTTTTGCTAGAAAGGCATTTTATTTTAAATAAAACAAACACATTTAATAGTAATACATTTGTTTTACTTAAATTTTTTTTTTTGAAACAAGTTTAACACTTAATTAAAATAAGATTGATATTAGGGTCGATCACAAATCAAACTTCATATGATTTATTTAAATGATAGTATTACAGAGTCATTAAATATTTTTCAATGAATTATTGTTAATTTTTGCAGCACTTTAATTCTTAAAATATGAAAAAATACGATAAAAATGAACAGGAATTACAGTTTATTAACCTATATTAACCCTAACTGATATTAACCTATTATTTTCGTTACCGGTTTTTGATAAAGTCACATTGTAAAGAGCATCCCTTAAATACATGGAATTCTTATAAACGTCTAAGTGAGTAGTGTGCGCTTTTCAAATAATAATGCCTATGAGATATAATACAAATTCGACTTAAAAAAAGGAAATGAAAAACAAATTTGTAATATCCGCTATCGTTCGGGAAACCCACAAAAATCTTATTTAAGGAAGCTTTAACAATCTTGTTAAGAAATGGGAACTTATTTAATATCTTAATGTCATAAATTGAGATTTTATATTGTTATTAATGGTAGTTCTAAAGTAACAATAGCTTTTACAATATTGAATATTTTGGTATAGTCGGCATTCATTAATGAATTTCATTAAATTTACCAATAGCATTTAGTTACATTATATCGATGAAACTGCGTATAGTATTTATTATAGGTCCAATAAATTAAAATTTAGTCTTCTCAAAACCACTTAAGTTTCTGTAAAGGTATTAAGTCTATAGAATCGTATTTTTAACAATTTGGAAGAGCTTTAAATTCTAAAATTCAAATACCAACGAAAGATTTGAATAAGTTTGTTTGAATTTTTGGAATATTATTTACTTACTTAACGACGATGTTATCAAATGCATTTTCTTATGTCTCAGTTAAATTATCATGATACTCTGATAGGGACTTTTAGAAAAGGATAAATTACTAATACATGTGAATGATTGCTAAAAATCTTTCATTGCTTTGGCTTTTATTATTTTTTTTTATTTACTCGCGTATAATTTTTTTATATCCGTCGGCTGATAAAACAATAATGCATAACTTATAAGAAGATTCGTTTATCTTTAAATCGTAAAAGTGTTACTTATAAAAATCCGATTTTCACTCGCTGTAAGAAATTTAATATATTATTTATAGCGGAGAGGATATGATCAATTTCCCAAGTGAATGGAGTTACATATTTTGGCAGAGCGTTCTTCAATTACCGAAGCCTCGCAAAACGATTCATTGTTTTCGAAGCAGTGGGAAAGAAAATTCTTTCTTTTGTTTATCGCCACAAGTTTTTCGGACTAAGAATAACAATCTCAAATAAACCGGCTTCGCACGATATTTGTAACCGGCTATCGGACTTCATAAACTTTTAGAGGAAAATTTTTCATCATCAATGTCGAATGCAATCATGCTGTATTCCGTATTCAAATTTATACAGGCCGATTTATTTGGGAATAAATATATCGGGTATCGGATAGTATTTTTTTATCAATCTATGTCTACTGATAGTGTAATAAATGTTATTTCAGTTTGTATGTTTTGATGAACATTGAGCATCTGGAACATGTAAGCCGCAAAAATTTAAGGAGAGTCTCTCCTTTTTATCGTTTATCACTCAATCATTTTGTATCCTTATAGGTTGCGGTGTTGACATCTGTCAAGATGAAAAATTGTTTGACATATTTTTTGAAATATTTGTTAAATTTATAAATACTAACTACTATTATAGAAAACTTTCATATTATCAAATATTTTTTTTAAAACTCAATCTTGTACAGAGCGTATAGATTGATAGCTGCGTATTGAACTCAGTATATAAAATAAATTACTTCATCTCAAATAAAATGTCAAAATTGATGAAAGATTTCTAAATATTTAACATAATTTAAATAAATACGATCGTGATATTTAAAAGATTGAGAATATTGAAAATTTTAGTGAATAATTCAGCCAACAAAATGTCGAAAAGGATTAATAAAAACATCAATCATGACTGTTTTGCAAGAAGTGTCGACGTAAATTTTAATGCAGTAGTACATTTATGGAGCCATCAAAGTCTCGAACGAATAGTTAACTTATTTGTTCATAATACAACTTTTGATGCTGAGAATTTTTTAGTCGAAGAATAAATTGTTTTCTTTTGATACAATTCGAGGAAAAGATAAACTCATTGAAGGAATCAAAGATAAGTATAATTTGATGTGTTTTTTTAAAGTTAAGATTATTTTGTGCAATCATGTTTCAATCAGGTGCGGTTATTAAAATATTGTAAAACACATGCCATGGTCATAGTAATGATTTATGAATAACTGAAATATTGTAAAAGTTGATGCTTATAGAATTGTAATGCGAAATATTGTATAATTTTCCACAGAATATTATATACAAAAAACCAAAAGATATAACCACGGAATTTTGAATATTTTTTAAATACAAAATTGGACAAAATCAATGAGATAATTTGCCTTCGGATATATTTATGTATTTTTTCATACGTCATGACCTTACTACATATGCTAGTTGTTTTTGTAGTGGAGTTGAAGCACATCAAATCTCTGAGAATTTTTAAGTGCACAATGACTGGTTTCGTGTTTAAAAGCAGGAAATTTTGTAATGATTTTCGTTACTTAGCTACATGATTTTATCATTAAGTTCTGATCAGATTTCAGGAAAATGGGTTTGAGCGGACCGTAGAAAATTGGACTTTATTAAAAATTCTCGATCGTTCCCATTTAACGAAATATAGAAACAAATGGTTAAACTCGTCTGTCATATGTCATTCATTTTGGTCTGTACCCTCTTTGCAACTTGTAAGTAATATATGTTCTGTTAATGAATCTATGAACATCTATGGCAGACAAGAAATGCAAAAACAAATAGCCAGAATAGACGTGAAGTGTTATACAATATACAAATTTCGAATAACCTCGTTATAATGCGTCATATTTTCAGTGTATACAAAATGATCTGATGAATACACATCAGCTTGAATGCAAACTTCGATATTCAACTGGCGTTTGTTGATCGTCGATTGACATAAATGAACTCGCAACTTGATTTGTCAACTGTTTGGATTGTTAATTTATGAGTGATAAATTGACGTCAGTCGAAATGAGCATTCACACAACATATCACGAACATTTTCAACAGTAATATTGAGTTCGATTTTTCTACGATTTCGTCTTATCTCTATCTCTTACTACATCTGTATCATATTATAATATTATTATTCTATAAGATACTGTAAGCTATGTTTTTGAGTTGATAAAAAGTTCTATTAAATACAATGTAATAAAAACACATTTTTTAGTACTTATTCGCTCATCGCGAGCATTATCAACTATAACTGTAATAAAAGTGTTTTTATTATTTAAAATATCATGCCTTTCACTCAAGAAGTGACAGTTAACACATTAAAAGGGTAAAAAATACAATGTAGATTTAATTTATTCATATGGCAATTAAAATAGCAATCGTATTCTAGAAAAATATGAATTAAAAGGATGTAAAACATTTTTTAATTATACTAATCATAAACCACACTGATAACATAATTTGGTTGTGTAGAAAACTTAATATATTATAATATTAGAGAGCTATCTAGTAGTAGAGATTAAATTTAATAGAAACTATGTTGCTTACAAAAAGACACTTTGAACAATCTATAGAGCACTGAACACTGTATCCGCCACTATCCGTTACGGCTTCGGAGCTGTTTACACAAATTTTACATTTATTCAGAGTTTTTCGCACGAATGTCCTCGGGTAAATTATCTAAGGTTTTGTTGCATGTGTTCATGTCTAACATATTAAAAATCACATATAATATAACAAAATTATTAACTATAAAACCCAAAAATAAAATAAAACAAATGCTGTATTTTTATCATAGCGGTGATAGACGGTGCCGATAAGAGGTCAGTTTCTTTGGATTATCATTTCTAGAATTTTAATTTAACGAACATCAATGGAATAAAAGGTGACCATCAAAAAATAAAAGAGTATGATGTGGGATTATTAAAAAAATCTATCAACTCAGCTCAACTCAACAAGCTCAGACATTAAAAAGAGCTTAAAATTTAAAACCGTCTCCATTAAAATTACTTGCTAGAAAGTGATTAAATCAGTCAATTTCAGACGACTCAGTTATGATTTTAAAAGTAGTAACAATCATAACCCACAACTATTTAATTGCGCGATAATATTCATAAAATATAGTGTTTGTGATTAATTCACTGTAGCAAAAAATTGGACGCATATTATTATAACTAACTTTAGATCTATGATGAAATTTGTTTGGACAATATATTTACTAGTCATCTCGTACGATTCCGAATATTTTTTTGTCATTTTATTTTAAATCCGTGTCATCCATATGTCGATTCACAATGGCTTAGTTTAAACACACAAAAATAGCGCAAATAATACTATAAGTTAAGTTCGAATAAATGAAAAAAAGTTCGATTCCAATAGGTAGATGGAAAATATTCTTTTTGGATTAAAAAAATCCGTGGTACAAATATTTTTTATGATTCAAAAATTCTTTCTTGAAGCTGTTGGTAGATTTTTTTTTACAGCTTAAAACATGACCAACCGGGTATTAAACAGAATTTTTTTATTCGGTATCACTTTAAAGAAAACATGCGAAAATTTTTAATTGTAAAAGTTAAATTTAATTCTCGAATCACAGCTCTCAAAATTTGCGTTTCATACAAATAAACACGTTTTCATTTCAAATTTATAAATTAAAACAAATAAGTGAGTTCGTCAAATTGTGTAATTTTTGTCGATTAAATTGACAAATTTTCGAAGGTAGCTCGTTAGCTGAGTATATTTACTAAGCAATTCGTTTCTCTTAACTAATAGTTTTTCATTATTATTAAGGAAATCGGAAGACCACTTATTGAACAATCTGTAAAATGTACTTAAACATATTTGGATTGAATATGCAAACTGAAAATGTAAAAGTCGTCATTTTTTAACGAATTCTGAATAATTTTTGGAATCATGGAGCAAAAAGAACATTTTAATTAAAGATATTTTTTATTATATATCTTCATATGAAAGAAAAGTTATTTTGATTCTTTAAATATAACACATATTTAACTAAAGAATACGATTTAGACATAAACAGTAAACTTTTTTATGCTGAATATTATTATCAATATAATATTATTTTATTAGCTGTGGCTATAATATTTAGATTTCTGCTGACACATGCAACCTCATCATTTAATTTACGCACTGTCAAATTGCCATAAAATCTTACATACTTTTTTCAAACACATAAAATTAAACAATTCATTGTTCAATTGTATATTTGTATTGTTCAAATTTAAGCGATATTATGTATATTGGCATTAGAGTTGATACCATTTCACCATGCATTTAAAAATTAAATGTTCGCAGACAAAACATAAAACAAAATATATATATTTTTAACTAATAAGTGCCAAGTGAATTTAAATCAACCTTCAGATTTGTGACGACTTTCATTATTCAGACATTATATAAACAGAATAATTGATTAGGTGTGCGAAAAGTGTTATTATTAATCCATTAATGCTCGATTGATATATTTTGTTATTAAACAAGCCATTCAAAATATGATACGTTATTATTAACGAAAGAGAAAATTCACTATGCGGTTAAATGGTTAATACTTTTGTATTATATGAACCTATTTGTATTTCATTTAGTAGCATAAATACATTTTTATTGTCTCATAAAAACCGATTACAAGTATAAATAAATTAAATATAAATCTAAGATGTTTTCATTGCAAATTAATTTATGGCTATAGTATTATATATAGATCGTTCAGTCAATAATAAATTTATCATTCGAAATCATGATAAATTTCATTGTCATGAAATCAGTCAATAAATGCAACAGTTGAGCCTTTATTTATTTCTCGATTTGTTGAATGTTATACTCATAACAGTATTGAATTTATAAATAAATACTCTTAAATAATTTAAAGCAAAATAGCGTTTGTAAAATAAATAGTGAACCTTGCGTATTTTTCTTGATCTCATATTATCATGGTTGTAGTTCCTGAGAGGTTTTAAAGTTCGTAACATAACAATAAAATAATCTTGTTAATTTTGGGATGTTATCTTACGACACCCTACTTAGTCGTACCTTTTATGTTTGTGTGTTAAGCCGGAAATGAAAAGGCCAAAAACCCTTATGCATGTGATGTTAAAATACAACTGTTTTCATCAACGCTCTGAGCAACTTATAATTTAACCTTTTAAAATATTAATATCTAATACCCGGAACCAATTTCACGATCAATTAATTTTACGGTCTGTTAATCAAAAGATTATGTTCGATTTTAGGTTGAACATAAAATTTACCTTTCCTTTATATCCTCAAAAAAACGTTATGTCTACATTTCGTAATTGTTAAAAGACATTTTTGTTTTTTTGCGCATTTTTTTTGTTTTGTTTAAACCTTTTACTTTTTGAACTTTGCTTGTCATTTAGAGTAAAAGCTACTTTTGTATTTATCAAGTGTTTAAATTTGATTGTTATTAAATAATGTGAAATTCCAAAAATACATAACACAATTTTTTTCAAGCTTTTTGAATAAATAACTAAATAAACAAATAATATATAATTAACAAAAATTTCGTCGAAGAGATGTTAAGCATATAGAATGAATTAAACATTATTGGTTGAAATTAAAATGAAATATTATTTGACATATTTTTTTTCAATTGTATTGTTTGTTGATCTTTTGATACTTTTTAACCCCCTAAAAGGAATGAGATAATATATTATCCAAAAGTAAAAACGTATTAAAAAAAACCTTATTTGTCAACCTTACCATTTCCTTCTTTCAGTAACATTTTTCAATTAATTTGCTTAAACTCATAAAAGTTTGTATGATCTTTTTAAATTTGGAACTGGGCTAATTTTTTCAAAAAACTTTCGCTTATTTTTTTTTGAATCGATTGAATGAATACTAATTTTAAATCTAAATTCAAGGGCATACATGATTTCTATTTTCAAAGTTATTTCAAATAGCTAAAAAAACGTTCTCTCTTGATGACAGTTTATTCAAAGCTTTTTATTAAGCTTGTGTAAGCATGTTCGTTCTTTCAACTGTAAGCAACTGTCAAGCATGAACAATTAAATTTTATACAACCAAATTACACGATCTACAAAAATTTTAGTTAATGAAATATGGTTCAGTAAGATATTATATTTGTATAATGAAATACAAAAATGTCTTGAATCAAATCAATTTACTATTTTACAGAAATATTTTCATGTAATATTCAACTAAGAAAAATGGCTTCAAAAGTACTTTGGGAAAGTAACATAACTTTTCATAATTATCTCGAATTCGTATAACAACATATACAACGAGTAAAGAGGTCATATTTCAGTAAACAGTTAAATAATGGCTAATGTTGATTATGCATGCCAGATTATTTTGTTTTTTTCTTTTATAGTTTGGTATTTGAATATTAGAACTATCGTTCTCAAGCTATTATGATTATATTGTAAATAAAAGTCTTTTGAGTAATTGTTCAGGCAGACATGTCCGATCGCAAAACGTGACTATTCAATAGAAAAAATGATTAAAAAAATATGAAAAATGAAATATAGTTGTGCGTCAACGGGGCAAACTCAGAGCGGATGGTTAATGTGGCTTTGGTCGTTTGCGTTCACAGGTATAAAAATAGATACATAAATTAATTTCAGATTCGATTTATGTATGAAATGTCTGTATTGTATGAAATTCACTCCACCCTACAATACTTAAAATGGGGCGTATGAGGTGCAATAAACCAATGATGAATCTACATTAACCTTATTACTAAGTATCTTAATAACCAGAGATTGAACAGCTGAGTTATTATCAGTTCACGTGGAAAATCTCAAATGATCTCCAGTAGGCATTACTAGCCCTACATTGGACGTGGCTAAAATAAATTGTCCAAGCTCTCTTTTTTAGGAAGGGTAAAAATATATCGCCCCCTCATAAGAAATTTATCACGACTCAAAATTATCAGATTTCAGATAATTATTTATTAAAATAGGCTTCAGTGGTCACAGCATTAATAATTGATGACAGGTAACATAAATGCTATTTTTGGAAATGTTTTGATATTAGATAATCGTTTTTCAACCTTTTTACATCCACGAACCACCAAAAAATCTAAAAATGTTTTGCGGACCATCAACATTTGAATAAAATTATAAATATTTTTATAATTGATTTTTTATTCATACAATTAATTTTGCAACACCGTATGCTGATATAACAATATTTACAATTATACAATAACAAAAGAATATAATTAAAAAATCCATAAAATACAACTTAAAATTTGATTGTTAATCGAAATAATATAACATCGCAGACCACCCAAAAGTCTCTGCGGACCATCGGTTGAGAAACGAGGTATAAGATATTGTATTTAGCTGCATCATTTAAGAAATTATAATTTTTGTATGTTAATACTATTCTTGTAAAGCGTACAATATGGTTTTCGGAAAATAAAAACTAGTAGTAATAGCCGTGACAGAATATAATATTGTGGCAAATATGATGAAAAATCACACACGCCTATGCATTTGGACGAAAATCTATAAATTGATTTATATATGCCGTATAAAGTGACCACTCGAAGATTCAATCTTTAGGCCATACAACTGAGACGGAAGAAATTTATTTATAATTGCCGCTCGGCCATTTTCCGTCTTTTCAGAGCATGCTTGTGTGTATAAATTTTTCTCTTAAGTTAATTTAATATTTCATGAATTTGCTTCACGTTTCATTATCCCTGACAGTGTCTTTACGCTAAATTGATCGTAAAAATAAAGGGTTATTTTTTATCATATGCACAAAATTAAATAACAGCTGTGAGGCGTCAACCCTTTTGGTCGGGGGATTTAATAGAACATCTTTTCCAACCGTTTAGAAGAAACATGTTGACGATAGGGTGAAAAAATGTCAGGAAATGCAAATAGTCTTGAAGTATCTTTTTTAATACTTTCAATACGATTATTCGATCAACAAAAATATTAGCAATGAAAATTAATATTATACAACACTTATTACCGCCAAAGATAACTTAGTGTTTCTTATCATTTTATAATATATTGGTCATAAATAGAGATGAGGCGCATGTATTATTTACGTAATTCGCTTAAAGTTCTATACCCCTAAAAAACCACCCTATGTAAGTAATATATGTCAACACCAATTATTTTGCTTCTTCTCATGAACGCTTTAGTGGATATTGATCAGTCGTTATACAGAACGCCGGGTTTCCACTGGTTGAAAGAAAAGAAAATCAGGATCAAAGGTCTCATCAAACAATCTTACCTCAAAATCGGACGCAGTAATTTATAGAAGCTTAGTATACAATTACTCTGAGTCTTCATAACGTGTATTGATTCGCTATCGTAAAGCAACATTCGTATAATTCAAGTTTTAGTTATTTATTCAAATGTTATTTGGTTTTAGTCGTATACAGCTACGTGTTTAAAACAATATGTGAGTAGCTAGCTCTTTCTCAGTACTACCATTAGAGTTATTAACATCGATATATGTACACGATGTTGCAGTTTTAAATAACATAAAGTTTTTTTAAGCTGGCAACGCTGGTTATTAAAAAAAAATATGAATGGTCCTTAATTTAGGAAAATAGCTTTTAAATCTGGCCATACTAAAAATGAAGTTAAGTTCACCCTTTGTGATTAGACCGGGGAAGGGATTAGCTGAAACATTGAAGATAAAACACATATATGCCTCAACCATTTTGCTTTTGTTTCATCTCGTTTCCTTTTATCCTGTTGCTTTGTGTTTAGTAAGCTATTGCTGACTGTGTATACAATAGATTTTTAGACTTAATTATTGAAAATATACAGCTAATACTTACATTCAAATGAATTTTAATGTGTTTCATCAATCTTACTTAAAATTTCATTTCATTAATTATACGAGATTAGGTTGGGCTATTCAAATAATGGACTAAATGTTTTTCAATGTTTTTGATGATTATTTTATTGTTAGATTTTTTCGTTATTAAAATCAGTTGACTGAAAGCTTCCGTCTATATTTTCACGTGCATAGATAGAAAATCAAAAAAGCTCATACTATTTTCATTGTTTACTGATAACTGCTTGTATGGCAAATTCGTTAAAGTTTTTGCGACACGAAGCTTTCCGCCAAGAGTTTAAACATCACGCACCCGTCTATTCAGACCATTAAACAAAATATTGACGACTTTTATATATATAGATGCTTTTTCACCGTTCGCTATGTTGAATATTAGTCAATGGTCATTCCCCTTAGCGTGAATGTTTAACTCGTTTATGCGCAGAAATCAGCTGTTGAATAACTTTAGCAATCTATAAATAGCCCATAGCAACAAGTTTTGAATACGAATATTGACTTTTAATACCTATATCACTAACTAAGTTTTTACGTTATTAAGTAGTTCTTGAAATAATTTGACAGTATTTACTAGAGAAAATAATTATTTTCACAAGGCTTTGAATGAACCACACATCTTTTAAAAATGTGGTTAAAATGGGAGCAAGGGAAAAACATTCAGTGAACGACAGTCGAGAAGAGTTGAAAGTTTATGAATTTGTCCGAAATAATTTAAACATATACTTAAGTATTGTATAAAATTTCGATGTTAATATAAGCGATTTTATGTATGATGAAATCGACAGCTTTTCTTTTAATTTCATTTTTCGAATATTTTCTGAATAATAATCTATCAACAGAATTATAAAAAAATGTTTGTTGCTGATAAAATTCTGATAAATATTTAGCTGATTATCAGAAGAACGAAGAAGAGGATTGGTTACAAATATTTCTTTGCTCTATGTAAATTTTGGCACAAAGCGGTCGATCCTTAAAACATCTTCATAAAACTATGCAGATAACATAGAACAATGTAATGATACATGACCCAATGTTTTTGTAATAATATTAGATTTTTTATAATGACCAAAATTGCTTTTGCATGTAGAAGAAAATAGACATATACCTACAGCTATCTATTGAACACAACAACTCCTCTGAAACGGTTAGAAGAGGTACTTAAAATTTACACATGTTATGTTTGACGGTCAACAGTTCTATTTTCAACGTTAAAAATTTAGGATACAACACGTTTATGAATATTTATATGGTCAGTGATACATGATATACGGTCTAAGAGGGTATTTGCATCGATATATTTCGCGGGCTTTACATGAGGTACGATACATGACGATATTTTTTCAAATATCAAAGGTATTTTAAATACTAATTTCAATACTATTTTTACAATATATAAGGTCCTGACCATAGAATATTCTTTAGAAATAGTAGTTAAAAATGTGTTTTTAGTATTTAGAACGTCCATCTTAATAACATAAAAATAACATACATTTATCATTTACACAATAGATCGAGATACATGGTAATGTTAACATTAACTTCTTTAAGTTTTTCAATCAATAATAAAATATCAACAAATATTTATGAGTACCTTAAAAACATAACTCTTGGTATTTAAAAGGGTGTTTAGTATTGTTAACTAAATATTGAACCTTTTAATATGTTTTGTAGTTTCTGTTTTAAAAACCTGTTATCTTACAAATAGAAAGCATTTTCGTATCGGGATATTTTTTGTTTACAAAAAACATCCATAACAAAGACGCCCCTTACCAGAAACCAAAGCCAACTCCGTGGCGGAGTCTTACAGTAGCACAAAAGACAGGGGCTTTTGCAAGAAATTTTATATCTACATAAATACACCTGTCAAACAAGTTTTCATTGCCTCGTAGTGAAGGTTTCCTGTTTAAGTTCTGCTAATGAAGTTGTGGGGTGGTTAATACACAGAACGGCAACAAAAGCAAAGCTTTGTAATGTCAATAATGTACATTTAATTATAATGTAAGTATTGACATTTCTTCGATTAGTTTGAATATTTATTTCATGTTCATAATTTCTCCTTCAGAAGGAATAGGAATATTTAAGTTATTGTGATAAATGTTCAAAATATAATAGATTACACAATATGGATTACAAACTGCAAATTAAATTCTTTTTTAAAAAATAATAAAGCATCTGATTAGAAATTTTTCAATCTATTTATTTTCCATGTTTTCCGATTTCCAAATCTATTCATTGTATCACTAATAAATTTAATTCATTTTTAATTTAATATGCGAAGAAAACTGTGCTAATATGTTTACATATTGACAAAAGAGTTAAGAATTGGCGGATTGGCGGGAGGATTCCGGCGTAAAAGAATATATTTCAAAAGTAGTAAGACATGTAAATTGATAGTAACACCTTTTCTTAAATTCAATTCACGTTTATGTTTTTTAAAAATTATTTCAAAGAAATATCATAGCGTTCCCTATGGAGCAAAATTTGCGAAAACAAAACATATCACCAGAAACTTAAGTATTTTTTGTCTTTCAGAAAATTTGACAGACAACTTCTAATATGGGAAAATTCCCAAGAGGCGATAACTTTCCAGAAGGGCGGATGAGGCACGACTTTTTTATAAAATATATGCCAGGCAATAGTAACTGGAGCTAGACGCATAAAAAGTGTCTCTTTTCACTTGTTCGAAAACATTTCACGGTGAATTTCCTCTTACTCTTTCAGACATGAAGAGAATTCTTTAAAATATAATGAAATTTAAATTGATGGTGTCTGTAATATTTGTTTTGCCTCTGAGTTAGCAGCCTGTTAAAGGAAATAAATTGTTGGATATACAGCTTAAAATTACCAAGACAATGGTTACTTTATTTTTTAATTTTTATGAGATCAATAGAGAAAGAAAATCTAGCACATTCAAACCAAATATATTATAGTTCAATATAACATTGAAATAATCACCAGTTTATCAGTTGATAATCCTTGTGATGAGCGAATCTGGTGTTGATCATAAAATTATTTAAAATACTGAAAGAAGACTAAATGTCAAATTAAACATGCTGGTATTTTAAATAAGATTTATGAGATCGCTAGGTCTCAGTTCTTACTACAAGTCCACAGTGGCTTTCGTATATCAACTATTTACAGTCTATTTGTGTACCTTTATCGATGGTAAAGTTTGCTTATGGCACATCGGTATTAGAATGAAACAATTATTTCACGCAACTGTGAAGTATTGCTTAGATCGGGAGGGCTCGTACATAAATAGATTGCAAATGCCAGTGCCAGAATAAAAAAAATATCTATAAATGAGGAAAAATACACCCAACAGGAGCTGCAAAATCGTAAGAATAAATCTACATTGATATTTTGGCACATTATATTCAAAAACCAATAAAAATATATCCATAATATATATATATATATGTATATAATATAAAAATATATAGTCCACCATAATTGTAAAAGGCGGATTTTCATGCGTACATTTTATTTATGCTATCTTAGAATAATAGTAATGACATTTAAAATGTACATCAACGACAAAGTGTTCAATTGTTGAAAACATCTTTTCAGACAATTTTATAAAAAAACGTGGTTGTTTTAAAAATAAAGCGATATTTTCACATTTTCAAAACCAGTATGTCAGTGACGAAAAGGATAAAAATGTCCAAGTAACGGTTTCAATAATCCAATCACAATCCCCTGTCCAAAATGTACCTGGCATTTATAAATTTAACATAAAAATACGCTAGCATTAATAACACTCTGTCGTTGGGAAAGTTCTCAGAAATGAAAAAGCGTACCGTATCACTTAGTCATTTTTATAAGGTTAAGACTTTTATGAATCATTGCGCAAAATCTATATAATTTCTTGTTACAAAATTTATAGGTTTCAAAAATGAATCGATTGATATAAGCTGTTGAAGTGTAACATATTGTTTATTTTCAAATAGATTAAAAAGTATTTTACGGTACAATGTGCGATGAGCATTTGAGATGAAATGCTTAAGATTATGAATAGAAGTACAAGTAACCCTATCATTTTAACATGAAATAAGAAGAAGCAGAAATAAGTACCTTAATGTGAATATTTATAATAATGAAATGAGCAAAATTAAAAAGCTATGGTGAAAAAATATGTATTATTTTAGTTTAGTTAGAGCTAAGTTGTTCTAGTCAGCATTGTGAAAGTCGATGAAAAATGTTCATAAACAATAAAATATTGTACCAAACTATTTATTGTGTTATATAACACGTGTTATAATATTATGAGTGATATTTTTGCGCTTATATCGTTTTTACGCGATAAAATTCAAGTGTGGATTGCGAATAAGTGCAGACGAAAGCTGAAAATGCGAAAATGAAATCATTATATAAATTTTGCTACCCACCAAATTTTAAGCGGGACGAAGAATAATATTGAGAAAGCTTTTTACAGACGCTAAAGCGATTGGCTGAAATGAAAAGGATGTTATTTTGAGAATTACGGCCGGCACAGTCTCCATTTAAGGTGTTCAATTTGAAGATATTAGTTGGCAGTCCTGTTTGAATAAAAAGATTCACAGAATTATTTTATATAATATTTAATGTTTCGAATAGCCAAAGTGATTTGAAAAATTACCACATCAACAGTAATAAAGAATCTCTTTTTACGTAATTCAAATTATCCAATATTATTGTTAACTGCTTTCACTTAAGGAAAAAAGCAAACCAATAGAAACATTTATCTTTTACAACATACTGTAGTCTTTGTTGATAAATATTCTATGATTAATTATATTATTTAAAAAACAAATCGTATTAAACTTTTATTGATCTTCAATCATTAATCAAGCTTACTTTGATGAAAAACTGATTAAAACCATACAGTCGTTCGTTCAACTTTATATATAAAATAATTCTTTATATTACGTTATTTCTGAATATAATATATATAATATTCCCCTACAAAATTTATTTTGAAATTAATGAAATGATGGTAATCGTACCAAAATTTCAATAGCATTTTATAATGTATTGTCTCACAAGAACTATGATTAAAGATATAATGTTTGCAAGAGGCGTCAAGTGTTAACAAGATTTGAAAACTGTTAGTAAATAAAATAGAAAATTTTCTGGCTGTCCGATAAATAATAAGCAGGTGGTTCAGCATATCTGTAGTAGTATACACATTTAATGTCTGAACATAAGAGGACGAGTCGAGGCTTACTAAAAATCGCTGTATTGACGATAAATAAGCCGCAGCTATTTAGACAAAGTAAAATAAAGTTGAAATGTGTTCTAAATCGCATGTTATATGATACAGAGTGAACCAAAACAACTACTATTGAAGTAGATACCAGCATTTTGTTGTAACCATTAGCGATATATACTTAAAAAATGTACAATGTCAGCAGTCTAATAAAGAATGGCATATAAAAATACGTAAAAAGCCCCATACATTTTAATCTCCCTTATCTCTTACCCCTATTTTCAAATAGCTTTAGCCTTAGGACTGTTACGACGAAAACGATGGAAATAATTATCTGAAATGGCTTTTATTGAGGGACTCGAATAACAAAACAAAACAATTAATCTCTGATTTCTAAATAAGTAATGTAATGAAATATTTTTTTACAGATTATATCACAATACATTTATAAAATGAATCTGAAATAATTTAAATCTGGAGATAACTTTTTATATTTGCAATGTATGTAATGTATTATGTTCAATATTTATAATTTTGAGTTCCATACTCATCGAAAAGTCTTTTCTAAATTATCTAATTTTCGTGAGGTTTAAAAAAATCAGAAGTCTTATAAGAGATAATATACGCTATATATATTTGGACATATATACAATTTATATTTGTTGATTCAAAGTAAAAATAAAAACATTTCTTCTTTGATATTTTTTTTCGATGTTGTTTTTTTGGTGGCCCTTCCTATACCTGTTTTTCGAACAATGTATTCAATTATTGACTTATGTCAACATCGTTATGAATTTCTAAACAATTTCTATAAAACATGTGTCTAAAACGTATAATATTCAAATACACATTATTCAAATTACATTTGAAGGTTAGTTAACAGTACTAACAAAATTCGTATTAACCTTTTCGCGGTTCACGGCCCAAGTAAGTAACTAACTTATAATTAGAACGAAGAAAAACATTGATTATACGACCCAGCTTTGTTTGTTAGCAATGAAATTTTTATCTTCTGTTTACCGCGGTTACGACCAAGTACATTATATTGTTAATGCGAGTTTTTCAAGAATGAACTTCAGTGTGCGCACAAAAAATAGTGATTACGTCGTATTATTCGTTCTATAATATATTAGCTTACCACATTTTTATAAAATAAACAAACGCTAAAAAAGTTGCTGAATTTCGGTATGTTTATTAAATGAGGATTTTTTTGTGTAAAGTGCGATTTTTTTTTGAAAATTACTTCTTTCTATACGTAGATACTTGGTTAATACTCACTAAAGAATGTTTTATGAAAATTTAATTGGCACTACACACACTCTTTGAAGGCTGAGCATTAAATGAATCTATTTTTGGATACGTTTGGATAAGTCTAAGTGATATTATTACGTTCTTAAAATTCATAACGTTATTCCCTCGAAATAATAGTTTTGTAAATTTTTTCTAAAATCTATTGGCATTTTTAGTTTCAGTTTTATTTTTTGAATTAATTATATGAAAGTTCTTTTAGCAAACGAAAGTCATGCCATATTTAGGTTTATTGAAGTGAGTGTTTGAAAAAAAAAATATGAAATTTAATTTGCATTTTTTCATCAATGATGCGCGAAATATCGAACGATTATAATGAAAAAATAACGATAATTATAGTAGAAATTTATAAAATACCAAAAAATGACTATTAATCTTAGTTATTTTGAATCCATTCCTATTACAGAGTCTTAAATTATCGATCAATTTCACGATAAGCCGTTTATTCTTCTATGGTATGCAGTATGACAATAAATACACATCTTTTTAGTTCAGGTATTTATGAGCTGTGAATCAGGCAACAAATTTGACTGGGATTTCTGACTTATTTCGAAACGAGACAAAATGACCACTGAGGCGAGTTTTATAATATTTCCATGACGTCGCATCCGATAAAAGTAAATACTTTTGACAGCTACAAGACAGATCCGATCGAAAATAATCGCACCAAAGGTTTGCCGTCAATCAGTCGTGTCAACAGCAAATTAGGACTGGCAACATCTGCTGTTGACGGCGTAACATCAAAAAGTCCTACATTTGAATTACATGATGCATAAACAATTTTATCAGATCATATGAAATCCCCTCAGATAAATGATTTGTAAGTACAAAAAGGGAAATCCTAAAAAAACAAGTCACGAAATATAATAACATTTTCCGTATGCTTTCAACTCTCATATATAAAAATGAGTGTACTCTATGTAATTTATTGTAATAAGTGACGTAAGATATCGATATAAAGTTTCGAAGCACGAGCTATTCGTTTTGAGAAACGAATACTTTGTTGTATAAAGTATTGCAGAGCTTACACTTCGTCAGCTTTTTTCTCCTTAATTTTCCATGACCTATTAGGTATAATATGTGGTCACCAATCACCATATTGTGCCTACAAGATACCTTATCGATCATATTTTTTTACATATACGTTATTGAAGTAAGCGTCTTACATTTGAGCCTGTATTAGAATACTTGGTCAATGGGGTTCCATCTGCACATTTTTTGGATTTTCTGTAATGAACCATCTTGAATGCAAATCGAAAGAGGACAACTAGTGTTGCCAAGTACGACTGCGTTATTTGTATTGATTTTGATAAATATACGGCTCATTTTTCACTACAGCTTTTCAAATGAACGTTTAATACCTTTGAGAGATTAGAAACCCATTACGACTCTTAGCTATATCCAAACCTTGTCTAGTGGTGTTTTCACTCCATTCAGCATTTATTTATATTAGTAATTGTTATCTTTAATCGTGTCCTCCTAGAGTGGAGGTTTCTACTTAATAATGTCTTATTTTACTAAAAAAGTAGCATGGCTGTACAAAATCTTTTTTTTTTGTAGAAAATTTGAATTGTTGAAACTTTCTACGGTTCAGTCACTATCGATATGGGTTTTGCTTTTCGGCATTTTCATGCATCTACCACATGGATGTAACAACAATTCAAATTTGTTATTGAATTTTTATCAACCACTTTCAGTCAATATTGTAAATTTGTTTTTAATCACCAATCAAAGCCAATCTGATATCTATTAACACCCTTTTATTTATATCCCTATTATAGCCAAATCTATTTCCTTTACATTTCAAAAGTCTTATTATAAATAATACTTTTTATTATTCGAAATGTTGTCTTTCATCTACAATATATAAACATTCGATATAAATAGAAATCTTTATGGTCTTAAGTGATTTTTCAAAAAAATATTTCACAGTTCATGATCATAAGATCTTAAGTAAGCACGGATGACTGTATGATATTCAAGTGAGCGTTACAGAGCACATATTTTTTTTGATTTGCTCATAACTTGGGTTATTGGGAAGAAACGTAAGTAACGATAAGAAAATTGTAAATATTATTATATAAGTAAGCAACATCCATTTTCTAAGTTCATGAAGTAAACTAAATATAATATTATATTCATGACAACATGCTCGTCAAATTTCTAAGAAAAGATGAGTTATATTTTAAAAAGTAAAAAAAGGTTGTACCGATGTAAAAGAAATACTTCTAAGAATTTGAGAAATATGAGTGCTACGCGAAAGCTAAAGTAAAAATGAAAAATTTATTAGTTATCCTATTTCCTTACACTAAAGTTATTAAATATTTTTTTACGAAACACAGCTTTTGTGATTTAGCAGACAATATAACTTGACTCAAAATGTGATCTCTTTTAAAAACGGAGCGCGGAGTGTTTTTGTGACAACTTTATATGAATTCTCATTATATTCATTTTTTGTCACTTGATAATTATATGAAGCAACTTTTTTCGAGATTCGGCATTGAAATGTAAATTTAAAATTACAATGAAAAATAATTTGAGCGAGCGTATTTGATAGTATGGTGAAACAACTAAATGGTATAGGATACTATTTTAAAAAATAAGGAAAATGTACCAGGTTTATTCACATTTTTAAGAAAATTTCCTTACTGTGTTGCTACGCGGACAACGAAAACTTTTACACTTACATCGATTTTTTGATGGTTCCTAGAATGAAATATGAATTTTTGCTGCCTGATTTTTTTGTTCTTTACCTTGTTAATAGTATAAACGGGAGTAAATGAAAAAAATATAATTTCTACTCTCTTTGATTTTAATAAGACTTCAAAGGTATTGAAAGATGACCTCGATAGGAAAATTAGTTATTATCAATTAGTCGGTATGATGGTGTGTAAAATTAAACAAATTATCTCGAATTTTAAGTGAAAATTGATAATTAGAACAATAAATACAAGTATGTCTTTGAAAGTATTGTACATAAAATGGATAGAAGATTTCATGAAATACAGCATTTAATACAAAACCATTTGAATATACTGATGAAATACGAACGTGAATCAAATGCTTGGAGGTCACAATTATAGATATACAGATAGTAAGTTTCGCCTTGAATTTAGTATAAATGTTTATAATTAGTTATTATTACTAATCATAAATTTGTAGAACTTATTACACCTATTTATCCCTCGCCCTGTCTCAAGGCTTCACTTGTCAGCATGATAAATGGGCGCGAGTCTTTGCCACTGGTTGTCTTGTCTCTACTTACAAAGACTTGCCTTTTCTCTTCTTAGTGGAATTCAAATTTCAGATTGCTGCGTCATTTAAATTTTGAGAGAAAAGTTCTTTGTAAAAACTGGTATATATTTTTATTTAGAAATACATTGGAGGTCAGCTTATTGTATGTCAACATTAGTTTAGGCAAATAATATAAGCCAGTCTAGTCAGTTAAGCTCATTTTTGTTTTTGTTTTGTAAGTCAATTTAATGCAAATCATTTTAGAATGTCATTAGAAAAGTTAAAAAGGTTTGCTATTTTTGCGGTAACAAAAGTTTTTTTTACATTTTCTAATAAAAGCTTTCAATGCTGTCAGTTATGGAAATCCTTAAAATATATTTTTTTAAACTTATTTCACTTTTTATTTTATAAGAGTATTGCCTTTGTCTTAAATAATATATTTATATGTATTTTTTGCTAAGAATTAAACTGCATTATAAAATGAAATTTAAAATCAAGTTTGTTGTTTAAAAAAATGTTTTCATCATAATTATAACTACAATATTGGACAAAAATGAAAAAATCTAATACCATCAGTTGTCTTGTATATATTTGTCATTGTAAAATATTTCGTTTCGAAGATATGTGTTATATTTTTTTAATGTTAGCAAAGTCACCAGGTGTCAGAAAATAAATGTTCTCTCTCGTCTCGTGAATAATTCGTCTTCTGGTAATAATTATTCACAAATAATGATATGTTTTTATGTTTTGTCAGTAAAAAAATCGATTAATATATTTTTAACACGGTGAAAATATAGCAATGTATTTTAGTTTTACAAATTTCTTTTATAAGATATAGTTGTTAGTCGTTTCGGCTCACGCTGTCGTCGGAACTAATTTGTAAAACTAAAATATATCGCTATATTTTCACCGTGTTATAATGGAGTTTTACCAAATAAATGCCAATTCAATCAATCATATATTTTTGTTTAAAAATATATTATTTTATAAATTTAAACCAACAGAGAAACAATTTTCTCTCTTTGAGAAAAAAATACATGTTGTAGCTGATAATAAAATAAAATGATTTGAGTACCGTAATGTAAGCAATACAAGTCATCGAATTTGCTTCGTTTATCATTTAAAAAAAGAATTGATAGAGTAAATCAAAACATGACGGATATGAAAAAAGAATACAAAATGTTAGAACCGACAATATCTTGTCTAATTTGAGACGTGTGTGACTAAAATAAGCTGATTTGTCAAATTACGGCAGAGTAAGTTCTCATTTGGCACGAAATATGAAAATTTTGACTAGTAAAGTGCAACACCAGCTCATTAGATGCACCAAATCACATAGGTGTATGCCTTGTGGCGCGACCTAGATTTAGAAGTGACGTGAGATGAAGCAAATTGTTTCATGAATATTGATATTGTTTAAATAAATACAAAAATCAATTGCGTAGCATGCACATCAAATATATTTATTTATTATGATGCCACCATTTTATTTATTGGTTTTGGTCAAATTTGATTATCTTACAATTAATTTCAATTTGATGATTTTTTCTATTATTTTAAAGCGCTTAAAATTAAAAAAAAAAGGTTTCAATTGATATAAATCAAAGATGTATTTTATAAACACTTCTGCAACCAATGTAGACCATATATGTTTCCAATAGCATGTTAATAGATTGTGTACTACAAAAATTGCTCGTTATTTAGTTGATCAATTTTTATCAGGGTAGAACTAGTGGTAAAAGTGTTCGTTCTGAAATTCAAGCCTGTGAACATCTAAAGGCATGGTGTTGACTGTTCAGCCGAATATTTTACCAAATAAAATTTGAGACTAAGAAACCTTGCCATACTTTCTCAGTCATACAATTTCTATGAGACACAGCTCATGTCTTATGAATCGCCTAATAAGTAGATATTTTCGTGTTTCTGGCGAAAATTCAAACTAACAGTAGAGGTTTACAGTTTGATATTCCGTCTCTTAGAATAATGTATAAATAACATTAAATTTATACATTTGTATTTTCGTGAGCATTTACGTAAATTCTGTAACTTATTTATGAAGGTATTTGTTTAGTAAAACAAATTGTTAAGCCGAGGTATTTAATTCAGTGTTAAAGTGAGACTGTCAAATTATTGTTGAATTTGACGGCTATAGTTTGAAATTGTGATATAAATTTACCTTAACGATAAAATAAAGAGTAAATCTTCAAATGCGTAGATGAGTTTTCAAAGGCAACCGGTAAGAGCAAACTTTGAGCATAAATTGGATTTAGTAAGTTTTATTTATTCATGGCAAAATAAATAACTAGTGCTAATTTTTTTAATTAAAAATTTAAGTGCTTGTGAAAGATTTTCTATGCTTTTGTTAACATGAATCCAGAAAAAATATTTATAATGCGCTATAAATACGTTTATTTACATGTCCAATGATTGAAAGCTATAAACTATGCAAGCCCTTTCATCGAACTAAGTCGAAATTGTTGTTTGACTTAATTTCGGCATCTTCAGGCATTCTATCACACGGATGCAGTAGAACTGACTTTTAAAGACATTAAACAATATGTTTGTAATAATTTAAAAATAAAATGTCTTAAAATGAAAAATTTTAAATTTGTCAATAAGATTTCAAACAGTTTTTACATTAGATATCTTATCATTATTTTAAATCTATATTAATACATTTCATATTTATAATCATGGTTGTCCATTTAAAATGCTTAAAATGTTTTATAAGTAATATTTTTATTTCAATTTTAAAAGTCTGTTACTATCTTTATAACATCAACAAAAGAAATTATTATATTTGTATATGTTTATAAAAAATAATTTAAAAAAGTAATTAAATGTGAACAGGAATATTAGCAAAGAAAATGTTTGGCAAAAAGAAGAAGCGTAGGTCATCACTAGAAAATTTAGTGGGCTCTGTGAACTACAAAATAAAATATTCATTTTCAAATTTTGCGTCCATACATAAAAAATAAGCTTGTCTTCTCTTTGTTTTATAGCCTTCTGCGGTTATTGGTCGGCTTCAATTTTCGCCTCTAAATTAGTCTTCCAACCTTTCGGCTACTATTGTTTCGCACCATTTCAACACCCGACTCAGTGTTTTAATGAACATATTCTATGAATAATTAATTAACTGATTCTTCTTTGGCTCCTTTTTTAACAAGTTAAAAAATATCAGTGAAATATTTTTAAAATAGGGTTTTTTACCCAAGTGTGCCTAATGAAGAGAGACGCAGCCTGTGAGGTTGGTTCTTAGTATTATTGATATTTTCATATCTAGAGTGTGTATAAACTTGGTCTTAATACCCCAATCACTTGAAGGTTTTGGCTGACATGAACAATAAACCCATTAAAACCCATGACAAATGATCAGTATGTCTGATCAAAAGTTTTCCACTTATAATGTGAAATTGGAATAAATAATACTTTTACTTGGTCAGTCTTTTAATGACTTAATGCGTAAATTATTTTGAAGGCAAATAGGAATATAATTCAGTAATTTTTCTATGAGTCCTATCTGAAAAATACGTCAAAAAAGGAAGAGAGGCAAAAAGAAAGTCATCGTTTAATATGAGATAAATATAAAATTAAATACTGGTTATTTAAAATCTATCACAATATTATATTTTTTTAATAGTTGTATAAAAAATAGTCGCCGTATAAAAAGACCTTGGCGAAAATTCACTTTGATCTATAATATCATTCTATAAATTTGGAAATAGACAAGGATAGTTTTTTTTTTATTTAATAAAATACAATATTATTATGTTGTTTCAATAAAAGCTGCGCTTGTAATGCGTGCGACAGCTTATTGTTTTCATTTGAAATGAAATGAGTAATCATTTAAATGTTTATTATCAAAATTAATAGAAACGAAAAAATATTTGCCCCTCGTCAAATATGGTTAAGTTTTAATTATATTTCATAATTGTTTTCGAATGGCGAAGACGATAAATGTTATGGCATTTACTTGGTAGAACTCCATAATCATAGGATGAAAAAATAGCATTGTATTTTAGTTCTACAATTTTTTTATAAGATATAGTTGATAGCTGTTTCGGCTCACGATGTCTTCGGGACTAGTTCGGAAATAGCTTTCAACTATTATCTTATAAAATATATATCTTATAAATATTATATATCTTTTAAAAAATGTTGCATAACTAAAATAAATACATTGCTCTTTTTTCACCGTGTAACAATAAATGATTATTTATCTCTTCATATACATCTTGATATTTTCGTTAGCTTTAGGCAACTCAATGTCAATGAGGGAACGATAAAAAAGAGCTAAATTACGATTCAAGAGTATTTCAAAGGCGTCAAACGTAAAGAGTTTATGAAAGGCTAGAATTTTAAAACGATAAACGACTAATAATGTAGATGGAAGATTTTCTATTGAAAAGAAAGGCGGAATTGAGTAGTACGACAAACAGAAAGGCCAAAATAACTTACGTACGTACAATATCGAATAAACGTGCCGTGCTAATATTTCATCCAAGTGTTTTGTTATTATAGTAAGCTAATGTTTTCAAGGTAGAAGATTAACATAACACGCTGCCGTAATAATAAAGCACAGCATATTGTGTTAGTTGATTGTGGACGTTCATTAACATTCGATTTTCTAAAAAAAAAATTCGGATTGTTTAGCGTTAAAAGAAAGAGATCGATACATTTGATTAATAGTGTAGTGTGTTGATATTACTAAATACTTATTTATCCCTAAAGAGAATCATAAAATTTTTATAAACTTTCATTAGCGTTAATAAAGACTTGACTTTCGAATTTTAGCATATATGCACAGTCAAGTGTCTGGGTAAAATCCAGATTACATAATATCGTTTAGAAATCATTATGATTAAAGTAAATTTTTTCGAAATAGTAGATTGTCATAAAAATTAATATTCACTAAATGTTTTCGAAGAATATTCAAATTGAAGTTTTCGTATAAAGACCTAACTCAAACCTAACAAAAATTGATTGAATTTGAATTATTGATACAGTGAACAATTTTACACGTTTTGTCACTCGCAACACGGTTTCATATTTCGAAGTTTAGCAATTCCAATTTGATATTGAAATTTTATCACTCTCATTTGATATCGCAAATCATATTAGTTTATTTAATTCAACATAGTTTTATTTTATAAATTAGTTAGTCTAGTGTTTTTTCTAACTGGAACAACTAAACTAGATGAAAATTCATGTTTCTTTTCGTTCTTCAATTTAACTGGCGCGTTTTTTAATCAATGCAGACAAGAACGGGGCTTGTTTTCTTAGTAAACTTTGTTAGCTGATTCTTTTAGCCTTTTTTAGAGACAGAGATGAGTCAAGATTTTTTTATCACTTGACTAAGGCGTTTAAAAATACAAATTGCCGCTAAAAAGGCACTTTATAAAGTGAGAAATGTTTAATTAAGCGTAAACATAAAACGTCTCTTTTTTTCACATCGTGAATTGATTTTATTCGTCTACCAAACGAAAACTAACACTCAAAGTAGAATGATCAGCGTTAGGGTGACACTTAGGAAAGTAATCGGTTTAAAAATCAATTTATGTAATTATCACTATCGGAATTATTATATGTAGCTAACATATTTCAATAAAGGGTATCTAAGCAAAATCAGTTTTGTTAATAGTTAATATACTAGAAAAATGATTAATTTATAAAATACTATTTATACTTGTAAGAATACACTTATAGAATATATGAAGATTCAAAATCAAGTAATACTTGAAAAAGTTTGCAAAACGTTATGAATACTGCTCACCAGTACCATTTCTTACCTATAAACTGTATAAAGCTTATTTTGCATAATGGTTATGTTGTTTGAAATGCGGCTTTGCTAGTTTGTTTTGTGAGAGCTGAGAAGTTATTTAGTCGCTCAACTTTTTTTTTGTAAAGAATAAAGATCTATAATACAATATTGATCGGTACAGAACAGACCAGGTATGAAATTGGTGAAAAGAATATGTGAGTCTGAGATTCATATACATATATATGATATTTAAACACTATTTTGTGTGATCTACTAGTTTGATTTCTCAAAATGCTCAGATGATTCCGAATAAACACCGGAAGGCTGACGTATAGTGAAAAATTATTAACCTTTAAAAGAGTGTGATCGTATATGTACGCCGGCGCGATTTTTGTTTGAAGGAGTATGGTCGTACAAATACGACAGAACATTTCTATGGGTGAGTGGTGTATTTATCCTCCAAGTAAGAATTATGATACCATCTATGGACATCCAGGTGTACTATTTTACCATTTCAGAACAGAGTAATATTTTTTACTATTTTCATATTCTCATGTGATGATTGAATAACAAAAAAATTATTTATTTTACATCTCACAAAACTCACTCCCCACAGCTTTACCATATTAATTATTCTACTCTCGGAAAAGTCAATATTCGGCACAGGTGCTTTTTCTCCCATTTTGTGAAAATATTTTTTTAATTCGGACATCTCTTCTTTTTACAAAATATAATGTCAAATATTTATTTGAAGAACTTCTTTGTAATAAATATTATTAGCTCGCATTTCAATCCTTAAAAAATCAAGATCGCACTATTCTACAAGTCGTAGATTTAAAAGTTTTTGATTGTGATAATGAGTTATAAAGCGCTGTGAAAATGTTTTATAACGCTTTTTATTTCAATGAACGTAATTCGGTGCGTTGATTGGTCACATTAATCCACGCGTTGCCTCGCCGTTACAGCGGGGATAAAACTTTTTTAATTCCATCGTGGAAGAGCAGAGCCGAGCTGGGCAGGACAGGACCGGGCGGTCGGGCGCGGCGGGCGGCGAGCGGCGTGAGAGCTGCGGAACATTTCGAAGCCATGGAAGTGTGATACTGATGATAACGACACGCGCGGGCCGCGGAATTAAAAAGGGGGAGGGGAAATATATACTAAATGTACATTTTATAGGGCGAAATACAAACGAGATGGAAGTGTGCTAATTAAGAGACTGACAACGTGTGTTATAAGTTGGTATTAATATAATCTATTAAATCGATACCGTTAAAAATCAATGTCGTTGATGATTCCATGTTCTCTCATTGCTCGCTCTGTTGTCAGTTGCCTAGCGAATTTATTAAAATTTGGAAATATATTTGGAAAAAATATGTAAATTTAATGAATATAAGTGCTTCGTACTTATATAGTTTTGAAATATTATAATATGTTTCAAATCAATAAAGAATTATACAATAACTCAGTTTTCATAATTTATAAATATTTTTAAATATATTTATTGCTTATATAATCATACATACTTAGAGACACTCGTCAAATTTATAGTTTTCCGCACAAAAATTTTAAAATTTATATATTTAATAAATTCAATACTTTACTTCAAGATGAGATATACTGCATATTGTATTTTATTTAGTATAAATTTTTTTCCTTGCATATTTTATTAGATAACGACAAACCACGAGTTAAAGCTATATTTCATTATCTTGTTAATAAATTAAAAAATATTGATTGAATTGGTATTTACTTAGTAGAACTCCACTACAACACGGTGAAAAATATCATTTTATTTTAGTTCTATAAAAATTATGAGATATGATGAGTAGTTCTAATGAAGGTGTAAGCCGAAATAGCTATCAACTATATATGTTATAAATTTTGTTGACCTTAAATATATTGTTATTTTTTCACCGTGTTAATTCAAAACTTGTTGAATATTATAGAAGTATTACACGCAGCGTGGTGGACAATCTAGTTTTATAAGAATATATTGTAAGCCGTTGATTGGCGAGCTAGCAACGACATTGAATTTTTATCAGACAAATATGATGTAATATTATATTTTCTGTCTCAGAAGAAATGATCAATATAAAAATATTTCCTCCGAATAGTTATTTCACTATCAGTGGATAGCGAGTAGTTTATAGCTATATATTAATGTCATTTAATTAACACTGTTTATACAATTAGATTAAGACAAATGTTTTATTTACAAGACCATACTTCTATATGCTAAAAGTTGTGACAGCATCTCTACAGAATGTGACTTGACACAAATAAGCAATGCTTTACGCGCTCAGTTTTTATTAATGCATTTATTTTTTACTTGTTGACCACGTTTAAGCAACATTTTATGAAAATGAAGTGAATCGCTTACAATTTACTTGATTGGTTACATATTAAGATATATTTTAAAATTTAATTATTTATAAGCTACGCCTCGAAATAAATAAAATATGGAGCACGCGTATTCTAGAATTGTATCTATTTAATATAAGAATTCAACTACGCAAGTCAATTCGAAGTTTTTCTTACGTAATTGATCAATTATGTCTGCATATTCCGCGGTTAGATTATATTATTTATTTATCGACCTTTATAAGAGTAGATACAAGATTTTTCTTTGATAACGAAAAATTGCAATAAAACATTTAAAAAAATCTTTAAGAATATTTTTTTTCAACGCTGTCGCAAGAATAAAAAAATCTTTAAATAAATAACGATGAAATCATGAGATTTTGTTATTGTTGGCAATTTTATTATGCCAGACTTTTTGATTGATCAGTGTCGAAAAGTCATAGATGCTCAGTCACAATCAGTCAAAGACATAAATAAATTAAAATTATTTCTCACTTTTTATCTTTTTCTGAATATTTTGTAGCAGGCGTAGCTTTAAATGAATTTGATTGTTTTACACCATAGAGAGTATATATGCAATGGCATTGTGGCAAATATGAGAAAACGACCTTAATCTTAAATATTTTATGCTGGAAAAAAAAGTTTTTTATATAAATTTATTAAAAATGCATTAGAGAATTCAAATATTAATTTTGAAAAATTTAAAAATTCTTGTTGGATCCACTGAAAGCTCAAAATAAAGTTGTTCATTCAAAATATATCGGAATTGCAGCTTTTTCATCCAAATTAAAGATATATAACATTAAACCCAAAAACACTTCTCTTTCATAAAAAAATAAGAAATACTCCCTCACACTAAATAATATTAAATATCGAAATATAATATTAAAATAAGACAAAAAAAGCATTGTTTAAAATTATGGATAAATTATAAAAAAATCTTTTCACTGCAAACTATTTCGGATGCATTGACGCAAAAAACGCGTCCGTCTCATAATAAATGAAAGATTTTAACAATCGTCCACTTGGAATTCTGCAGCACTCCACGAATCTTTAACATATAAAAAAAACTTAAAAGACTAAAACTATGCAAGCCAATTTAGTTAACTTATTCGGATTATTCTTTGACTTAATAAAAACGAATGTAATAGTTAGTTAGTCATTGTATGAACCATACCAGTGTTTGGTTCATAGGTCTGTCAGGCTTTCGTTACACTTCAGTCTATTTTTTGTTTCATTGAAATGATATTACTAAATATATCTTTTTTTCAAAGTATATAAGAATATGAATACAAAAAAGTAAATTTAAGAAATTATATTTTTATATGTAGTATAATAACTTGGAACGTGGGCTCAGACGGTTGAGGTAAATGGTAACATTGTGTTTCTTCACACTTATAATTTTTGATTTTATAACTTGTGAATAAAAAAAATATCTAGGGTTGTAAAAATTTTAATGCTCTCAGTTTCAAAAATCAGCTCACTCGAACATTTGCCTGTGTAATATTTTTTATTGTTCGTATAAATTTGAAAACCCTCTAAGACCAGTACCAAAAGTTAAAACGTGGACCTTTTTTATGACTATCGACACGAAAAACGTTTCCATTACAAAATTGTGAAACCTCTCTATTACATTACTTTTTGTCGGAAGAAAGTTATAAAATTATAGTTACATATAGTTCTCGTTACATGGATATTTATTTTTCGTTAAAAATCAAGACTAAATTTTATATAAAATTATATATATCTACAATTCTATGTTTTTATTTAACAAACTGTTTTTAATGTGAATAAATTAAAGGTCTAAATAAATGTTTACATTTTATGTAAATTGTATTAAAACTGTGTAAGAAGATTATTAGCTTAATAATTTTAATTATCATCCCACGTAAAGTTTGTCGTTTTACATATTTTTGCACTAGTTTGAAACATTTGAAAGATTAGCAAAGTTTTAGTAAATTTTTTAAAACATTTTTTTTTCAATTATTTGATTCAAGCAAAGCATGACCGTTTTTTACATCGGATAAAGAGAGAAAATGTTTTTCTTATGATAAAAAGCTCCCTGAAAAATAATATGAATACATACAATAGATATTGCTGGACCTTTTTACAATCATATAACTCAATTAATTTACTAGATTGAATACGTTTTAGACAAGTATGTCTATGTCCTCAGTTGATTGATATAAGCTATAGTTAAATAGTTTAATTGAAATACGAAATGTTAAGCAAAAGATAATATTTATTGAATTAACAAATCAGATTACATCTAAGAAATTTACAATCAAAACTGATGATTTAATGATCAGAGATGAATTCTAAAAAAACACACTGTTTTCTGTTTTAAGATACGGTGTATACGTGATAAATTGTTTATAAAAGCTCTATACCAACTGAGAATTGTAGCTGAGGAATGGCAATAACTGGAGTAGATGATTTATTGATCAGCTATACGGTGTATAAGAAGATTGACTAACCTTTTCTAGATAACAGAAGTCTTATCAAAATAATTGAAATAGATTAATCTGATAGGGTTCACAAGACAAAGGTAGTCTCAGGTTCATTGGAAAGATCTAGTTGTAAATGACTCTCATAGGTTTGGAATAGGTGAGTGACAAAAGGAGGCCAGAATACCATTTTGTCAGGAAAAAAAATCATATAAATATCTTTGATTATTTGTAAATATTTTTTCTATCTAATCTTATTTGATTGGAGTGCCAAACTAGAGGCTAAAAGATATATACTTTGTACCAATAAATGTTGAATAAGTGTTAATAAGGACAGTCAGGACTTGCTGATTACTTCTGATGACTATGATATACTGTGAATGACTGAGGTTAAGAGAAAGGTGATGTGAAAAAAGGATACTTCAAGTGTTTTGATAGTATTCCGCCAGTATATCGTATCGCATTGTTGTGTTAACTTAAAAGTTTGTCGGCAAAAATAGTATAGATCAAAAGAACCTCTTGATCTATTTTAGACATAAACGAGGGAATTATCATATATGTGCATTGATTGAAATACCTACTTGTTAACGCGAAACGGAATAATCAACACATTAAAAAACTAGTTTTTTATATGTAATTAAAGTCATGATATTTAAACATGTAATAAATTATCTAACTTGTCTTATAACCTGAATACCTTACCGCTTAGCGGCTTTACTGTATCAAGGAATGTTAAAATCATGTCAATTTTATGTATCGATATCTAAACCTTTTATCGAATTCGATACTGCGCCATAAAATTAAGTTATTTTTTTTTTGCGGTTTTAACAGCCATTTAATATTTTTGTATAAAAAGACATTTTGATTTACTTATCATTCGAAAAACATGTTCTACCTTCGACAATAATATTAATAGCGCTCTCGTTTTATATTGACTTAATTAAATATTTAATTTATTTGTTACCACACTTCTTGTAATTGATTTCTATCAATATATTGAATTTGTGAAATCAATCAAATATCTCTTGCCTAACTCTAATCTAAATAACACTCAATCGTGACCAATATTAGAGATACACTTCCAATTAAGATTAAAGACATTCAATCGTAGTACGGTTGGTCGGATAAGTTATAAGATCATCTCAACATGTTCTCTCCATACAATCCTTTTAGGTAACAAGGGTGACTTTTCAGTGAATCGCAAGCGACATGGTTAGTTAGGTTAGTTTAAGGAACATGAACTATGTAATTTTAAGGTCAGTTCATATGAAGCTTTACGGACAATGTTTTAGCTTATGAGCTTTTTGGCGGAGCCTTAATTTAAGGTCAAATGACTAATCAAGTTCCACTCACAGAAAATTCAAATGGACGCCATAAAGGCAATAGGACTTTTACATTGGTATACTAAGCAGAATATATGCTTTGAAGTAATCGTATGTTATTAGAGTCTTACTAAGATAAATGTTAAATAAATTATAATTAAATCTTGGATAATTTAAACAATATTTTTAGCACTCGTCTCAAAACCACTAATGTGGAGAGAGTGATTTTTAAACTATCATATATCTCATTAAATACTAATGAAACAGTGACTTGTATATTTAAATTAAACAATCAAAAATACAGAAGTACATCATTTCAATGGTAGTTTTTATATCGCCGTATTTTAATTATCCATACTTGGTTACCACAATTCAATTTTTTTTATATATCGTCTGGCTTGAATGAAAATTTTATAATTTAAAAAATAGTAAACTCGCGAATAAAATATTATCTGAATGTCTGTACTGACAACAATAAATTGAATTATCGTTGTTGACATATTCAACGTTGACTGTCCAATTTATCATGTAGTATTGACTGCATTTGGGTTATGTCTAAAAACGTATGTGTTTTTCGCAATGCGATTGTATATTCTGCATATAATGTATTGCATACACATGCCTCACTGTTAAATGTTATATTATCGATAAAAACTAGAAAAAAACATGTAAACTTAATTCACATTCCAAAAACTATCAAGTAACTAATATTATTAAGATTTCGTAAAAGAGAAATTGATTAAATAAAAAATGTTTATATTAAAAAAAAAATGTTTATATTAAAAAGTTTTATATTATTCACATAAATTGAAAATGATTTTTATTTGTAATAATCACGTTACAAATAAAATTTTATGACACCCAATTTTTGTTCTCAATACAATTGACCTCTTGTTCCATTTTTAAATCTTGATTAGGATAATCCTGCTCATATTTTGAGTCATGTCAAAAAGCAATTCGATGCAATTGTTATTTCTAACACTTCTTAAAATGTGGACTTAAAAGTCTTAGATGGTATATTTGTATCGCTTCTGCTTCGTTTTTAGTGTTTGGTTTGCTAGAGAAAAAGCAAACATCACGTTCATTTATATATTGAACTCAAATACATAAGTAAATTGATAAATTAATCGATATTATAACAGAATGTGAAAAATGTTCACGAGTGTCAACAATTCCTCATCTACGGCTGGCTATCAAAAAATACAATGTTTTTTGCAAGCAATTGCATTCCATACACACACTCATATGGATTTTATATAAGAAAAAATCCTGTATGAAAGGTGAGGTTCGATAATTTTAACAAAAAAATCACTATCGGTTTCCGAACCATAGTTTTTGAGTACTTCTAGTTTTGATCTTCTCCCTGAAACAGGGGGATCCCACTGCTGTGTTGGCCTCATCCAATTAACGGATTAAGCGCGGATTAATGCCGCGGTCGGTAGCCGCAAAACATTACCTCATACTTCTACAACCACACGAGCGATGGGTACAAGAGGTGAATCAATAATATAGTATTAATAATATAAATTGATTAAATATTAGTTTACCACGCTTTTTAATCAATTTTGGCATTATACGGGAAAGTTAGTGAATTGAACAATATTAAATTCAACGCGTTAGATTGTTTCTTAGTAATATAAATCACTCAAAAATTATCCGGTATTTACACAATAAACAAATTTACACACTTAGTCTCATGAAGTTGAACAAACAAAAATACTAAGGATATATACAATTTTTTTTTTTTTTTTAATTTCTCCGCTGTTTTCGAATACAAAAACCTTTTTGGTCGATCAATTACAAATATTTATGTTTAATGACCAATCGACTTTTCGTTTTTTCTCGAGATTTACATTTTTTATTGAAGTTGATTAGTATTGATATTGTAGAAAGTATATTATCTCCCTACATATGAAATATGAGATTTTGTAAAAAATATTTGAAAATTGCTAAAAATTATATATTATCAAAAACTGGAAATATATAAAGTTTTGGATTAATTATTGATTCAGTTTGATTTTGGTTTATGATTAAAGATTACATGTCAAGTTATTTTTAAATATTTTAATTTGTACACCCAAAGCATTGAAGATATAAAATACCATATAACAATTCAAATGGGATCTCTACTTATTATACTATAATTTTTTTTATAAAAAATAATAAAAATACATCAAATACTATTTTCATAATATGGTCAAAATCGGTTTCCTCGTTATAAGCATTATTAACTGATTAGCTTGCGCGAAACCGGTCCTGATTATAAATACATTGTGGAAGTAGTGCCAAAAGAAGTGTTTTTATAATTTAAAATAAAATTTCTTTCCAATAAGAAGTTACAGTTAACACCATAAAAGAAATCACAGTGATGTATACGAATATAATTTCTACTGTATGCTTGGAAAAATTGAGAAATTATTATAATTGTTATAAACTGAAATCGTCATTCGATTGGTGGTGTTTAGTTGACAAATTGAATTTATTGCAAGTTTTAATCTTAATGGTTTTAAAACAACATGAAAAAATTTGTCTTATGAAATGTAGAAGAAAAAAAAATGTCGTAAGACTTCCAGAATTTAAAACACTAGAAAAAGTGATTCCAAGCTATCATACTACAAAAATCATTTTACCCTATAAAACAATTTTCATATCACATAATAAAACAATTTTACTACAATCCACGAAGCAACGAATCATCAATGACACAACAAACTTATTATTAACCTTATTTGATTCCTTTGTAACGAAAATGGAATTTTGATAAAATTCTCTAATAAATGACGATACAAGATTATTGTTTTTTAAAATTCTCTTCTCTGAAATCTATTGTTTCTAAAATTTAATACATATTTTGAACCTAAATTACAATGATTGATACCAGTGTAAGCTCTAAAGTAAGCATTTTTAGGTGATGGAAGATAGTACTGTCTATTTAATAGATTGATTGATAAAAATAAATATTAAATGATATATACATATATCTATTCTGGATAGCTGTTTAAATATTTAAAGCTTTTAAACGAAACATATATCTTCGAATTATTAATGTGAAGTAATAATATATAAACACTGGTCAATGAAATATATCTGGTCGATTATGAAACCAATCTACGTAATACATTCCTTTTATAATGAGTTTATTGATTTCATTTGCAAAATACAATGATAAATCTAAAATAACATGACAATCCGATTAAATTATGTTTAAAGAAGAGAGAATATCAAATTTATACCTGAATTATCCTTAACCAAATATGATATATTGGGTTCTCAGAATAGCTTTCAAGTTTGATTAAAATTATTTCTCCATAATAACCAGTGGGTGGATACAAATATTCATTTCGTAGATGTTGAATATACTCGCTTAAAATTCTTTACGAGTAAACTTTAGACGTATTAGACTGAAACTCCTCATTAGGGCATAGAATTCTGACAGAGGACCTGGAATTCTGAATGTAGCTGAAGACTCTCTGCTCCTCAGCAGAGAGGCAAGTCTTAATTAAAAGGTTAACTGGAAACAAAGCTGACGTGTTAAAAGTAAACTTTTGACAGGGGTTGGAAACTTTTCCCACAAAACTCGAAATCTAGTAAACCAGAACTCTGTAAAACATTTTTAAAGAAAATTTCAAATCTAAAAATATCCCCCATGTAACAAGTCAGAATTTATTGATCCTCATTAATATCTTCGACATGACAATCTTATGTTTTATTTTACATAGTAATTTTGACCACCAGATAAAAAATCAAATATTTTATCTGTATTTCAGAATTACATATCTAAAAAAGTATTTTAATAACCAGTTTCAGATATTATATTATTATATACAATAGGTCTAAAAATATAAATCTTATTTTGGCATATGACTTCAGATTTATATTGCAATTTTGTCATTTCAATTTTTTACAATTATTTAAAAATATAATTTTATTTGAATAATAATTGTCATTCAGCAACATTTTTGAAAGTTGGAACGATTTTACTCATACGTTATTTATATTTGCAACTGTTTAAAGTAATTTTTGATAAATTATTTTATTTAAATTCACCATAAACTTGAGCCGATATAATGATTTATTATTTCTTTTGCTTATAGTCACAAAGCCTAACTTACATTAACTTTTAAAACCCCATGATGTCAATGGTGGTTTGTTATGGATAAAAAGCCATTTCACATAATTAAACTGTATGTTTTGTGCGATAAATTGTCATAAAATGCATTGAGAAGTCTATTTTTTTTTTGGATCAAAAATGCTAAATTTATCTTCGGCGTGAAGAAAAAGATCGCAATTAATAATGTAAACATAAATTCGATCTATCTGATCTATTTTGGCATGTGAAAATTTGATGTTATAAATTAGCTCAAGATGATCAGTCATGGAAAATAGTAAAAATAAGATAGTTTGAAGAAAAAATGATCGCTTTCTAGTAAATAACTGATTAAAATATAGTATAATATAATAATAATACTTTTACTTGTAGTGGAATAACGTGTAAAGTGTATAATAATAATTAAATGTTTAAATAAGGAAAAATAGTTCATTTTCATTCTTGTCAGTAAGTTATTTTTTAAATAATGATTGTATTGACAGCTGAAATTGCATATCAAGTCAGAGTTCTTCTTCGTACAATTAAATTAAATGTAATTTGACTAGTAAACCTAATCCGAATGATTAATATGTAAATCTGTAGTAATTTGTCATATTTAATAAGTATTTTTTCCATCGTAGCTATTTTTTTCTGACGCCTTTCATGAAAATAATTTTATTTATTAATGCTTACACCCAATTAATAAGCTGTCAGACGTCGTCTGCTCAGCCATATTATTTTTTCACGTTTCGTTAAGTGATCCAGATTACAAATTTTTAATGAGCTGATCTCCTGGCTCAATAGCGATAACTTATTTTTTTATACACAACGTTGAAGTGAAAATTTTGAATAAGTAATTTAAATTGGATAGTTCATTTAAGTAATAAAAATATTTAACATAAATTTAAATATGCTTAACTTGAACGCAATATAATGTTATTTATCGCCGGCTTAGAGAGTAAAGCGTTCAACCCCAAAATACTGAAAAGGAGATTAGAATGTCGCACTAATTCTTTCAAATATAAGTGTTTTTAAAATAATGCAATTTGAAATTTGAAATGAAATAAAAAAAATTGTCTCCTTTTCTTGGCATTGAATGTTAAAGTTTTCTACATTTTAAGCGTGCTTTTGATCAATGTTTTTTTTTTATTTATTACTCATAAGTAAGACAAAAATATTAAAGTTTTACCAGTTTATATATCGATCGAATAAATAAAAGACGTTCAAATCACTTAAATGGTTAGAAATACAGACCAAAGAGTAGAAACCTTAAGTGTGTACCATAAAAATTGGTGATGGAAAATATTGAAAGAATTGATAATGAAAAGGAATTAAAAATAAAATATGTATTGTTATTTTTTCATCGTGCTTATTGAAAGCCAAAAGTTAACATTAGACATAATGAAATTCTGAAATAGAGTGTTTTTGAGCAAATTTTAGTCTCTAAAGTTTTCCCAAAAAAATGTGCTATTAAAACAATTGGAATGAAGGATGAGCGAAAAAAGATGTTACGGTCCGTTTTAAAGCAATTATTATTTTATTTTATTTAAAAAAATTCGTGCTATTAGATTATCACAATTGTGTCCTGTTTTCCTATGAACATTTTGCGTGGGTTTTGCTATACAAATTTAGGTATTGTTTTTATCGAATTTATTGTTTAAATGAAGTAATAATATGTTACTATTTCATAATAATTAACCGACATTGATATAGTGAAAAAAAACACTTTATAAATACAGATATATATATATGTAGATTTATGTGTAATATCACATATAAAAATATGTCACATCATTTTATTTGACAAAATGTTTTTTTAATGAAAATGGATTCTGCTATATTTCAATGTAATTGAAATCGTCAAATTCACTCTGACTTAAATATTACATAAAGTTCATCCATTTATATCCAAAATGTTGCTGAAACGAAAATTATTTTTGATTGTATTGTTTGGTATGTATACATACATAATATTACTATATTGGGAATAAATAAAACGCTTTTGATTTCTCTTTTTGGCTGTTGGATATAAATTAATTCCCCGTATATTCCTCATCAAGTATAATTGGAAAATTTTACTTGAAGACAAGATATATCGGATGGTTGTATCTGCCAAAGTAAACATATCTGAATATAGCCTTTTTAATATGATGAAAGTATTGATTTGAATCGAAATTTATCTCAATTTATTTATTTAACAATGAAATATGCATTAACAAAATTACGTAACCAATTTCATCTGTATCGAAGCTATCCATAAATTAAGTTTAAAAATGTGACGGTCAGATACAAATAAAATAAAGTGATTCGTTTTTGTTTTCACGAATAATAATTTTCCAGTCTGTTGCCTATTTCAATTACCCACTGCGACCGCAAGTAGGCCCAGCTTTTCAAATAATTTATTGTTTCCCTTTGCGTTAGGATATTATTTTTAATATAACTCTCACGGATTATGAACACTTGGTTGGTTTTATATATTTTTTAAAAATCGTTTCTATTATTTTTTTATACAATAATAAAATGCATTAACTTTATGAATAGTTTTGAAAAAACATTCATATAATGTTATTGTTTGAGGTGTCAATGTCGTTGGTCACGGGTTCGAATCCCGTTTTATTTTTTAATCGATTTAATTGATTTTAAATCGAAAGCATGGGAATAAATAAATGCGACGACTAAAAATCTTTGGACCTATTCAATCCTGGAACAAAAAAAAACGTAGCAAGAGAGATCAGCTTTCTTTAGTATTGTTCTTATTATGTGTATTTATCAAAACTCTCTTCGAGAAACTAAATAGTTTTTCATTTTTACGATGTTAAATGTCACTTTTTGGTGAAAAAATGTAATATTTAATCATATAAATTTAGTTTTAAGCACAATTTAAATAAAAAAAATTTGAGTTCATGACCAGTTTTGTTCTTTGCGAGGATTATCAAACTGATGTTGAACAACTTGAAATATACATTTGTTTATTAAAATAATAATTTTAATAATTACTAGTTAAACAAAAAATGGTTCCAGAACTAAGTAAATAAAACAGATAATCATAAATATATATTTAGATGAAGTAAGTATGTTTACAATATTTATTATTTAGCATTTGACAATTACCCAGCGCAATTCAGTTATGATAAAAATAGTCACAATTAATTCACATAAAACTCTATAGAATCATACATCGAATTCATTTATATATGTAATCTATATTCAAAAATATCAATCACTGTTTGTTATTTACTTTATAAGCAACAGTGACTAGTGATAACAGTAATTATTGAAACCCGATCCATAAAACTTCAATCAATCATTTGTGTCACAATATCAAAACAAAAAGAGCCACAGTGCTAATCGAGATTCGTTATATAATCTGTCGTTTTTATTATTCTGGAAAATTAAATACTACCAAACTGCCAGATTGCTTAAAACATTCAGTTTTATCATTCAATCTTTCATAAAAAGTATTCAAATTTTTTTTTTTTTCTGATATTGTCCACTTTGAAAATGTAGCGATTCTTTATTGTAAATTATCATAATAATATTGATAATATTATCCAGTACATATTATAACCAATTTTTTAGCTAGTATAAAATAATTCTAACATTATTCAATTCTTTGTAATCCACAAAAGTCCACTCTCCATTATGTAATGATTTACGTTTTACAACGTAAACGTCTAACGGGTGAGAAAATTGGCTATCATTCAATGATTGAAATTTCTCATTGAGAAATGGAAAAAACAGGGTTATGAAAGAAGGTGGTAAAAAATGCATAAAACGAGTTCTTTTTGACATTCTTATGGTAAGCGTTTATAATACAATATATATTCATCAACTGCATATCTATACTAGCTAGGATACGAAAAAAATATCATGATGAGGAAATCTGTGAATCTTACATAGTGTTCGGATATTTATTTTTAACATTCAATTGTTTTTTTTTCGTATATGTGTGTGATGTCTAAATTTCCTGTCAACTTATTATTATAAAAACGTGGAGTAGCAAGAAGAATTTTTTCTGTTTCTGTTCGAGCTTTCTCCAAAAATAAACTCATTATTTGACTGTACGTAATGTTGAATATATATAGACAAAAATCATTTACTTGCCATTTTTTAATGTGTACAAGTTTTTCCGTCAATAATGCAACTAACTTTTCAAATCAATACACCACACGATCAGTAGTGTGATAAGAGTATTACTTATCATTTACTGTTATAATAATTTCATAAATATTCATAAAAAGATAAACAACAATATGAGGAATTAAAAACATAATATAATTTACGCCTGAGAAATTGACTTGTAAACGCAGAGAGTTTAAATGGGAATATTCATGGAATATTAAACTAAAGAACTAACGAAGATTTCATGATTATTTTTATAATTGCAAATTAATCAGTGAGTCAAAAAAAATGATTGCGTTGGCTATTTTTTACTCGAACATATTCTAGTCAAAAATAATTGTCAATATGCATTAGTATATTTTTAATAGTAGATAATTAAAAAAAATGTTTATACAAAAAGAGATTTTTTTGTTAAAAAATAAATTTTAACGTGTGCGTAAAAAGATGATTCAAATATCGCAAAATATTCCAACTACATTCTCGAAATCCAAACAGTAATTTGTTATTAATCAAGAAATAGATGAAATATATTAAACTGTGGAACATTAATCGTCTTAATAATGTACGAAGTATCTATTTTACTTCCTTCCTTAACAGTTTACCTAATACGTAAATATTATATTAAATTTATAAGTCTAGGATGTATACATAGTAAGCTACAAGGTTCTTTGATATTAAGTTTCCTTTCTTATAATACTTAGCTACATGCCGTTAATGACGTATTTTGACGAAACTTTTTTTTTATAATATTTTCATCTATAAAATTAAACAGCCAATGTTAATGGAGAAAAAATAATATCCAGTTTACTGTCTCGGGTAACTCATATATAAATAAAACCAGCTTGTTTTAACTGAGACCATTTTGTTTAAATGTCTTTGCCAACAAAGTAACTCGATGTAATTAGAATTTTAACTTCTGTACTTTCAACACTTTCAGCCTGTAATGAAAGGCAGAAAACTCCATAACTTCTGTTGATGTAGTTACTATAAAAACCGTTTTTAAAACATTTATTGTTAAATATAGTGTATGAGAGAACCTTTTATTATTTACATTCAGCGAGAGAAATTTTAAATTATTGTTTCTATTTAAATATTTAACACTAAATAGCATTAAGATGTAGTAAACATTGTGTATATGTTTGTTTCAAAAATCATTATAAACCTATTTAAAACAGTATAAAACAGTAAAATAAATCACATGTATGTTTGATGAAAAATAATCAAGTACCTGAGATATTTCTTTATGCAACAACTGACCTCTTTCTCGTCTTAGAATATTGGTTATGCTTGGTAAAAACCAAACAATTTTGTATACCTACAGCAAATACAATCTATATATATTTACATTCAACATAAAGATATTGATTAATACTGATTGGGCATAGTAAGTGTCTGAAGACTATATCGAGAACAGGACCTTTGATATATAAAGATATTATTAAATGACGCAGTATACTTATTGAAGGGTTTTACGAAAATATTTAAGTTTGTATATTTCCCTTCAAATTTGAGATTTATTTATAATTCATATATTTATATCGTATATTGTCGGAAGTTTACAAACAGCTTTCGGCAAGTAAAGTTGCGATATGGAAGTTTGTGTGAGTAATTTTTGATATTATATTTATTATCTGAATGGTCTGTACTGTACTGTACAATACTGTCTTGAACGTTTTTGAAAGAACCACAGAACGGAAAGATATTTTTGTATAAAAATTAGTTAACATTGTTTGGTAAGTTTTTGTGAGTTTATAAGGCTTGGCGCAGACTGAGAGTGTTTAGCGTTCACGTTCAAACGACTGCTGACCAGTCACGTTCGACTCGGATTCGGGGCGTATGTATGCATTCCATTTTATAAAATACCTGAACTTGTAATATGTCACTTAACGGCTCATCTTCCAAAAAACAATGTAATGCTTTTGTGGAGCCCATCGTGTCTCAGACAAAAATGTTTTTGACTTTTGACTGAAGACTTGTTTTTACTACAATTTACGTAGCTTACGAAGAGTACAGATGGTATTTTGATTTAAAAGAAATTTTTATATAAAGATATAAATTTATATACAGCGATTAGTGTTGTTAAAGTTCTGTAACGCCTTTGTGTCGCTAAGTAAAAATGGGTCTTCAGATAAACGAATTATTTTAAAATAACGTTCATCACAATTTGCAGGTCTATATGTAATTTTCGAAAAAAACCGAGTTGTTTGTAATGAACAGAATAGAACTCAAAGAAATCCACATTTCAACTGACAGTCAGCAACGTGCTAATTTTATAATTGGACTTTTTCGAGGACTTGGAAACGTATTCCTAATAATGCACTTGTCCGAGGGTGTGTTACCCTCATTTCCCTTTTATATTGGGTGTATTTGTGTTTCGAAAAATAAATAAAAAAATAAAATAAAAAGAGGGTTTTGTGGAGTCGGAGTAAAGATGATCTCTTGACGGTGGCGACACTGATTTGTGATGCATTAAATTCGAGGTCAACCCTCACTATCCCAAACGTTCTGGAAGTTCTCTTGGAATCGTGATGCCATCTTCTTCTTTTTTTTCTGCTACTGAGAATCGTAGACGGCTGCCAGACAGAGGAAAAGGAATTTGTATAGAGTGAGTGGGAGTGGAGGTCTATGGGGTTTAAGCAGCAAAACGTGCCTAAGTCTTGCATACTCTGAGGGTGCGTTAATATCGTACGCATCTATGCATGATTATGTATGGAGTCTATACAATAAAAATAATGCTGCATTCAGAAAACGTAAAACGCTAAACTCACTCAGTTTTTGCTGACTCTTACGTGAAACTCCCTCGAAAAAAATACTTAGAAGGTTTTGTATGTAAGCATTTTTCAATAGAAATATGATTTTTTCCACTTATTGTCACGATAAATTTTTTATTTTGCAATGACAAGACTTCAAGACAGACGAAGTTTCTATTGTCATAATCAAAATAAATTAAAACCGATACTAGGGATATTAGGAATACATGTACACATAAAGACATGTGTGTATTTGTTTATATAATTTTTTTTATCAATAGTCATTATAGAAAGCTATTAACTTTTTTGAAATCATAAGCCATGTTGACCTAGTAAATAGACTTTGATCTACATATATTTTGGTGAATCTTTTATTATTTGTGATTCAAAATCTGAGAGAGACATCGCCATTGATCTGGAATGTCGTAAATCGTAATATTGCGTGACTAGAATGATTTTGTGAATAAATTTGAAACGTATTAAATATTTTAATATTTATTTGGCTCAACAAACTATCTCGTATTGGGAAATATTATTATTCACTGATGCTTTACTGTTATTAGATATATTTTTTAAATGAAGTTATGAAAAACACGTATTTCCCAAGAAAAATGTTGCTGTAGTTTGAAAATGATTACCGAGAATTATTATACTCATATCGTTTTATTAATTCGGTTCAACCAGTTGATTTTAAATGAATGCAAACTGATAAAAAATGTAATAAAGATTCAATATAATTATTTTAAATATCGTTAAAATACTTAAAGAATTTTTGTTGCTCACAGCATTCGATCGTTTTTTCTTTTGAATACTAATTTTGCGTATAAGATTAAAATAAAATAAAAAAAAAATGTTATAAAACTGAAAATAATAGCTGTTTATTTATAGTTTGCTTACATTCAAAATTAAAACAGTATATGTGGTTGTATATATTGTACTAATAAAGTGTACCGTTGAAGAAAATGATCGATATTCGGTAATTTATTTTCAGATTTACAACTTTCTTTCCATAATAAAAACATACTTCATAAATGAAGAAATTATTATTTTTCATCTAGAAAAAATACTGAAATGTAGCGCATTAATCGTATGTTTAGTTTATTTTTTAAAGGCTCTGCTGAGCACCAATACAAAAAAAATATAAATCAACCACACATTTTCCCGGATAAATTGGTCATTTTTGTCGAATATTTTTCAATTCACTTATTATTCAACCGCTATCTAAAACAAATTTGACTGAGATTGTGGTTTTTTTTGGTGAACACCTTTTACTCCCCCACTAAGCAAGTTTGTATGTTCATTCGTTTTGTCAAATCTGCCAATATTAATTTTCACATCGTGAAAAATTATGACTTGATTAAAAAATGCCTCATTAAAATAAAGTTGAGACGTTGAGACTAAAAATAATTATCCAAGATTATCACACATTCTTGGGTTTCTTTGAATTATAGGTATTATAGGATCTCTTTAAAACGAAAAATTCAGAGATCTATTGTATTGTCAACTTAAAATAGAAACTGTTTACCCATGTAAGCTCTACGGCTTAGAGGTTAAAAACTGCTTACTAAGACAGCAGAAATGACATTCTTTCGCAGATGCTTTCAAAATTGTTATATTACTTGGCCCACTTTCGTTTTATTTGGCCATGTTTCATGTACGCAGACATTCCTTTAAAATTAATCCATTTAACGACGTGTAAAAAAATCTCCGCGCCAGAGATGAATTTCATTTGCAATTCATACGCCGTGAAGATTTGGCGGAATAAAAAGAAATTCTTTGACCTTAGTCTTCCTTTTATCCTTCTTTTAAAGTGTTCTTGGATTTTTTTTCCACTGTCTCTTCGTAAATCCGCGCTATAATCTTTTGATTTTGCATAGAAGCTTTCATGTGACACCCATTTAATTAACTAAGACACCTTTTTTGCCATTCACAGAGCCATTGCATAAGAATTATGAAGGCTAATAGTCGTTTTTGCTTTTTTTAAATTTCGGAAAATATTTAAGATTTCGTAATTAAATTCGAGAGAATTCTTTGAATCGTTTGTTGTTATCTGTTGAGCCAAATGTAATTTGAATATTGTGTAAAAAACAATGTTCAAGGCAATTGATCATAAATAAAATATTCCTTTATTGTTTATCTTCTTGTGATTGTTGTTTTCAATTTATATTATTTATACAGAATTTGTGAACGATGCAACTCATCAAAACTGGAAAGATATGTATTTAAGAAAAGGAAATGCTACGTAACAATATTTTATCGCAATGTTTATTTATATCTAATAGAAACTTTCACCAGATTTTCAACACATCGTGAATGCATTTAACACATGAATAAAGAAAGACAAGTTTTGCTGGGATGGTTTACTATTTTATTTAAACAAAAATGAATTTAAAATAAAAAAAATGATTTAATACTGATAAATGTTTTATTGATTCTTGAGAATTACATATCGAAGACAATGTCAGCTTAATGTCCTCGTCTTTTAGCCCCGCAAATGCGGAAATTTTTCATTATATAATATTTCCTCACAAATCAATCGATATTTTATTAATTTCATGAATTTTCGTTTTTCAAAGTTTTATTAAGTGATTCTGGTTCATTGCCATAAATCTTGCTATTGAAAGATCGACACAAAAAGAAGTCCGGGACTGTTGAATTCGGCGACCATGGAGGCCAATTGAATCAGCATTAAAAAAATTGGAAACAAATCTCTTAGTAATTCCATTGTCATCACATTAGCTGCATGCAAAATTATTCGATTGAATTATTATTGGAATTCAGTGTTATTCGAACGAAAAGCATCCAATTCTGGCGTCCAAAAGTTAATAAAATTGTTTAAGTTACCGTAATGGCATATTCTTCTTCGAAAAAAGCCAATGATCTAATATACCACTTCCATTTTAAATGGGTGCAAAGGTAACTGATGAATAATTTGAGGCATAATAAATGAATTCTTTTTGCCTAAAACTGACTATTGTGTTTATTTACGCGACAATTTAGTGGAAATAGTTCATGAAACTCATTATTAATTTTCATGAGAATTAACAAAATCATGACCAAAAGACGGTTGGTAGATTGGTCGTAAATGGTCGAGTGAAAGAAACTCTTGCTTAAATTAAGTATTGAATGGAATCAAATAGAAATATTTATGTAAAATTTTCACAACGTTGTTGTCTTAAGTCCGATTATTTGAATAAGGTGTTGAGTTGAGTTTGATGGATTGTATTAAACACTCTATTGGACAGCAGACATATTTTCATTTGATCTTTTCGTTCTTTATGGGTCAAGCTTGTTCTTATTTACTACAAAGCCTATTTATTCAAAATCATTCACTAAGAAATAAACAATGGGTTTTGATGACATATTATTAGTATTCTAAGTTTCACGAACTTTTCTAATCACCACAATAATTTAAGATTGCTTTTAATAACGTAAATAAATTTAAATGCGTAGGTTAATCGAGTATTTTTCTATAATAAATTTGCCACATCTTTACTTTACTTTCCCGGCAAACATATTATGTAACGGAAAGTGATATATTTATTTTTTATTATGTCGTCTTAATCTCGTTTATAAAATGCTTAGATATAATATCAAATATATTTGGGAAAAATATCAATGAGCAAATGAAAGTGTGTGACATTACGTTAAGACATGTCTTTGAAATAATACTGGAAATGATTTGAAGGTAAATAATGATGATGACTTAGGAAAAAAACAGCATCTTTTCATTAAAAATTGTACTCTTATACAGTTAAAACGCTTTACATTACAATAAAAATTGACAGTAAACTTGATTGGTTCCCAGATAAATTTTAGTTGATGGGAATTTAAAAATGATACTTTTTGATTTTTCTATGTCTCCGGTCATTCTTAGTGAGCGTTTATTTCACATCGACAGAGCACCGAGCGAAGACGATTTTACGAGTCTATTTTGAGAGCTTATTACTTTTGATTGGAATTGATTGTCAATAAACACTGTACCTAATTGTTATTAAAGTGAAGCGCAAGTATTTACTTTATGGTGACATCTGTTGGCCATTAAGAATAGTAAATATTTTAAAACAATATGATTGATCATTGTTTTAAGCGTTTGTTAAAAACAAAATGAATTCTTGATATTTACTCACGTGTGTAATATTCTAAAGACAATCCTTTGAATATACTTTTAATTTAAACATTAACAACTCGTAAAATATAAATACAAAAAAGCCATAGCAAAGTCAATATCATTTATTTACAAAAACTATAGTAATATCAAGAGTAGCTCTTAAATTAATGATAAATTGATTTTTTTAATTTTAAATGAACGCCGTTTTAATTATCATATTTTGGTGGTAAAAATAGGTAAACGTAAAGTCAGAATGAAGCTTTTTTACGGTTCGAAGCAGCCAATTTGTTTCTGAAATCTGTTTTTGTATTATATCAATTTATATATAATATATATAAAATGCGATTGATGTTCATAGTTCAGCCGATATTTCAATACAAGAAAAGCTTCAGGGAAAAATGCAAGCTATTAGTTTGACTTATTATCATTCTATAAAATGGTTATTTTTTTTAATAAATCACTAAAAGATATCCTGCCAACATCAGATGGGTATCTATGAAAAATTGACAATTTTAACACACCATTTCACTGGTCATAATTCTGCCACTTCAGCAAACCCGTAGACTTTAAAACTTCAAGAAGGAAGATGCATCAGTATGCAGAATTTGTTACAAATGTCGCAATTCCATAGAAAAATATTTAGGTCCTAAATTGAGTGTACGAGGTACATCGCATACAGCATAACTGTTCCCGCAAGAGGTTTTCTTGATAAGTTTTCATCAAACTATTTACTTTAATTGGAGTACTTTGTGTTTTTTATAAACTATATCTTAAATATTATTAACTTCCAATTTAATTGGTGTTTTTAATAACCATACCACCAAGAAGTTATTTGTATTTACACGCAAAACAAAATGTTTTCAGTTTTTTTAGTAACTTTCGAATATTTTTCAATTTTAATATTGTAGTGACTTTACGGGAAAATATAAATTAGAACAATGCCATCAATACCCGAAAATTCTAAATTGTTGTTCTAAAAAATTGATTTTGTTTGGTTGAAATATTACAATATAATTTGCTTGCTTTTATTGTTGTAAAGAATTATACTCTTAGCTTATAATTATTTGAAACTTATTGGAGAGTCTTAGAAAATTCACTTTTTACATACAAAGTTTCTAATGACTTAAACGTTGCTTTTGCACCACCTTAACTAAAAAGAAAATGGGTACGTAGATGCCAAAGCTCATTGCGTTTATTTGCCGTCTTTTATTCCTTTATAAAGCTTATATAGAAACGCGCAGCATCTTCAAACGGAGAAAATTTGCATAAATGTTTTGCAAAGCACACGTGGCAATTGGTGCGACATTCTCCTTTGTAAAAGAATTTATTATTTATTATTCACGGGCAAAAGCACCGCTTTATTGAATAATCTTTTCATTTTTATTTTCCTTGCGTCGTGATGTAGCACGAATTCTAAAATAATGGTTTATAATTTTTTTTACGATAAAAACGTTGACAAAATGAAATTGTCGTTTTTGATTTCAAAATAAATACAACGAAGCTTTCATTGTTATAAAATTATTGAAATTGAAACAATCATCTATTAAATGCTATTTGGGATAACTATTTAAAGACAAAAGTAGTGAACTGGTAAAAAGTCATGACTCTTTCATTCATTGTATTTGTGTGTAATAAAGTAAACATTAGTTGGCTTTAATACGAATCCATTAGGATTCTTAAATGCTTTAATGGCTAAATTTTAAAGGCAATAATTTTTGCTGAAAATATATATGAATTTTCTACATTCTCTTCTCAGTGTAATTTAAATTAGAATTACCCCTATAGTAGGATACATTTTGAAATATAGAAAAGCTTAATAACATTGATTCTTAATCTCAATCATTTACATTCAATGAGAAAAATTGCGGGGGACTCTGTTTTAATTATATATGTATACATATACAATAGATAACATCATTGCATTGATATAGAGCTACACTAGTCTGAAACTTAAAAATTATTTGAATAAATTTTCATTATACAGGGAATATTCAAATAAAAATAATATTTCAAAATATCATAATTCTCAAATTTCGATAACCTAAGGCAACGGAATAAAGAGCTATCGTGGTGTTATAAATAACAGTCCAATATTCCAATTACTTTCCAAATCTTTTTATTTTCATCTGAATACATAATAATCATGCAATTATTATTTGGCACGTTTTCTTTGCAGATTGAGTAACACGATAACTAATAAATTTCGGAATGAAGTGGCACGCCAAAGATTTCAGAAGCTGGCAGGTCATATTTTGCATGGATATTTTTTATTTCCCGTGACTTGCATAAAATGAAATAAATGTAATTTAAAATTCGACATTGATACTTTATGACACGTTTTATTTAAATACGGATAATATATTTTTATTAACGCTTCAAGGATTTTGAATAAATTGTTCGGTATTTAGGTAAATTAACATTTCCCGCATAATCTAAATAAAAACGAAAAGCTTTCAAATGTTTTCAATGAAATATTATTTAGAGCTTTTTAATATTTTAAGTCAATCATTAATAAGTATTATTAAAGCTTTCGTAAAATATTAATAATACTTAAATAAATAATGATTGAACATGTTATTATGACCATGGTTGATACTTTGATAAAAAAGAGATATAAAACATCATGAAGAAATTTATTTGGGTGTTAAGATCAATTCTACAATATTTTGCATTCATTACGTTTTCAGGTCAATTGGTGATATAATTAGTTATGTTTTTACTAACGAACTATAATAGTCTGAGAAATTTTGAATTAAATGACGGTAATATAATAAAGTCAGTAATGTAGTATTTATATATAAATATAAACAAATCAGGGGTTAATTATAAAGATTTATATACCAAATGTATTTCGTGCAGTCAAACTTTTTGAAACAAGGCTTACAATCATAATTATGCGTTTGAAACCATTTGGAAAAAAACAATTTACATAGAAACATTTATTCATTCATAATAAGGAAAACCTTTAGTGCTTGGTGACTCCCCCTTTCGATGTTGAATTTTATATACACGCACTGTTACACCCAATTATTTCGCAAATAGTTTTGACTGATCACTTATCAACCTAATCGATTTAAAGACTGTATTTCTGAAAGCACGGTGAATATTATTTGTTTATTAATAAATAGAAGATATGTTTGACTATTGTAAAATCCACTAATCAGCCGACATTATATTTTATATCTTCATGTAATATTTTTACTATTGAAAGTCAGTGACAATTTTTCAAGACCAGTGAAACCGGTTTTCATATTAAAAGTTTTATTATAGAAATTTTACCAAATTTATTGAATTTAATTTTCTTTTATTCCTCAAAAATGTCATGTAATAAAAAACAGTGTAAATCAACACAGTTGTATGTATTGTAATAAGAAGATCGATTACATGATTTCTGAGTATTGTAACATTCCAAATAAGCGTTTATTATATGTTCACTCACAGCCAATAGTTAAAAAATTGTTTTCAAACTACCTTATCAACAAATATTTCCTATATTTGAAATACGATTACATAGAAATACTTTTTTAAATATAAATTATAATTTTCAAACATTTCTTTTTGCGTCTTATAATAAACATGTTTTTCGATTGAACGCGTGTTGATAGGCTGCGTCAGTAGACATTTCGATAAACATCAGAATCAGACTTAGAAAGAAGGCTAACAGAGATTATTGCGGGCTTTGGAAGATTTTACCAAATATTGTATCCCTTGCGGCTGATTTCATTGGAAATTCGTAACATTTTTTTTTGCATAAATCCATAGAAAAAATATTGAATTGATAGGCGAATGAATAGCTTACACGTTTTGAAGAGAGATTTGTTATACAACAATACTTATCTCGGTATATTTCGTTGGATACATTTAATTATTTTTAATCTTTAAAATTAATTAAAGAGAAGAGATTTTTTTTAATACATTAAATTTATTCAATTTAATTTAATCCGCCACCGTAAAAATCGTCATGATAAATTTGACACCAATTTTATAAATGCATTGACGTAGATAAGTGAAACAAATACAAACTTTATTCAAAAAATGTCGAAAAAGAGTTTAGCAACTATATTTTTCATACATGAAAGAAATTAGAAATGATGAAACAAAATATCAGTTGGTCATCCTTAATCACGCGTTGCGTTCTTTCATCTTACAATTAAGATGTGTAAACAACCTTTTTTTTACTATTTCTGCTAATAAGCTCACGTCAAGATTTACCACTAGAAGTATAGCTGGCTAAAAAAAATGTACAGAGAGAGAGAGATCAACATTCAGAAATATCCAATGAAGGTTATTTTTTTTTAAATATTCTTTCATCGCTAAATTCACTCCGCTCAAGAATACTTGAGAAATTGAAGTTGCTAAGATATTCAGAGGCATTGCGAAATATTGTTCCCACAATTATTGAAAGCGCGTTGACAATGTGGTTAGTAATTATGCCTCCAGGGCAACGGCAAAGGAAACTAACATCAAACAATATAAGCAATACTAGACACCACAAAAGCGTCCCTACCAAGCATTCTGTAAAAAATTCTTGTCTTCTTTCAAGAAGTGTTCAAATAATAAAAGAGCTTTCATATACATTTAGATATTATACACACCTTTTTATGCGATTTTTTTGCGTGATTTTGATTTCACTTAGATTTTTTTTTGACAATGGATGTGATATAGACTTTATCTAAGAATTCTTTTATTTTTCCATAACATAATACAATTTATATAAAAATATCACAAATAGATTCCAATTATACAATCAGTTAATTCAAATTATAATCGAAATTAATAAATTCGAATATTCTTAATAATCTACTGCAAAACCTTCACGATAAAGTTTTTATTTTTTTAACAAATACGTACAAATTCAAATCGTTTAATTAATAAGAAAGCTTCATAGATAATACGCTTGTTGAAAAGCATTAAGCTTCAAAGAAGTGTTACTTGAGAAAAACAAACAAATACAGACACAACCAATAATTTTCCATGCAGATAATATCAATGGTAGTGGATTTGACACCTATCTCAGTTATTACATTCTCTAATATCCCACTAGTAAGTAAGCAAAATCTTACAAAAAGAAAACTTTTATATTGATATCATTCTGTATAGTTCAAGAAATATATAAAATTTTCCATTCAGTATTTTTTTAAAATATTTCTAGCACAAAGAAATTTTGTTGACAAAGATTCATTTCAAAGTTGTAAGTGAAGAAAAACCCGTCACAGCATTTTCAAATATGGTCTTAGGTAATTTATTATGACTTTTAAAAAGCCCATCGGAATGTAAAGTAACGATAATTTAATATTCGCATAAAATTACGGTCGAATTAGGTTTTGACCTTTTTTTAAAATGCCGTGATTCATTAGATGTCCTAAAACATTATACATATAATGTACAGTTTGATTGATAGCGGAAGAGACGAAATTTTGTGCGAATAACTGTTTTATTTTGGACGGTGATGAATCATTTTAATAATGTGGCTTAATTTATTTTAAAAAGCAGTCTACTGTATCAAAGTTTTCATTATCGTATTGACTACTTAACTGGTCGTGATATTCGAGTGGTATGATTTTGGAGCTTTTGTTTAAATTAGAACTGTAAAATCTTTGTATCGCTTCAGGTTTTGGCCGACTTATCAAAACAGTGTTAATTTCGTTTAATTTTTTAAGCATTACAAGGAATTATTTTCCATGGCTTTTTTGTATAATTTTTTTCAAAAGAATTTATTATTCCGCCATATTGACATTGAAATAATAGTTCGCTTTAAAATCGCTGAGGTTTAAAAGACCTGTCAATTTAGGAAATGGGATTAGTGTTGACATACTATAAATAAGACTGAGTGAGATCATTTTTTGTAAAGTTGTACTTCATACAGTTTTAGTTTGTTGTATTTGATTCTTGCGTTTGTATTAAATTTGTTATCCGTTTATAAAATGATATTTATATTATTTAGTATCGTTTGTAGGTAAACCTTTGGCAATACACCGCGACGCGTAACTTTAAATTATTCTTAAACGACAATAGAAAACGTCGTCAGGTTTTATACTTTGACACGCAAACTAGAAGGCGGCTCAAAATAAATGATTTTATTTGAACATATAAAAGTTCCACACAACTTTATCGATTTTTAACATGAAACATACAAAATAAACGGCATTTTTAGCTCAAAATTTCTCCAAAAATATAGTGTTTTTTTGACCAATTTACTGTAACCAAGTGTTTATTTTATAGAAACCAGTATGGTTTTTTTAAAAATTCAAAGGGCGTAATGCATTATATTTTTTTTCATGTCAGTGATCATTCAGTCTTTTTTGGGAATTGTTTTCATATCAGACAATAGCGAGATATCACCAATCAGTGCTTCATCAAATAGCACGTGACTTTATAATTTTGATTTCTGTATCATTAACCCAGATGAAAATTACCCGTAAGTTTATTACATTATAACGTAAGAATAAGCTATGGACCCCTTAGATTAGAGCTTGAAAGCGCTTCTAGTCTTATACTCTTAGTTATCTTAATCGGATTAGGGGTGGACAGGAAGTAATAAAACATTGTGGACAGTCATGTCTTTGAAAATGAATGTGAAAAACAGATAAAAATCAATTTTTGAATGTTGTCATTCCAGGACTTGCTACTAACTTATCTACTTAACTGATGAAGGCAAAATTCAATTAGCAGATAATATAATTAATCATTTTTAAATTGAAATAAAAATATTGTTTTGTCGCTATTGAAATGGAATGTACATGTAAACTGCATAATATTTATAAGTACCATTTAAGCACGGCTTAAACAGGACATTCTATAAAATCAGGAGTTCAAATGAACAAAATATTAGACATGCTATAAAGGACTACAAATAAATGCTGATGTTTATACACTAAAACTCAGAGTAACGATATTTTTACCCTGTTTCCCGCTTCAACAACATTTTCAACAGAAGAATCGTATTTAACAATGTTAAGTATTTTTTATACTGTTTTATTGACATCTAAGGAAAAATTGCGTAATTTGTGTGAAAAATAAAGCCATTCGTAAGGTATAAAGTAAAAAAATTATGTTGACTATTAGGATTATACTCTAAATGAATATATATATTATTTTAATATAAAGATAAAAAATATTAACAAAAACTGCTTTTTATTTTTTCAGGACCGAATGACTCACATAAAAGAAAATTGAAGAAAATTATTTTTCAAAATATCAACTATGCTTTAACTGAAATACGACATAGAATTAGACGAAAAAAATGTCATTCAGAAATTTTATATAATAGTTGATATAAAAATAATTGAAAACAGAAAAAAATGTTTATTTTCTAAGCTGTAGGTATATTATTTACCTCACCAAGTTTCCGTGATCACAACTCGTTTTATATGCTTCTGAAAGCTTTCTGTGAATGTCGAAAATGTCTTGTGTTTTGCTTGCCGAAAATACCGGAAGCACATTTTTTACAATATGTAAATAATACTCAAGGTCCATATTCGAAACATTTATCGATACACTAAGCTTTGCTACTTTTAAATATATTATATTATTTAAAATAAATATGGTACCTACGATTAAAACTTACATCGTTCTTGTGAATAGACATGCAAATAAAAGATGCTTAAGCTCTTTCAATATATAATTCAATAACTTATATCAATGTTTTTAAGTCAAAAATTATTTGACAAAACTAGTTTTCTTTCTATAATGAGTATTTATTGTAAAGGAAACATATCAAAACACTCTTTTGCCAGTAAAATTTGTAAAATTTGATAAGGACTGGTCAAAATTGAATACTTTTGGAACTAAAAAATATTCTTTTCAATTCAACCATTAAAAAAGACATGAAAGAAATCCAAATATAATGAATATAATGAATACTATAAAAGTATATTGTCTTTATTTTAGTAAAATTGACAGTGAAGAATGAAATATTGTATAATTGTACCGTCTTTGAATGATTCTTATAAAAAAATCAGTAATAAATTTTCGGATACATAATATATTTTGCTTTTTTCGTCAGTAGACGATTTTCTATTGAAAATTTAATGTTATTGTAGTCGCATTAAGCTTGCGATGTTATTGTGCTTTCGCCATTCAGGATATGGTGCACCGTGGGGATGAAAACTCTTCGCGGGTTAGAGAAATGAGTTCACTTATGTATGTTGAAATGTTGCCTTTGAATACAACGCCATTTATATGCCTTATGCAATTATATAGCGCTACAATGTCAAATGTATGTAATATATCATTGTTATTACATTACTGTATAAATTTTTAGGATGATTAATTGTTTTAATAATAATTTAAGGCCAGCATAAAGTGTTTATAAGGCTTGAACCCACTGTTATATCACGTTATGTAGTTTTCGATCATTAATAGTAAAATCTCCGCTGTGACACCGGAATGTTCATTGAAGCCATACTAATTGCCAAAATAAAGTGTCGGTTCTATCAATTTGAAAATTATGACTTTTATAGGTGGCAATGAGTGTTGTCCTCCTTGAGATTTTCTTGACCGACTTTATTTTCAACTAAAATACTTTGATTTAGAAATTTGCTTTCTCTTCATCTTAAAAAAAAACAATGCATTCTTTTGGCACCGGTAACGGTTGTTCATAGCTTAACTGAAGTTATAAATACACGACAAAAAATGAAAATTCATTGATTATATTATAATAACATATTATACAAATTTAAAATATCTGTGTCAAATGTCATTGATACAAAAGAATATAAAATATTTGATTTTGGTAGTTTTTGATTAAATATGCCATACGTTATCTGAATTGGTAACGAGCAAACAAAATACTTTTCAAAAATATTGCTTGTTACTTTCCTATAAACGATGTATGAGAAAAAATGCAATTTCAAAATAAACCAACATCGAAAAAGATTGAATGAGCAGCAAGAAACTTTGAAATAAAACCACCGTAGAAGCAATCGACGTTTCGAAAGAAAATTTCAGATAAATGAAGGATTTCTTAGAATGAATTGCAAATAAATACAACTGCATTTCTGAAGTGCACTGTGGTCGATGCAGCGTAAATAAATATTTAGAATTACAACACATCGTGAAAGTTGACCGATAAAATATATTACAAAGAAATTCACAATTGTAAGTACTTTTTTTTAATAATATGAATCCCGAACATGTGGAAGCGTAAAAAATATAATTCGCTCGTTTCTTTTTGATAGCAAAAAAAAAAACCATGATATATTTAAAAGACACCTGCGTTGAAAGCATAACGACATTGCATCTAAATTGTAATTTTATCAGATTTCAATAAAAATTCAAAAATATTAATAAAATATCAATTAAAACAGAGATTTAAGACTGTAAGACGAATTACTCACCTTAAATGAATTGCTTTACAACTAGGAAAATGTTCTTGGCCGTAGAGCTGAGTCGTTAAAATAGACGCTCTTAAAACCGTCAAAGATCACAGATTGCTTCTGGAGATATATTGGGTGATGTTATTTTAGGTGTAGGTCTCCTAAGTGCGCCAAGGTTGAAGTAACACGATTTATCAGTTAACATTGCTATAATTTGTTTATTTCATATATCTTGATATTACAGTGTGACATTGTGTAAACAAAAAAAGTTGGATGTACATATGAAACAAAGGACCATATCATTAGTTGGCGCTGATTTGAATAGTTAGTTTAATTATATTGGTAATAGCGCTTCTAAAATGTCCATAAATTATCAATTACCTGAGCTAATTAATAAGTAAGATTTTTAAACGTCAACGTATATTTTTGAGAATAATAATTGAACAAAGAAGAAAATTTACCTTTTTTATCCATAGCTGCTTCCAATATAAAGCATATGGCATGCTAATGAAGTTATTTCAACGGAAGATTTTCCACGAGATCTTCTTGTAACTCAGTTGCCAAATCACTGTTTCCAATCGGATAAAAACTAAAGTTAATACATGAATAGTGGATAAGTGATAGCTGGCATTACATCGTTTTTAAGATCAGATTGTTGTGAAGAAATCATTAACTTACATATCTTCAAACGGAAATCTATAAAATATAAACAGAGGTAGAGAATATTCGTATGAAGATTTAAGCTCACGAGCCAGGAAAAGTCTACTAGTAAGAATAGAATAAACAACATTTTTTTTCACTTATATACTCATTTCAGTCAAACTTAGTTGTTCATCGCTGAACGAAGTAAAATACACAGAGAAAAATGCGCTCGTAGCCAATAATTGATTATAATAAAAACATTTAAGTTTATCCTTTTATAAATCTATGATAATAATTATGGTAAAAAGAATACAAACATGTCTGTTATTTTATGATTTTTTATATTCGAGAGACACAAAGATGATTGAAAGCTGAGTTTTCATCGAGCAGTAATTTCATCGTGAAACGTATTAAATTCATTTTATACCAAATAATATCTCAAATTACGTCACTCATAATGGCTAAAACAGTTGTATGTATGAAATATTCGATGAAATTTTACCAATTCAAAAGTTAGGCAAACAAGCATTTAGATTCATACTAATGGAATTCGCTTGCGAATGTAAGTTGATTTATATGTACTCACCTTGGAGTGAATGACGGGTCTGACAGCTGATCTTGAGCAATAATGGTGAAAATTTTCTGAGCCTGCAAAAATGAAACAAATTTTTAATAATGAAAAAGTATATTATATTATTTTAAAAATAGCACAATGTTTTCAGATTTCAAGTAAACTTGATGCCTAAAAAAATAAACTCGGGGCTTAATACAAAAAGGTCATCACTCATTTGTATACCTTTCTTTGCGGGATTTCAAAACATGACGCATTGTCAAAAGAAGTTTTTTCAAGACCTTTTGTTTCTGAAGAAGGTCTCGGTATCTTAATGGAAACACTTATAAATTCCTATGTTATCGCATGTTTTCTTTTTTGAAAATGAAAGAAAAACACAACTCGGCTCGGCCACATAAACGTATCTACGATTGTATAATATACAATAATCCTTCTCGCATTTCAAATCCTTCAGCGGTGAACCTTTATTAAATCGTCTGGTAATTTTTTCAAGCTTTGGTCGCTCAGCAAACGATCTTTATAGGGCTATAAACAGTTTTGTTATACAAAAAAATAATGTTTCAAAACAATTTTTCAAAAATTAATCGTGCTGATTTCATAAATGTTTTCCTAAAAGTCACTAAATAACATCAAATAAACAAAATAATATGCATATTAATGATAAAAATATATGTTTCAATCGTGATATTTTTATAAATATGTTGTCTAAATTTAAAAGATTTTGTGTATGGTTAATAAAGAATAAAGAAAAAAGTATTTTATTATGAATATAATAATATGTTTAATTTTTTTTTTGTATCAATTTTAAGAGAATTCGAAGAGAATCAGAAGAGAGGCAAGTTGTGAAAAGAAATCACGTGAAAGAAGGTTAGGCAAGTTTATTGCATGCGAAGTTATTTTAAATTGAATTCAGGTCTGTATGTTTTTCTATGTAATATAATCATTTTGCGATCGTTTTAAACACATCTTTACAAACCACAGACAGGCATACAAAAAAATGACTGACACAATATACACCCGACCTTAATTCAAACACCAATATGTTGTAAACCAAGATTTTTTGAAGGGGAATTATGAGACATTTCTATTATGCTAAGAATCTATACTATTTAAAATATCGTGAAAGAGATAGATAACTTTTTCAACATTTTTATAAACAACCTTTCTATAATATTCATACGAGAGTCATCGTGTCTTTTCAATATACATCATATTTCTATAAAAAAGATCGATGTCACAAATGCTTACCATTCGATTTTGACTCAGTCGATATTTTCTCTCTTGAATCTGTGAATGATGGACGCATAAAAGACTGTAACCAGGATTGGCAGAGAGGAAAAAAAGGGAATGAGAGAAAAAGTCTTTGAATAAAATAAAGTTTGGCCAATTCATCAGTGCGGAGGGCAAACAAAACACAATCCTTAGATTATTCACTTCGAAAGAGTTGTTCTATAATTTTTAATTTCACAATACCCACATTCGGTGTTAATGTTTACAATAGTTTGTTTGGTAGAAAATGTCAAAATCAGTGAAGTTTACAAAGTATAAAAATGCAAGAGATTTCAAAGATATTTTTTTTAATTTGAATTATATCCATGTATGGTTTTCAAAGAAACAGAAACCAATGCTTTAACTATTTCAATCGCAGAGAAGCGTTAATTTTTGTATTACGCTTCATCAGTTTTTATTCATATAAGTTAAAGCATTAGTGAAGTCTAATCCAAAAAACCAATAGAGAAAAGTAAAGATACATTATAGTCATATGTCATATGTAAATATCACTCGTTTTTATATAAAAATCTCTTAGCTTCAAATATCAAAAATATCTGGAAAAACCACTGCAAATTAAAATTAACTTTCGTATATCGTATATCGTATTCATATTCATTTTTTTTTATGATAAATATTTTAAATTTTATATCACAGATATAGAAACATTGATCAATTGTGTACTTCGCTATGGATTAGAGGCTATTCATACTTCAAAGATCGCGTTAAATTTATTGTAAAGATTAGGTTTTAAAAATGACGAGTGACGGCTTAATAAAAGTTGAATTGATGTTGAAGTCATTATGGTTTTGACTGCTAAAGATTGAGTAATCAAAAGTTAAAACACTTGGATCAACAGTTAGTTGACAAGAGAAAAGTTATGGAGTAGAAATTTTTCGGAAAAAAATGTTTTGTTTTCAATATTTATTTCTTTTCTAGTCAAAACGTTTGCATTTTGGAAATTGGTCTGGGCGCGAGAATTTAAGCTCAGCGAGTGATCTTTCTTAATTGACGATAAACAATTTATTTATTTTAGAAATAAGTAAATTAAAACGTCTCGTTTTTGATATTTTTTGTTAATTAATGCAAACTTTCATACATGTAATATATATGATGATTTTTATACAAGAATCCACAACTATCACCATTAATTTGAATAAAATATATGACAACTAAGTCAAGAAAATCTTAAATTGTTTGTTTTTTGTAACTTTCAATAGAAAAACGTTAACGCCAGAAAAGAGATCAAACTTTTTTCATAAATAAGTTGTAACAGCGATTATTTAAATAAGATTTGAAGATTTTACTGTGATTTTATTACCTTCGAAACAAGACAAATGTTAAACGATGAGACATAAACAAAGACTTGAAAGATTTAGCACTGTATTTGTAGATTTGAGTATTTATTTATGAGTTTCACAAGCGAAAAGTTTAAATTTAATATCATTTGGTTTTTTTTTGTGGAAGATTATGAGGGAATTAAGTAAAAAAAACTTTATACTAAGTGCAAAGCGATTTTACACTAATTAACTAGCACAATAGATGAATAGAAAAAAAATAATTTTTATCATCATATATTTCTCAATTTTAATTATTTACTAACTGTTTATTCATAATTCAAGACAAAGACTAAGGGTGGGTGATGGATTTTTTAATTATAAATTTGATTCGATAAGATCTTGTATATTTTCGCATGTTTAATCACCAACGACGTTAATTTCACCTTTTAGCCTCATCAGATATTATATTCTTGCCTATTGATGCTCTTGATTTGTTTAGTTTACGTCAAATAGAGCGGATCTGTTTAAGAAATTTAAAAGATTCAAATATTTGTCAATATGCCGTGATACATCCACTAACCGTTCCGTTTATATTGTTTAAGTTTTATTACTAAGCAGTCTTCCATAATAATTACTTTTGTTACAATATAAAATTATAGTTTATTTTAAGATACGTAAGATGGTTAAGTCTTTATCCTTTAAAAAAACTAAATTTTGTGTACGTTTGGAAAAAGTTTTGTTGAAAGCTCTCATCAAAAACCATTTTCACTATAAATATTTTGAAAGCAATTTACAGTTAAGCGCACAGACGATGTTTTTCCATTTTTATTCTATAAATGCGAAGTTTTGTTTCCCTTGGAAAACTTTTCTAGTGAAATTCCGTTAATTTGCCTGAACCGAACAATTGTTTGCATTTCACCCCGTGTTGTTCAGTTACTAGCTGACAAAGGTCTTGAAAGAAAGCTGTGGTTTTTCTTTCTCAGAGTGTTTCCGACATTATAACCCAGTTATTAAAGAAAATCATTCAACTTTTTGTCGTAGAAAATTACATTTCATGGATAAAAGCCATACTACGCAGATAAATATTACAGTATTAAAAATTAATCAAAATTAATAACAACATATTTTTGTTGAAATTATATCATTTAACATCATGATGCTCGAATCACAAGTTTAAAATCAATAAATTAAACGACATAATTAAATATTTTTTTATTGAAAAATTTAATTATTATATTCATTATTAAATAAACCACTCGATTCTGACTCACTCTACTTAACATGTCTTAAAATTAATATACATGAATGATATTGATGATGACAAAAAGGTCTTAATTCATCGGTATCTTAAAAAGCCTTATGAGCAAAATATTACATAAAAAAACAAATATGCATAATTTTAAATTCATATAATATAGTAAGATTGATAAAGATTAAAAAAACATCTAGCTAAAATATAACAGTCAATAAAGTATTTGAAGTAAAGTATTCTATATCTTTTTTTTTACATAATTAATTAAGGTCTAAGAGCATACGTTTTATACCTTTTTTAGGTAGTAACTATTTTTTATACAAGCCATGTCATCCGTAAGCGATTAAAAACACTATTTATAATATGTTTACTGTATAAATTGGTGACCCATTAAAAAACGCGTTGCGACTCACGGGTTGAGACCCCGTGTCTTAGAGAATTGAAAATACTATTAAGGTATTTATGGTGGAATATTTTAAGCACATATATTTTTTCAAGTGAAAATTTTTTCCATGATTATATTGTAATTCGAATGGTATAAAATACCATTACAAATAGTCAATTTATTCATACACATACACAGTTAAAATCACAAGTTAATATACAGAATAACGTTCTTTAAATGTTTCTCCGAAGAATTTATAGTGGAAAAGGGTTAAATAAAAAAGAGGTATTTAGGTATAAAAACATGTACAATGCCTATAAAAAAAGCTCCTGGCTTAAGATCCCACGAAAGAAAGGTTTTATTTTCAATTGAAAAAAAGCTAATTACATCAAAATTTTTTTTAGAAACTCCAAGCACCATGGTAGAAAGAAAATCCATGCATTTCAGTTTTGAAAACGTATTCGACCTTTTCAATCAATAAACTTGACAGTATGATTTCATTAAAATTTTGATGTGTACGTATATTTATACACATCACCATGCAATATATTAAATGAGCCTGGAAAATATTATTTCACTAAGATTACTATTATCTAAGTACTATTTTTAAGTTGATCGTAACATCTCCTGATAAAGATTGATTCATCAAAATGCTAATGTTTTATGAACCTTTATTTACATTGCAAACTGCTTCATATAAAACAATGAAAATAACCTCATGGTTTAGTTTGGTGTTGACAGTTGTTTATTTTTCACTCCATATTTAATTTTGATGTCAACAGTGGTAAATCAGATTTCAATCGTATTCTTGGTAAATATTGTATTTAATTGACTCTATCAAAGCTCGTTTAAATAATAATTATTAAAATTTGTTCTACGGTTATGAATTTTTATTGTTCAATATACACACAAACTAATAATGTTATCATTCACTTATGTACGAAGTATTTTTTGATTGGTATAGAAAACATAATGGAAAATTGAAATATAGTAAATTGATATTAAATTATTATAATTTTTCATCTGTGAACATATTTAACCCACGTCCAGAATTTCTTGTCACTCATCAATAGCTTTGCTTCCTTCAGCTTTGTTGAATATAATATATCCGGTGGATAGTAGTTGGCGGTCACCCAGGACACCTGTGACCGGTTCAAAGAAAGGAAAAGTCTGATTCAAGTTCTCTGTAGACATCCACAGGATGGTATCCAGTCAAAACGCCTTTCATTATGGAGCTAGTTCTGACATAAAAGTGCGCTGCTTGGTACATTTTCATATCTTTGAGCTCCTCTTGTATATTCAAGTATACGGGCTTTTAATAACGGATAAATAAATTTATGGCGCCACGACTCGCTACCGTAAAATAGCACTGATATAATGAAAATATTAAAAAATAACGTTTGGTTTAATCGTTTACGGCTACATGTCCCATACAGTCTGCATAGAATTTAATGCGGTCCCAGATATTCCTAAGTAATAAAAGATATCTTTTTTTTTATGATGAAATTGACTTCGTGTGCCGCGAAAAAGATGTAATGACAGGTTTGGTTACAAATCGTTGTGGCCTTATTTGGCTTTATTTTAGGACCAATGTGACGCAAATAGGTACAAACATATTTATCAAAAGCCTTTAAAAAGTGAAAGATATTAAATGTACCATGCTTTTTAAGGCTAATTTTCTGATCGCAAAGTAGGGCCCTTAACGATAGAGAGCACAAGTTGACTGATATACAATATATTGAAGTATATAATGTATAAACATACCTATTTATTTCACCGATATCTATTCAACTTATACAGACTGTGGCTTTGTAACTATGTATTTTGATATATTATCTATTGGCTGTGAAGGAATTGCGGCCACCCAATGTGGTTCTCCACATCAAGACATACAAAGTAAGGGTCCAAAAAGTTTCTCTTCGTTCCTCTTCCTTAGGCACAGTTTCACTTTAGTTACAAAAGAGTAGTTTCATTAACTAATAGAAACAAAATTGAGCAAAAGGCTCGAAACGTTCAACATAGTTATATCGGTTCAAGTGAGCAACAATTCGTACTTGCGAGTATTATCCGTTTTGATTAATGTTATAACAAATCTTTTTCAGAAAAGAAAAGTTGTTTGAACTACAAGTTGGTTTCTAGAATTGTATTAAAATCAATTCGTAATACAATGAGTCAGTCGTAAGAATAGTATGAAAATCATTGACGTGTTAATTATATTAAAAAGTATGTTTATTATTGCTGACACAGTCTTATAGACATGTGGAAAACGCAGTTGGTTTTATAAAAACATACAATATATTGATTGAATTGGCATTTACTTGATAGACACTATGAAATATAGCACGGTGAAAAAATATCAATGTATTTTAGTTCTACAAAATTTTATAGATATAGATAATAGCTATTTCGGCTCACGCCATCGTCAGAACTATGCATAAACGTCCATTTTCTTATCTATAATATATATAGCTGTGTAGAAAATGTACGTAATACATCTATAACAAATATATATGAAAAAGTCTTTCACCGCTCCTCAGACCATTGCGAAAGGATAATGCATATCTGTAATAACTCTTCTCCGGTTTTTTAAGCTTATTGAACGTGCCATCTGTTAAGTATAGTTAATTTTAAATTTTAATTTAGTTTTTTTTGCTAGCATGATATAAGCTAGGTTGTTCAAACAGAACAGAAGATGTATTGCGTACCTTTCTACACAGCTATATACAGATAAGCAAATATAGTTTTAAACATGGTTCTGACGATGGCGTAAGCCGAAATAGCTATCAACTACATCTTTAAAATTTTATAGAACTAAAATACATCGCTATTTTTTTACGGTGACATACATTTTAGCATCAGTATATGAAAACATAGGATATTTACAATATTTTCACTAAACGTGGTTGAATAACTCACATTTTCTTTTTTTCAAGTAGCTTAAGAGTCAATTACATCTATGTCTGCAGTAGTTTAAGAAGAAGGTTATAAAGAATACACTTAATGCGTGTAGGGGGAAAAAAACAACTTGTATATTAATATTCATATTGAAAACTTACAGTTATAGAAAAATATGTAATTTTTGCTATACTGTTGAGAAGTTGATCAAGTATCTAATGGAAGAATTGAATACTTTCGCTTGAAAAGTTGCTATAATAATGTTTGCCGATTTGAGAATGGTTTAGGTTTTTAACGAATATTCCAAAAGAAAAAACGAGCAAAACGTTGATATTCAGAAGACCTGATTAACCGGCATAGGCAGACTGATATGCTTTCACCGTAAAAACCTCTATGCGCTCAAGGTGAGTCTATTGAAGCGTATAAAAACTTTTACGTGTAACGTTGAATCGAGGGGTGTCTGAGAAATTCTTCGATTTTTTAACGCCAATATTAAAATCAGTTTTGATTTAAATTGGATTACTGTTTTTTGAAAAATTAATAAACACGTTATTTGAACTTTATCATAAAAACTAAAAGAGCTTTTACAGCATATTAAAGACTCGTTTTCAATGAAATAAGAATGAATTGATCTGATTGGTGCGTTTCAGAATGCTTTCCCACATTAATTTGGCTTTCATGTTATGTCATTTTTTCCCTCACTAGTGAGATTAATATACAAATCATTTGAATGTATGTAATTTAGATGCCTATTATAATTAAAAAATTGAAGCATTGATTAAAAGAATCCAACAAAACAAATAGAATCGGCGTTATCAACGAATAATATATTTAATTCTAATGAATGATATTTTCACTTTAACTTGTTTTGCTAATGAATTCCGAAAATTTTCATTTTTCTTTGTATCAATATACCATCAGATTCATGACAAAAGAAAATGCGTTTCTGTAATTCGTCAATTTATTGGTGGTGAATAAAGCAAGCAAATAGTTGTTGTGTTGATGATTACCGTTTTAATTTTATATTAACAGCCATATTTCATGAATTAAAAAAATAAATAAAATCAGATATTTTTAGTGAATCACCTTTCGCCATATATTCAAGAATGATATTAAAAATATGTTTAAAATCGTTATACGCAAGAGTTCAAAGCGAGAATAAAACCTTGGATCATGGATACAGAAGCAAAAACTATTGAATACTTATTTACTTAAGCGTACATAGTAATGTTAACCGAAATTTGAATGTTTTGAACATCTAATCCACCTGTTTAATGCAACAACGAACAAATTTTTATTCCTAACTTACTATATCTTATTGTGTTTCTTGCAGGAAAAGTGACTGGCCACTTTTTGCTTATTTTTGTCCTTATCATGATTTGCTTTAATGAGCTTTAGATCTCAAACAAGAACTGTTTCCCCTAGACGTTAAAATTGAATAAGTTATACCTGAATTTTATTTATAAATTTTACGTTGTTCTCTCCGAATAACCGTTTATTATAACTATGATCGGTTTTCGGTATAATATTTTACGTTGTACCCTTACAAAACCACTAGACCAATATTACGTCTATAACGGACCGTTCTAGAAATGGGTGTCTCTATGCTAACGTTTTGAAGCCTTTATATCCACATTGCCTTAGCATGAAGCAGACGTTTTCAATAAACATAATATATTAAAATATTCGCTATATTTTAGAAATCTATTTTTTTGTAAATGTAGGTGCCGAATAATAAACATAAACGAACAAAAATTATAAAAATAGATAAACTTTTCTCATATCTACTAGAATATAAACTCTTACGAAAACAGTATTAAAATAATAATAATAGATGCCCAAAATTTTATATTTGATTTCATGAAATATTTTAGTAGATAGTTATGTTGAATTGAAAATATTTGAACGAATCATTCCATATATATAATATTTTCAACATTTGGACAATTTTAAATGTCAAAATACGATTTTGAAAAATATATAATTAATTATTATGTGTGATGATACTGATGTTCAAAACGATAGAAAATTATTGGTTTAACCAAAATAATTGCTGAAAAATAGTTTTAATGTGTGTTATTAAGTATAAAATAAGTCTTTTATTATCAAACGAGTCACCGAAAAGAATATCGAACAAAAAATTGTTGAATATGCCTAAATACAAACATAACAGTGCATAAAAGAGAAAATTATCCGCTGAATAAACGATTATCTAATATTGCTTCGAAATTTATTTAGACGCTGTTAAAAAGAACCTCATTTATACACTTGAATAAATTCAAATATTAGTTAATGAAATATTAAGACTATTTCCTTATTTACGAGGGGAAGTTTAGTGTACCTGGCGAAGACCGTTTGAATGAATCTTCAATATTATTTGCAAGTCCCAGGACTTTAGAGCAGCTGTATTGTATTATGTGACATGTTTGCTATAGTAAGGGTAAAGGGGCATACATAATGAATTCTATGATATTGTCTTGTTTCTTGTTTACCATAACATATTAACTTGTACAACACAGACGGTTCATTATTTTTAAGCTACCTGGGTTTGGATTTTCATTAAGCGTTTTTTCGATTATATTGAGCTTAAGAGGGCATTTTTGGGTAAAATGTTATTTGACTGTCAGTCGAAAGGTACTTTTCTTTTTAAGTAATGAAAAACCTGTAGAAGTAAATATATGGCCAAAATCATTTCAAATGTTAGTGTTTGACTATTGTAAACAAATAACAAACTAACTATTACATTTTAAAGTTGAATAAACTTTACTTTAATATTTTTTTAATATAACTTGATAATATCAAGGAAGCCATTTTTTAACAATCCCTTAAATATTTTTCCTGGATGGACAAGTTTCAAATAATAATTTGAGACAGGTTTTATCACTTACAGATTTTTTGTTTAATTAATTAATAATACAAGTTGAATCCATTCATTTATTATAATTCATATTTTTTAATGTTTAACTTTAAAAATAACATGAATGTCGTTTTGAATGAATTTAATACGAAAACAATTATTCAGTTTCGTCTAAATTATATATCTCGCCATTTTATAGCTTTCATTATTTTTACTGATAATGTGAAATAGTCCACCCAGTAAGAGAATTGGCTTTAATTTTATATCAAGTTATAAAGTTGACACAGATGAGGTTTAGTTATTATAATAAGTTTACAAACCTAAAATTTAAAATAACAATTCAATGCCTATTTCAATTTAAATTAATTCACAAAATTTTGGAAGTAGCTCGACTATATACAAATGTCCGTTCAGGGAATAGAAACTTGGATCGCTAAACAAAGGCCGTGAAATTCACTGTTTGTTTGTTGTTGTATATATTTTCAATTTAAATTTACGAACATAAATCTCACCTGAACAATGCTTTGAGATTTTTATACCTTAGAGATCAAATATTTGCATAAATTAATGGATTTATAGAGATTTTATTATTACTTTTTACGACACAGTTCATGAATCAACGAAATGCTCATAGTACCTATTAACACCAGCTTTTTTTTGCTTATATTTATTGTAAAAATAACAATGCTCTCGTTAAACTTGTTCTTTAGCACGTTTGTAAGTGAACAGCTGCGGCTTGTATACGAGAGAGAAAAAGTTTTTTGTACGAATAAAATGTAAGGTTTTCTTCGAATGTTACCTTGACAAGTAGAAAAACCAAACATAATACCGTATAAACGCAGAAAGTTTCAAATTAGATTTTCTAGAATCAGACGAATTGTTTTTTTTTTATCTGATTCTCCGGATTATCTGTTGGTCGGTGGTTAGTAACCGGTAGACTTATAGTAATAATAGAGATAAACATCATGTACTTAGATCAATGTAATTACTTCAAACAGGGATGGCCTTAGATTTATTTTTATAAAATTCAAAAACATAACTTTTATCATGGTCAGTTTTTTTTGTTCTTAATTGGTAGTAGTGGCATCACCAAAAAATTTTCTGTCGAAAATTAAATTCGCAATTTTTAAACGGTTGTTCATTGTTTTCAATCGGTTGCGAGGAAAAGATCTCATATCCGTAAATCAAAAAAAAAAAAACATAAATTTTCCGATCAAGGTTTTTTATCTATCAAGCCACTTGCTATTACACACGTAGGAAATGACTGGTTGATTTCTTGTTGTTTCCTTTATTTTTCTTATTTTCCACTTTCATTTACACATATGTATCTATATGGATATGAGAGGATAAAAAATAAAGGGCAATTAACCCCCAGTTCTGATAAACCAATTCTGTGTGATTGTATTATTATGTATTAATATATTGTGGCATTATATTGTGTGACTATTATTATGTATAAATACTTTAGTATTTTAGCCAAATTTATAATTTTATTTGGATCATCAGTTAGGTATTCATTTACATATTTTGTGAATCGAACAGTAAAATTGAGTTCTTAAATAGTATTTGAAATATGTACAAAAAATTTTTTTTTTCAAAAATAGATTATTTAATAAATATTATCTCTTATTAATCATTTCATCACGAAGCGAGCAGATATAATTTTGTAAGTAAAGAACACAACAAAGCTGAAGGTATTCTCATGAAAGCTGATTGCGTATTTCACGCTGAAGGAGCACAGCATAGGTCATCCCCAGTTAAGGTCTCTGAAAGAGAGAATTGGGGTTATTTTTGAAAGAAAGCTGTAGTTTTTTAGCACGTCAAATATGTAGACAGAAAGCGTTGTCTAAACAGAGCAAGGTTATGAACCATTTAAAAATAAACGACGAGAGAGCTTGTTATAAATATCCCGATCGTTTACTAACTATTTGATAATAAATTGTGGTGTTTATTTCTAAAAATGTGGCGTTAGCTTTCTGATAATTCGGTTATTATTGTCACACCACACGTTCTAGACCAAAGAAATATTTAGGTTAATATGTATAAATATCTAACTTGAAGCAATAAAACTTTTTCGTCGACATACATTTGCTATGAAATTTTGCAATCGGTTGTGCAGCAGTATTTTTAGTCAATGATAAAACCAAACCACGACTTTCTGTTTTGTAGTATGAAATTACTCAGTAGTACTCGTGTAGTAATCAACATTAAGTATTAAAATATATCGCCGTTTTGTCACTAAAAAACGTTTTCTTAATAGTTTCAATTAGGCACGATTCACAGGTTTAAATTTAGTTTCGTGACGTAGTTATATTGCATTTGGCATTAGGATACTGTTATTTATATTAATGCGTACTGAACTTGTCTTTGAGTATTCTTTCTTAAATGGTAAAACTTTTAATTTTCCTCACCATGGGACATCTTGTAGTCATCTATGTACCATACGTATTTTGTTTGGCGTCAGTATCGGAGTTGATTTTGATTAATGACATTGAAAGGACGCCGTTGACGTGTAAAGCTTTTGCGGAGAACCAATCGGACGCTGTTTGGGCTAAACAGTGAAAGTATCTTGATGAAGAAGAAAGCATTAAAGACAAAAAATAAATAAATGTGTAATTTGGCTAACCATGGATGATTACGAATAAGGAAAATGTATTAATAATAATTTCTTCTGTTTTTTTTTAAATACATATGTTATATTACGTGCCACGTCTTTTTTCATTGGAAACATAGGTTTTCTCTTTCAACATTTTATCACACTCGAACTTGAGGTGTTTTATGGATAGCGAGCATACTTCAACTCAACTCCGAATAACCCAAAAAAAGGATATAAGCTGTTGTGTAGCAGAAGACAGGTTTTTACTTTGTGCTCGATTCTCTCTACCGTTTTCTTAGGAAAAAGTTGTTTATGAAGATTTCAAAGCATCTATGTCTTTCAAGCATCAAACCATAACTGTTAAATCTATAATTTTTAATATATAGATCATATAAAGGAATTCCACTAGGAATTAAAGTTATATACGATAAAAAATTTATTAAAAATACATTGTTTTTTTAGATACGACCGCAGAACGGTTACTTGATTTTTGCACTTACATTTCGATTATTTTGATCGGTAAATGTGATAAAAATACAAAATACGACTAGTGTTATGTATCTTAACAATACGGATTGATAATGAGAATTATCAAATTTTTATTCGAGCTGAAAATCAAATTACAATTTACTGTTGCTATTTACAATTATGTACAGTTATTACGCCTGAGACTTATTTTAAGGTAAAATGTCCATACAATTACTAGTGGAATTATTCACAGCAAGAAAACTTTAGCCTTTCAAAGGTCATCATTGCTATTGCTATGACATTTTTGAATCAAAATATAATTTCATTGCTTTATAGTTTGGTGAAAAATTTTAAGCTGCATTTTGAATACAAAAGTGAATTTCATGAAATAATTCTGTTTGTTAAGACTTTAGGCTTTTTTTTTCATTACGCCTGAGACTTTTGCCTGATTCACAGATAAGGTAAAATGTCCATACAATTACTAGTGGAATTATTCACAGCAAGAAAACTTTAGCCTTTCAAAGGTCATTGCATGTAACATTGCTATTGCTATGACATTTTTGAATCAAAATATAATTTCATTGCTTTATAGAAATTGGTGAAAAATTTTAAGCTGCATTTTGAATACAAAAGTGAATTTCAAGGTTTTTCTTATAGAAATAATTCTGTTTGTTAAGACTTTATTCAACAATTTTTTTTCATCGTAAACTAAAACATAAAAATATTTGATTCGCGAATCTGAAAAATGATGATGTTATTTAAGCACATTAAGATTACACGTATTTAACAAATTACTTAAAATCTATTAATTGATCACGACAAATCAGTATCAAAACTATACAGTAAGAGTGTAAAGGTGCAATATATTTTTCTCGTCTATAAATTGTCTAAATACGCGTTTTTTTAAATACTGGTAACTTCTTAGAAAAATATGAATTCTCCAATTAAACACGTTTGCTTGTATAATTTCCTTGATTGCTTCGTCTATTTTTGTTTCGTTGTTTGTTTCTGTCATTGAACACTTAAGCAAAATTTACAAATATAAAAAGCACTGTAAAAACGTTCAAGCTTAAATATATTTACAAATATAAGCTTGTAATTGAATAATAAGCTCTGCTTGAATTTTATTTAGGTAAGCATTAAAATGACCAACTGCTGTTTTTTATTGTCAACAGACGTGTAGAATATACCTTTCTTTGTTTCAGAAAAATTGTCTTTTCATACTTGAACGACTCGTTTTACAATCCAACAAAACAACGTTTTGTCTGTCACATACAAAAAACTCATGAATTTCTAAGTTTTCTGTATAAAACATAGGTTTACCGAATTTCGCCAAATCGTTTGCGCCAAAAATAGATAAAGAATAAATTCACTTCAACTCTATAACGGATAAGTAGTCAAAATATTTAGATACATGACCTTTTTTATTACTTTCGATTAACCTGTGACTGAAATTTCGACTTGAGTTAATCCATGCATTTTAATTAAACAATTTGTCAAAAAGCAAAAGCCATGTTTCAGTGACAAATAATAAAAATATGTACAAACTTTTAACATTTCACATCTATCATCTAAAAGTGTTCAAAACTCTAGATTTGATGTTTAATATTGAAGTATTTCAATTTGATTGATTACTAGTGAAGTATTTTAATCTTTAAATTAGATAGCAGATTTTCAAGAGTTCATATTATGCATTCTTGTTCTCTAAAAATACTGCTTATTTTCAAATATAATCGGTACAATATATAATATCAAATGGGCATTGACAATTTTTTTTTTGTTTGTATGAGCAATCATACTTATAACTTGTGTATGAGCTAAGTAGTTATAAAACAAATCATGTAAATGAAACTTGTTAGAAATAACTTAATTAAAAAAATGTTATAAGTATTGTGTAAATTTGTACACATCACTGTCTTTATATCAAATTTTATTACTGACTGTATTAAAAGTTGATATTCGAATAAAATTACCAGAACTTCATTAAAACTTGAGGAACTTAATAAACAAAATATTTTAAAAAACACACACGCACACACACATTTATATATTCTCTTAATGTATGTCAACCGTATCAGATATATGTAAATATAATATATTGGGTAGTTTTAGCTATTACATTATTTTTATTGTATGTAAATTTTTTGATAGAATTCACTTTTAAAATACTTTATTGTGTCAAAAGAAGTGGTCAAAGAAAATAACTTAAGTGACGCCATTTTCAATATAAAAGAAGCTTATTACGTGACAATAAAAAGCTATTTGGAGTTAACTCAAAATTGTTTGAGGTCTTTTTCGAAAAAGGAATTTCTTAAGCACGAACCCACCAATTTCGTCTTCTCCTTTAACCCTTATTATCAGGGGTCACAACCCTCTTAAAATCGTTTATCTTCTGAGTTGTACTGACGGAAAATCGAAAAAAGGACCATTATACAGCAACGTGGCTCCACCATTAACATGGCATCTCATATGATTAAATCAATAAGCCTATATCATGTACAAGAATATAATATTATCTGGTACTAAAAACACAGCCAAACAATTTTCCACGGTACACAACACAGACGAAATTTATATATTATATTTAATTAAGGCACAAAATATGTGCATTTTTAAAAATTTCATGTGTAATAATTATGATATTTCAGTGTTACTTAGACAAATACATACACGCATTACCAATAAATTCGAAGACAGCATGATTGTTTATAAGTATCTCTTACAATGGATATCTTGAAATTAAAAGGCACTAAGGCAAAGAAACGAGCATACAAGTCTCATGACAATATTTAACAGAGATTGCTAAAATCATCATCGAAATGTATTATAGTTCACTTGGTCTTTTGAATTTTAGGTAACTACCTTAATCTAACAACATTATTTTTCAAACTTTTAGTATTAAAAGTAAGTATTAAAAAGCGCATATTGGGAGAAATACACAAAAATACATTCATTGAAATGTACATCCTGAACTTTTGTTTTATAATTATTTTCAAACGAATACGTTTTCGTACAAAAGTGAGCTTGTTTATTGCTAAACATAAAAAATAATTTAACGGGAGAGTGTTGGTTTACAATATCTAATACAATTTAAATGTTGATGTTAGCTTTTTCTCATTTTTAGTATAACTAAATATCCCTTGATGACTGTAGACATCGAAAGTTCCTTGTACTTGTTTAATAAATTAAGAAATATAAAATCTTGTTTTCAATACAAAATAAGTCGACAAAATCGATTGTTGATATGAAAACATATTCTTTTCCAACCTGATCCAAAGAATTTCTCAAAATAGATAATGTTAATATATCACACACAGTAAAAGTTATAGTATTGCATTTGTATTATTCTATTGTAATTAAATCTATGTCTTATTTGATAGCAACGATGTATAAATACATGGTAGTTAAAAATATTTTAAATAATAAGAACGCATTTTAAGTACTTATTTTCACAATTTATTTATGATCAGGACCAGTTTCGCTCATGCGAACACTATGAACAAAATATAATGCCTTTCCACCAAGAAGTGACAGCTTACACTTTAAAAGAGATACACACACTATAAATACTTTAAATGCTAATTACCATTTTCATAAAAAAATTATGTAGCCGCTTTTGTTTAGTCATTTTTTTAAATATGACGATGAATAAATTAATGTAAATGTATAAACATGTATTCTAGCTTAAATAAAATGCTTTACATTACGATTAAACTTAATTAGAAAACGAAAAAAAGCTTTCCAATAGCTTACTGAAATATCTTGAATGATGAAAATCCGTAACATTTGAACAAAGTGCGTGAGGTTGACAGTCTTCACTTTATCGATATTTCAGGCATTTCAAGTAGCTAGAAAATAAGCATATTTATGCTTATGTGCTGAGCATAAAATCACTTTGTCGGTTTTGAGGAAAAAAATCATAATTTTAAATATTCAGCGATTTATTCACAGCATTCAAGATTTTTTATCATTCTTTAAAATTTTATTTGAAAAACTTAAGCCTAAAATTTTTAAATGACCCTTTATCATATTTTTGATCAACTCGCAAATTGTAAAGTAGAAATAATATTTTGTTTAACCAACTAAAATCTTTAAAATTTTTATTAAACTTAAGCCTAAAATTTTTAAATGACCCTTTATCATATTTTTCATCAACTCGCAAATTGTAAAGTAGAAATAATATTTTGTTTAACCAACTAAAATTTCTTTGAGTTTATAAAACAGAATGATAAATATAATGCAGGCATTGTTTTGTCGAAAGAAAATGTCAACATTATGTAGATAAATACAACAGTACAAAGAAAATGTTAGTTGAACGATGTAAAAAAAAAATGAAATGAAAAATTTTCTTCAAGAAGGAAAGACAGAAAAATAAAAAAAGAGGAGATTTTTCTCACCTTTTTGTGAACATTTATAAAGAGATTATAAGTCTCCCTTGGGCCATTTGACAAAGCGTTTGAATAAATATCTCATTTATTTGTCCACGACAAGAATTATAAACAATAATTTTCTTTGGTTAAGTCTATTGTGGTCATTTAACACGAAGAGAATTTGTAAAAGAAACCATCGTCGGACACAGAAGGCAATATAATCCAATTTGCAAAGACTATATCATATTTTTTTCGAATACATTGTTATTTGATTATCTTGACCTCCATTTAGTTAGTTTTCCAACCTTTTTTATTCTCTTAACCAAAAATATGCTGTACTCTATACTCAATCAAGACTCCATACAATGTTTATTGGACAATACATAAACTTCATACAATTATTAAAATGTCACTTGAGCCATTATAGCATTTCAAATTATTTCATATTTTTTTGAATTTATTTTCTGCAAGGTGACAAAATAGGGGTTTGATAGAATTTTAATATCAAATTCAAATTGTTGAATGATTCCACATGTTAAGTTATTAACGAGTCAGGTTTCATCTTTCAGGATCTTCAAGCATTCTATCAGAAGAATGCAACATAACCAACCAGTTATGTCTTCCGAATTCTTGTCGATTCTATTGCATCTTTTTGGGTAAATGCCCGAACATGCCGAAAGGGAGAATCCGGGTGGTTGGTGAAAAACATGTGGAATCGTACAAATTATCAACCATTAAAATTCGCAAATAATTTTTGTTGTCAATATGATAAAGACACGAAAAATATTTAGACGAATTTATTTTGTATAATAAAAAAACTTTGTGTGCCGCAAAAAGAAAAAAAAATATTAACGACTTTAGTTCATTATATTTGGGTAAAATGTCTTTGTACTAACAAGCATCGTCCCAACGATAAGGAGAAATTCTTCTAGCAAAATCTTGATTTTATACATGACATACGTATATCGAGCTTGACATTGTGCTAGTTAACGTTACGAGTATATTTTTGGTGTCGTTTTCAGCGAAGAGCTTTAATAATAAAGGCTAGGATTATCTACCTAGCTTTTTCGTATATCTACTTCAGATTTGAGTGCTTTTTTGTTTTGTGTATGTGAGAGAAATTCGCGACAATATTCTCAGGATATTTGTTGAATAGCATTAACATTATATATGATCCGTTGTTTAATAAATTCCGAAATCATTATAGCTGTCAATTATGAGCTTTCAATTTTTTTTGAAATCATTCAGTTTTCGTAAATTACAATGTGGGATATTGTATACTTTTGAAAACGAATTGCTGTATTATCAAAACTATTATAAAATCAATACAATAAATAGGATACTAAAATATGAATTAAATATTTATAAGAAAAAACAAATGATATTTCAATCAAAATCTTGGGTATCTGTGATGCCTACATAAAGAATATGTATCCATGGTAGTTATTATTTACTTATATTAAAGTCCCATGCATCTATGTTTTTTTTCCTAAAAAAAAGTTGAATAATGACTGGCAGTTTAAAAAAAAAAGTCTCTTGAGATCCTGAATTAGCAGTAAGTATAATTGTTGATTGTTTTAGAGAACAATTTGATCTTTTTTTTATTTTTTTGTTAATATTTTTACAAATGAAGTTTTTTGTATCCTAATCAAGATGATACAATTATTTGTTGATGTTTGTAAGAGCTTTCTTATGCGTGGCTATATGGTTTCAATAAACCTTATGAAAAGTTGTTTTTAAACCATAATAAAATAAGCGTTTTAAAGAATTTGACATGATCGAGACATTTATGAAGGAGAGATTTTTTTTCCCAGCAAGGGTTACGTTTTAATTATTTAAGTACTTATCTAGTGAAAAAAATAAAAGTGAAAAATAAATGGTTTACGATATTGACTGAAAAGGCTTGAAAATGGAATTTCAATATCAAATTTTAATTGTACGTAAAAAGTTTCAATAATCCAAATTTGAAAAATACAAATAATTTTTTGATACGCATTCTAATGTTAAAATATAAGTTTCGCTTCACTTAATTGAATGAAAAATCGGTTTTTCCGTTACAAAACTTATTAATAATTAATAAAAATGTTTGTTTCTAACTATGTTAAAACTTTTTGTCTATATAAATAAATTTAATATGATTTGTATTCAATATAAGAAAAAATAGCAAAAGACATAGGCAAATGAGACATTATACAATACATAAAGACTGTTGTACATCAAGGTAACTTTCGATAAAAACAATTACGCTATCGATAACAAAACACGTACTCTTGAAATAAGACCTAAGATTTCTTAATAACCAAAACCGATATCATTCCTTCCGAGAATTTATATTCACACAATATTATATACTAGATGCTCGTTGATGTTAAGTCACTTTACCTTTTGGTTTTGGAAAGCTTAAATATAGATTATTATGACAATAAAAACAAGTTGTCGTAACAAAAACTCTCACAAATAAATTTACATAGCCAAATTACGCCAGATCGGGAGCGAATATGGTTGAAAAAATGTATGAGCTTTTATTTAATTTGATAACAACGCTTATCCACAAAGGGTGTTCATTAAACAATAACTAATGAATGAGTTATTTGCACGAGTGTATAATAATTCTAAAAACAAACATATTTTCTCTGAACCGCAAGCATAAAATATACCCTAACGATACTGTAACATTCTAACGAAGTCATTTTTGTTTGTATACATAATTGATGATAATATAGCAAATTGAGATAAAACCTTTTATCTGATGCTCGAAAACTTTATGGTTTCTCTAATGAAAAAAAAAACGGAAATTAATTCCACATGTTGGTCACAACTGGCAACATTTTTTTTGTCGCAATCGACAAGCGAATATCAAATATAAATTTATAATTTACCGATATGGAATATTTTTATCATGCGAGAAGTATTTTGTATGGAAGGTTGATAAATGAGTCCATGTATCTTATCTCCGATTTAAATAAAATAAATATCTTTTGAAACCGAATAATGTCTCTCAGAAGATGTTTATCTTTAGTTATTTCGATTAATTTTCAAAGAATGGGATTTTTTATAAAGAAAAGTTGTGAATGCGTCGGACTTACAAGTGTGTGAAATTATAATTTTGAATTAATTTTTTATTTCTTAAGCTAAAAATATTTTTACGCAGCATAACTTTTACTTTGAGATATAATAAAAAAATATAAAAGAAAAACTTGTAAAAAAACGTATAGGTTGGGCTTTTGATATTTGTTTAAGGGATCTGATTTCCATGTTTTTTCTGGTTGAATGATAAGTCAGAATTGGGTTTGTTCGTTAGGGTCACATTAAGAACGGTTGGAAATGTTTCCCACATCTGAATGAGAAAACTTTATTTTAGGACTTTAAGTGCCAAATTTATTTATTTTTATAATATGTATACATATAACATATATATGGGTAATTTAATTTATATGGATGGTCACTCAAATAAATTCTGAGATCGATTTAAGTTGAGGAAATTGTTTATTTTTTAATATAATCTTCAATATGCTTTAAGTTTTATGTAATTAACTTTCTTTCTTTCAATTCAATGAATTTTTAAACGCTTAGGCGTAGATAAGGAATATTAATTAACTTACAACGGAAACGATAAAACAATAGACGTACGTAAATATGGCCTAAAGTACTTTCATGAATATTTGGTATACCATCACCTACCTGCCTTCTCTGTACATAGATTTGTATTAAAACCGTCGTTGTGAAATTATTTTGAAATGGGAAAAAGCGAATAATTTAATATTTGAATACGGCATCGGTTTTTTTAAATTCAGACAATTCAAAATCATTTGTAGGTGTTATTCAATGGTTATGACCTTTTCAACTAAAATCAAACATCAGCTTTTTGTGTGTATCTAATGTGATATCAAATTTTTGTTGAGACACTTTATTGAGATAATACCAAGACCTAATTTACGACAAAGAACACAATATTGCAAAAATATCATGAAGCCTTATAAAATCATGTTTCAATTAGAATGATATTTGACGATCATTATGTTCAATTTATTTTACCATTATGGGTAGCATGTTTGAAGGTAGAATGTTGAGCCCCTAGGAATAGTCACGTTTCGATATTGGAAAATGGGAGACGTGTTGTCGTTCCTTGTTTGTTGGTATCGCTTTGACTGCTACCGCCTAAGCGCTTTCATATGATAGAAAAACAAAAGCTTTTCAATTTGATTTAAATTTTTGCATAATATTAAGAGATTTTTAAAATAACGTATTGATTTGATAACTTTTATTTTTCCCATTTCTACAAAATAAGAAGCTTTTTGGAATATGGAAGTATATTTTCGTTTTGTCTTTATGAATTTTTATTTTAAGCGAACATATAAATCTTTAAAGTGCTGGTAAGTCATCGTAAAAACTGAAAATACCCGCTGTAAACAACCATATCATAAAGGAACTATTTACTCAATAGATCATTAAACTAGTCAATATTGTCGCTCAACTTCCTTTTTAAAATTAAAGTTACAAAAGTTGAACTTACTGAATGTGGAATGGAACTATTATGAAAGAAAAATTAGAAACAAAATAATTATTGAAAGATCAGTGAACAGAGTAAGGCTTAAAAGAAGCGAAGGAATAAAGTTATAGAGTCAAAAAATATTTACCGTTCCATTGGATAATCAGTGTTATCATTTATTCATAGTAATGCACATACAAATGTGAGATTTAAGTAATTAAAAATAAAAACAGTATACTTTGGAACATCAAATAAACTTTCACATAACGATATTTATTTACATTTAGGTGAAACAATTAACATAAATCTCTTATAGAGGTTTTAAATGTGTCAAAAATATATTTATATTATCGTGCGACTTATAATTAAGATATAAAGTATTATAGACAAAATAGAGCTTTTATAAATATTTTTTTCCTTAGCTATTCTTAACCCAATCTTATATTTTGTTTTGAAGTATCTAGAATTTAGATTTAGGAAACCATTTGGAAATGTTTGGTCTTTCAGAAAAATACATAGAGCTATTGGGCCGTACGTACTGGTGTAACAAAACTACTTATCGTTGGTGTGAGTACGGTCAGTCAATGGTTTTACGTCATTGCGCAAATAAGAATTTTTAGAATTTCAATAGTATACGACACTACCCTACCCAGATTGGTTTCCGTTGGGTCACAAACGATATGAACACATGCAAAGAAAATTGAATCACTACAAAGACTTGGATTGGTAAATTGTAGATGAATTTTCGGAGTAGTTAAAAGCAAATTGTTGCACATTGATATTACAGAATTTTCATAATATTTAAAAGTGAAAAAAATCTTAAAAGAAATACAGTATTCAAAAAAAAAAAAAGAAAAAAGCGACTAAGCAGCAAAAGTCACATCAAATGTAAACGTTTCAAACAAGCTTGTCAAGCCATTGTAAACAAATATGAAAATAAATCTTATATTTTCGCACAAAAATGAAGGTTTCATAGTTTTTTCATGACTTTATAATTGGATTTAGGGGTAGACGAAGATTGATGAATGTCTGGGGGATGCAGTGTAGTCAAAAAGTGGGAGAGACTGGTGGTTTTTATAATTGAGTCGAAAGGGGTAAGGAAGAATAATAATGGAGGCAAAGATCTGGCACCCTTCGTTTCACACATTTCACGTTCATAGGTGATGTATGTTTGTAGAAAATGCTTGCTCAGTTTCATTAACGAATGAATAAATTTAACGCTTCTTAAATTGATTTTCAAACTCATCGTTTTTGTAATTAAAATTTCACTTTTAAGAGTATTTCCACAATTAGTTTTATAAATCATTCTTACAATCAAAAGTTATTGTGGATTGACTATATAATTTTAAAATATTTTTTTGAAAACACTTTTAAGTTACATTGAGATTAAATTATAAACGAAATTTTCTATAGAAGTTAAAATGAGGCTACACAAAAACACATATTTATATTTCTTGATTAATCCATTGTCCTGCTTTGGTGAGAGCATCATGACATTTCGATAATCAAATTGCCAGTGATGGACGATATTCCACGCGAATGTATAAAATATTTCATCGACACATTTTTTAAAAATCTTAATTCTATTTAAAACATGAAAATGTGGAAAACACATGGCCCACCAAATCATCGGTAACTCAGTTAACGGCAAAAAGTGTACTTGTTTTCAAGTAAAATATTTAAGACATACTCAAAATAATATATGTAGTACATCTTTAATATAAAATTAACATAATTTTTTTAAATTAAAACATTTAGGAAAGATTTTCGTATCGTAAAATAACATCTTATTGATCTCAATTAAAAATTTCTTTATATAATAAGTAGTCATATATGTTAGAGAAACTTGTTTTTTATTTCTTGTAATTTCACTCTAAGTAATTTTCTGTGCAGTAATCTGAAAATTCTTCGGATAACCTAGAACAATGGAATGTTTTAATAAAAAAATTCTTCCGAGTATCAGCTACATTGCTTTGTTCATTAAAACATATAATCTTTCTCAACTGGATAAATGGAATATGACAAGAATTCATTGGCATGTGCTAAGATTAGCACAAATCTCAAATTAAAAATATTTATTGTTGTACTACTCTGTGCTTGCATCGCACGAGGGTGTATACCTGATTGCCCAATCTAATTGAAAATTAAGCTATGAAAATCCAATTTATTTTACAAGATAATCTAGATTTGATTCTAATAGATTTAGACCGCTTTTAAAAACAAATATAGATTCATTTAATAATATGCCACGGAATTGACTATTATATGAAAATCTCTTTATGAATATAAATATTGTATGCACTGTCAAAATTTGCCACGCTCAATATGGAAGCATTTTGATTTGTATTTTATTTTTTTAAATCAACCATATGAACCATTGATTACGCAAGGGATATTACCAATATTTTTCTTTCTATCAATCTATCGATCAAGAAAAAAAAGTGTAATTAAAAAATCACCAAAAAAATATTTTACTCTTTCTTTTAAATGTTTTGTTTTTAAAGGGTTTCCGACTTGCAAGCTCCGCTGTAGGCATAATTATTGTTTTAAAATATTTGTATTTACAGATGATAGGTTTGTTGTTTTAACTGTAAAACAGGTATTATATTCAAAGAAAATTATTAATACACCAAAGTTTATTGATTTAGATAGTACGGTTTGAATAAAACATTTTAAGCAACGGTTTTAATTTACGGATATGATTCTTATATTAAGCATATAAAAAAAAACAATTTTTATTTAATTAATTCATGTAATCAAATTATTCCAAGTCTATCTTCTAATAAATCAGCTAGTCCTTTTGGGAATGGAAAAAGGACTCGACGATCATTAGATAGAATGGTCCTTCAGGTATTTAAACGACAACCCAACATGACATAATAAACAAGCGATCCGCAAAAGGTCATGTTACCAAATTTCGGATAGCATAGTAATGGTATAACGATCGGTAAAACTTAACATAGCGATTGAGAGAATATCATATTTAAGTCTTAATAAACGACAATATATCGTCGCTGTCATAATTATTTGAAATATTAGTTTTGATTATATCGGTGCTTAATATTGTGTGCTTAATCAGATAAATTTAATATTTTGTTGTTCAAATATTTGCGAATTTAGATGAAATATTTTAATATAAAATCTTTATTACATCAAATATATTGTTAAGTTTTTTCACCATTTATTTTTATATGACAAGTATTTGTGTTTACCCTGTCGGCTTCATGATGAGGAGTTAAAAAATAAAAGTTGAAGAACATTAAAATAGTAATATACTTTTGATCTCAATGCTCTTTGCTATAACGAAAACAAAACTATCATTTATTAATAAAAAATATAGATATTATAGGTTATATATTCTGATGTTGACATTATTTATTATTTCTTATGATGAGTATATCTCTAATATTCAGATATTTTTCTGTGTTCAAAATAAAATGACTGGAGTGTGATAAGAAAAATTAGCGATACAGCAAGTTTTTTAATTCAATTTTGAATAAGAACTTATTTTTATTCCATTCACTTTTGATTAAAATGATTATGTAAAACATATTAAACATTGATTAATTTAGGATATCGAATGAACGTGTTTGATTGAATTTTTATATCAAATTTGAATTGTTGAAACTTAGTACCTTTTCACGATTTAGTGAGGAAACATGTGGAATCGTACAAAGTTTCAACGATAAAAAAAAAATATTATAAATCAGTCTAAGGAATTAAATATGTCATTTTTATTTTTTTTATATTCTACCTATGATGATGATCTGATCTGATCTGTAAACATGATTTTAACAATTAAAATAACTTATTAACTTATTTCGTAACACATTAGTCGAAATAGGAGTTATTTACACAATAATAAGATACAATGGACTTGGCGTAATATTGTAAAAAACATGCGCATGAAATAATGCTCAGGTTTCTTGCACATATAATGACTTAAGGGAAAATTAATTATTATCGCAAGAGCTTAACTAATATATTTAAGTAACAACATGGAAGGTTGTTTTCTTTTGTAGCGAGGCGCGCCTTTCTTTTTGCTGATAAAGGCTCGAACTTCCTGTTAAAAGAGCGCTCAACAAAGTAAAAGCTCGAAAAAGAAAATATACAACGCGATTCATAAGCTCATTCTGGAGGAAATTATTTAAAATATAGTTTTTTAAATGTATTTGTGCTGCTTGGAAAAATAAATGAAAGGTGGTCTCTTCAATAGGACTTTTTGTAATACGACATAAATTTTTTGAAAATATTTATGTGATGTATTTAATAGTTTGAAAATAACGTGTTTTTAATGTATACACTTAAAAAATACCGTTTCTTTGGTAACAGCCTTTTAAAAAAATATATGATACTAATATCTGTTCGCGATAGTATAGTTCTTTTTATTTTTAGAAAAAATACTTATCCAGAAAAAAACTTGACAGTCATACTTCGTTTTTATACAAGAGTAATGGTTCTGCAATCTGTTTTTGAAGTGTTTTTGAACATTTGGTGAAAAAATGTTGTTGCAAAATGATTTTACATTTGTTAATAAATACAATATTCCCATAAATAATTTTGTTTTGTTAAAAAGAATTCAAATGTTTACATAATATTTTTTTTTATTTACAGGTAAGCATTAGTTTTTTCTACGGTGCTTGACTCGTGTAACGGTATGGTGAGCTAAACATAATAATTATTGTATACTCTTAGAAATGTTTTAAATATTTGAACAAAGATAAAGCTTAACTTTAATCATAAATTAAACTTAATTAAGTATGCATCCTAAGAATAATAATAACTGTTTTACTAACAATCTGTTATATAATAATTTTTGAATGTTAGATTTATATTTACTAATTGAAAAATTTATAAAAGTTTCAAAGAACAACTCTTTCACGTCTTGCGTGTACTTTTATGGTATTTTTATATCCATACGCCTGAACGTAATTAAACATTTGATTATTTCTGTGTATTTTAGAGTTTTTATTTTTATTGTTATACCAAATGCAATATAAATATAAATAAAAATTAAAAAAATATATTATAGAAATAATTAATAACTAAACTAGATAATTTTATATGTCATTTATTTTAATATTATTGTATTTGTGGCTGTAAGTACTGAGAAAAAATAAACGTTACTTTTGTAGCCAACTGGCAATAACTTCATGCTTCTTTTTTTTGTTTGACGTTAATTTATTGTAATCCACAAATTGATACTTAAAAAAATGATTTTTCTATCAATGTATTTAATTAAAAAATCAATCTTATATTACGCATAATATATGGAGTAGAATGAAATCTGATTACAGTTAAATTGTTTCTAATCGCGTCCTCATATATTTTACGTAACCTGATAAAGCATGTCAACGACAGAATAATCAAGTATTCAACGAGAAGCTCATGTTATATCTAAGATTACGAACGATGTATATCCGATAGCTTCTTAGTAACCGTCTTAATTCTTTACCTTGTAGTGATATGCGACGATATAAAACTATATATGAAGACATAATCACACATGAGTAAAATTCATCGCTTATACTATTAAATCAAGTATATTGTTATATAGTATGATTTATTTTAAATTTATATTGTTATAATTTTTTTCTAATACTTTTTTTATATTTTAATAAACTGAAAATGATTTAATTTGAATGAATTCAACGCAATATATCATAATTTGTTTGCATGACAGTAGTAAATAACCGGGCACTGTTTTTCGTGTCGCTGATATTACTAAGATAACGTTTTGTCTGTCGCTTGAGACATATATGTGTGTCGTTTTTGTTTTATGACTGACGTGCCTTATATACGATGTTCATAATTCGTTGATTATTCTGTTGGAATAAAATAAGGCTTGCCTTTACTGAGCACGCATCGTTTCTCATAACGGACCACAAACGGTGCGAGTTACATTTTAACTTTCCATTATACACATACGATAAAGGTATAAACGTTTATTTTTATTTCACATTTTCATAATAAACAGCATAAAACATAAAAATATTAAAACCGACTGTTATTATTTAAAATTTGTATGTCTAACACACATTTTTTGAAATTATTTTTTATTGTAAGGACGTTTTCCAGTTTTTGGATTTCGGTGATATATATTTTTAAAGCAAGTAATGTTTACACTGTTTCCTATTAATTCAATCCCCCTTTTATATTTAAAGTTCCATAATTCGGTATTATTTTTATCGAAAAAATTAAACTTCGTGGCTGAATAAATATCAGATTCCATTCAACAACTAATGTTGCGCTACTCGAATATTAAATAATATAATGTTCACCGGGAGAGGACATTGTTGAAAAAAACTGGAATGATAAAGCATATCATAAAACTTTCAATGTTTAAAAGTGTATATGAAACACAGCTTACATTTTTTTTATTCAACCATATAAGAATTGTCGAAAAATTCCCCATCGATGTATTTTTGTTTATTCACACCATTTAGCGATCGTCAAAAACTTTCACGAAATAGAACAGCAGATTTTAATTGATATGATAAAGAATGAAACACGTCGCAAAATATTTGAAACTTACTTTCAGTTTATGAGCTTTTTTTGGGAAAATTGAAAATCTAACAAACGCACGTGCACAATTTGAATGCAAAAACCGATAGTGTTTATCTAACCAATAAAAATAATTAAAGTTTGTTTTCTTAATAGAAGTAACAAGTAGTCAACTACATAATAAATATTTGGCTTATAAAAAAATATTATAATCATTCATCGCTGTCGTTAAGTTAATACAGAATTAAAGAAAAAAATATTAATTGTTTTTCACTAATGATCTCTCAATTTCCTTAAAATAATAAATTACTTAAACAAACCTATACCGAATACTTGATGACAACTACGCCCGAGTTTGAGAAGCATTACTTAAGCAGCAGTAGCGCACTGAAATAGATTAAAGTGTAATTGCTTTAATTCATCGCAGTAATCAACCGTTACCACCAGCTGAGGGTTTTTTGTTTCGTTTAATTGATGTCATAAAAGGCTTTCAGTATACGAACAGGAAAGCCTCTATGCGCAAATATATGGCTATGGCAACAGAGAAACTTTCTTATAATAAACAAAAATATTTTACAGTTTTCACACAAAATTTAAATAAGCTTTTAGAATTTGACAAAAGTTTTGATTGTAGTTTTTTTCAATTTATGATATGTCAGCTCTAAAATGTTTCAAATGTTTTATTTTAAGAAAATATTGAATTTTTCCAATAAAATTCCAAAGTACCTAGCATAACCACTTCCACCTAATTTTGTGATGAACGAATAATCAATCAAAAATACTCTGCTCTTAGATGCAATATATTTTTAGTATACAGTATTCTCCGATGAATGTACACATATTTTTCAGTATGTCCTTTCTATTTTTCACTGGAAAAAAACAGCATTTAATAAAATGATTGCTACACTTTCATTTCAATAGCATTTGCATTAAGTAGTGAATTATTACTTATGATTAAAATAGTTTCAATTAAAATATGGCATTTCATATTATCAGCATATGGCACAAAATAAACAGCTTTGAAGTCTTGTCGCAAAATTTGATCCACGCCCCTGCCGAAGGTAGAGCGTTGTTGAAGGAAGTAGAGATGACGGAAATTGCCCTCATTAACGTTGGTTGCTCACCCCCTTGGGGTTTAAAGGTCTCCAGAGCACTTTTTATTCATGCGAGGTAGTAGGGCAGCCCGATGACAAAAACCAAATTGAACGTTGGAGGATAACAAATAAATGATCATATCTTAAATAATATGCTTTGATTAACGAGCCAAGCTTTATACAGGTATTATAATGAAATGAATAATGCAATAAGTAAATTTACATACTGTATTACCAATATATAACATAAAAATCAGATTATTGATTAATATGATATGTGCTATGCTTACTATTTCAAATAAGGTTGATTCGGCCACCTTCAAATCGTTATAGAAAGTTAATTAGAGGGTAGAAATCTAAAAGTTTACGATTAAAGCTTATCATCGTAAATAATAAAAAGAAATTAAAATTATTCGCAAGGATATTGTCGTAGAAAGGATCTTAAAACTTCTGCCTGCATCCATTTTAATTTTTCGTATTGATGAATCTAATTATTAAGTGTATAGTTTCAAGATTTTTAATACTTTTGCAGACATTATTACTCCATTTATTTCAAAGGTCTTTGAAGGTGTTTTTACCTTTAGTGTTATAACACTTCTATATATTCGTATAAGTATTCGAAGAAGATATGTTTATGATAGTGTTGTGTAAAAACAATGTTATGTGGACAATATTTTTAATTCTATAACTAAAATGTTATTCGTATTTTTTTAGTATTATATAGTGTTTATGTATCATTTAATTTTTTAAAACATATTTCTAGAACTAATAGAATGGCTGATAATATAACTAATTTTACTGACGCTCAAAAACTCTCTACTTTGAAAAAAAAAAATCAGTTAACCGATAACCCTTAATAAAACTCTATGATTGTAAAATGAATACAGGCATATGATATTGATTATATATCAGAAACTTTTATGGGTTTTGTGTTCTCAAAATCCAAGTTTTGTTCGCAGAAATACTTTTGAAACATAAAATAATAACGAATTCTTCATATCTTCGTCAAGTTTTATTTCGCTATTGAGATACCTCAGCGTAAGAGAGCAAAGAAAAGTAAACGTCAATGTTAAAGATAAGAGTTTCAAGTATTCTCAAGTAATATTTTCTTAGAGTTTTTAAGTTTAGTTTAAGACGTTGAATAGTTATCTTGATAATTTGGATGCTTCAAAATTATTATTTTACATGAAAGATCAATATAAATTGCTGTGTTAAGTGTCAATGTTTCTCAAAATTTCCAGGACAGCAGTCACTATAAAAGTAAACAATTTTAAAAAATTCGTAGCAATAAAAAAAGCGTTAATTATAATACTAAATTGTTAGCTGCTTTGTATTCTTTGAATAAAAACATGTCCTATGATAATTTTTCAAGTAGTGGGAATGTTTATAAAACTATTTAAAAATATTTAATCAATAATAATGATGATGAAATATTGTAGATATAATACTTTACATAACAGAGTTTCCCAAGTACAATAAACACATGGCTAAAGAAAAAAATATTTGACATTTGAAATACAATTCAGATCAACAAAAAAAAAACTGGCCAGATGGCGTTCAGCAATTAGATAGCGTAATAATGAAAGTTAAAGATGCAATAAATTTAGCAGAAATGACAAGAATAATTCCGTAGTATTATCTTAAATATCCTTGAACCCTTTAGTTTTCAACAAAATTACGCATTCCAATGAAATTTCGGCGTCCGACAAGAATTTCGATAATGTGTTTTTAATACCCGAGCTGTTTTGTAATAAAATTCCCATCAAAGCTTTAATATTTTTCGAACACTCAAACGAAATACACAAGCTTTAAATGGTAATTACTTCATCTTTTTAAAAAACTGAAGTCACATCTGTTTTATACCCGAAATTAAAAATATGAAAATAGCAATTACTTGTGCCTTTACAGTTTACCTTGAAGAGATGATTTCGTTTATAATAGATATACATTCAACATAACACAGTTTTAAATGATAATTGCATAATATTTTGAAATATATCAGTACATAGCCACCAATCCTCTGTAAGTTGAATTTTTACTTATCAACTCATTTGGTATTAAGGTTGATATTTGCTTTCAAAGAGCTTGTTTTATTAAAGTGACACTCTGTACTTTACCCCTGCACTAACATATTATTGGAAAATAGTATTTTTCATAAAACCGTGTTCATTCACAATGAGAGTGTAATGTTGTCTAGAAAGAGACTATTTAAATTTTTCTTTCTATGAGAATTACTTGTTACTTGATGATCGATCAACCTCTCGTTCAAAGAGATTATCTAAAGAAAGGTAAATACGTTTTTAAAACTTTAAATTTTGTTCAGTATTATTAACTCGAATGAAAAATCAACTTTTGAAATTGCCTATGCTTGAGATTAATACTCAATGAGTAGGTAACGAAATATATAAAATTATTTGCTTGTAACAAAATAATGATTTTTGGGTAATGTGAAAATTATAACATATCAAGTTCATACGATGAATGTCAGTGGCACATAGTGGAACATAATTCTGTATCACGCATTTGATTTGTGCATATTTTTTAAGGCCTATAAGCAAAATACCAATTCAAGTTTTCATTCTAAATGGATCTAAAGCGTTTCATAATTAATTTACCTTTTTATTAATGTCTCACAACGCCTCGGTAATGATTAGAAGCCGTAATGACAAAACTCTTGCAAATAAAAATGTGTTAAGATGGAATATGTCAATGAACCAATTTCTTAGAAATGCAATCCCATCCTTTCCATAAAATATTTATGTATGTATAATATTGCATCCAGCCATTGTTAAAATTCTCCTGTTTGAATAGATCGTTTAGGAGCTATGTCATTCGATTTGAGGGCTGACATAGAAAAACTTACGAAATAAAGTGTATAAAAAAACACGGTCCTTTTGTTGTCGTTTGTGAGTAAATCTATTTTTACACGAGACACGACATATTTTTATTTGTATGAATGCTCCATATCAAATGTGTGGAAATAAAATGGCATTCTTCACATATTGGACGATGAAAAATTCAATAAACCTCAAGTCGTAAATGTGCGGAGCTCTCTTATGAATTGTTTTGCGATGTTACATCTAAAAAATATGCGGTCCCTTAAATTCTTGCCCGTAAAATGTTTTTTTTTGTTTTGTTCATTTTAAAATATTTCCGCATGAGAGATTTTATTTTCTTTGGTCAATAGTCACGCTTTGTGGTTATATTGTACAAAAATCTCTGTTATATATTATTTTATAAATGAACAAAGATACTAGATTCAATACTTCAGGTGAAGTCAAATTATTTGTATTATGGCAATAATTTGTATGAACTCTGATTTTTTCCTCCTATGACAGCTTTCTAATAAACGGTAATCTGAATATATTTTTTAATTTTAAGATGGACATGTTGGTTTTATAAGTATTATTGTGAGTGGCGTTTTAACAGATAGATCGTTCAAATATAGCGTGGTACATCAATGTTGAAATAAATTTTTCTTTAATGCAAAATCCAGCTGGACTTTAATATTATGTAATATAAAAGTATTTTAAATGATATTTTCGTTACATACCACCTTTTAAAGATCAATTGCCAGATATCACCTTTAAACTGTTGACTTAAAATATTTTCGTGAAAAAATACCATTTTGCTATTTCTGACAGGGTCTTAAAATAGTGTAAGTATGTTTATCTGCACGCTTTCATGAATAGTTTATTAAAGTATAACAACTTTTCAATATGATGATTATCACTCAGTAATAGCCAAACATCAAGAGATGGCCAAATGTTTTAACCGATAAGCTAAAGATTACCCATGAATAATATATATAACAAACATTATATATAAATATAAGTTAATGAAACATTAAGAGTATCTCAAGAAATTTATAACATATTTTGCTGAATGTGCAATGAAAAATAAAAAAAATCCTTTGTCATTGAAAAATGCATTTGTATTTACTTTTCTACGTCAGCGGCAGTCGAGTTCAATTTTATCGTTCTGTGTCTGACAAAAGATTTCAATAACAGAACACTTCAATAACACACTATTTTCCAATGTTGAATGTTAACATACGAGAAAACATTTTTCAAGTGAATGCTGTAGATATTTTTTTATTGCTACATTATTAGAGCAAGACAAAAGAGAAACAATGTGCTTTCTGTAATGTTGAAAATCATTAAGAACGTTGAATACATTGTTTACAAACATTATTATTTTTTGCAGAATATTGTAGTAGACTTTCAGTAAAATAAAACGAATACTTTGATAGGCTTAAATTTACTTTGTTTCACATTATATATTTGTTATAAATGTTATTATTTTTTCTGAGAACAGCTGGACTTTGCTGGCTTTAATACTATTTAATTATTTATATGGTTAAGACTCTTTCACCGATTGAATAATATTATTTCTTCAGGATGCTTATCATATTCTTTGAAAATGGCTGGATATGGAAAACGAACGGGGAAAATCACTACAAGACAATACTAACACTAGAAGAAATTACTCAGTTGTGTCTGTCGGATTTGTTGAACATGGAGACGTGGTTACTTTTATAGAAAAGAAAATTACAATTTATAAACCAATCAATAAATTATTTATTTAAATTTTCTGTACAGTTGAGTGACTATTACAAAAAAAGGCATAAAGAATTTTCTTAACATGACTTTCATAAAAAAAGTTTCAAACAAACATAACGCTTGTATAAAGAGAGTGGTGGTGGATACATCGTTGAGCTTGGGGACTGTAAAATGAAAAAGTTTACGAGGCCACATCTCTTCTCATTTTTATATTAATTAATGAATGTTTGTTTGTATGTATGCACCTTAAGTATTGCTATATTAAGGATTGTGAATGTTTAAGACTATGAAAATTAATGATAACAATTAATTTAAGACAGTCAATAATAGGATAGATATAAATGATGAAGATAAGTGCTTAATTTAATTAATACAATTCGAAATTTTCTGGCATAACAGTCATTTCTCACGTGACATAATTTTACAACTGTTAATCAATATATTGATCTCAAAAAATACAAATTTATGTATTAATTGTTGATGTTATCCATGTAAATCAGCCAAAAAAAATGGCTGAACTGAGAAATGTATATTTTTTATTATTTAATTTGTAATTGATTTCCTGTAAAAGGAAACTAGTATGTAGAATGTCAAAGTATATCCGCCCTCGTAGAGCACTCACTTTGGAAAACTGTCCGTTCCTGAGATAGAACATGTTTGAATTTAATTCGATTTCCTGCGGAATCACTTCGACTATCGTTGTACAGGCAACACACCATATTACTAAATTTAATATCATGTTTTGCTTGAGGATTTTTTTAAACTAAAAAATATTCTATTTTCAAAATAAACATTTGATAATTTTTGACGGTTTATTTTACTTAAATACCAAAACAAGGCACATACTATTTCAAGTGGTTTTATAACTCGTTACCAAAAGGTTTCTATTATATAATATATTATTCAAATCACGTGATTTTGAAGTTTGCATAACAATTTTAACCACATTTTTTATTAATTGAATTTCAATATTCAATATCATCTAAAAGGCAAGTTAAAATGACATGTAAGCCGATGAGTTTTTCCCATTGGGTATAAAATAAGTAATAAGCAATTATTTGAATGTTTTGTAGTATTATTTCACAGAATCTCTGCCATCACACTGCGAAATTGATTCAGCTCACTAAATTGAATGACGTAAATTCTTATTCAATCATTATATTGCTGTTTTGCTTTCGGGTTGTATACGTTGAAAATTTTCCGATGGATTTGGTGATAGCTTTGAGAAAATTGATTTTTAATAAAAAAATGTATATTTTTAAAATACAACATAAAAAAGCTTTTACAATAAATCAATTATTAGTAAATACGATTTTGAATAGATCTAGGGACTTGCCACTAGTAATAAATATAAAATTATTCAATATTAAAAAACGAAAAGTCTCACCTTAATTTTTTTTGTAAAGTATAGAATTAGATTCACTGATTGAATTAGAAATGAATAAATATACGATACAGTTAGTTACGATGCTTCGCAAAGAAACGAAACACGTGTCACAACTTGTGACATTCCAAGTGGAATACCAAACCTAATTGATATTATGCTAAACAGTTTTAAGCTTTTAAAGCACTACTGGCAATTACAGCATAGATTAACAATTTAATCTGTTTTTTCAGCAATGTTTAAAGTATTTCATTCACTTATTGCAAAACTTGTGATGTATAAATATGTGTATATCAGCTTGTGATCGGTATATTGAAATATGGATCCCAATTCTATGTAACTGTACTAAAAATATATAAATTAAATTTGAGTGAGATTGAGTAAACGTTTCTTTATAACCACTCTGTTAGTGGCCAATAATAATATTCGTACTGAAAACTCGAATAGTTTAATCTCATCGGTAGCGACTCGTGTGAATAAATTATACCTTTGAACAGGCTTTCAGCTAAATAAATTCATATTGCATTTATTAAGTCAAGAACTTAACGAAGTAAAGTTTTTGTCTGATGTTAAGCCGTAAATATAATAGTAAAACTTTGTTAAATACCTCATTGAATAATAATTATTTAGTTCACAACGGCAATTATTATCATTAAAAACCCACGGTAAGAGAATTATTAGCTTTGTATATTTACAATTCCAATTCATCTTTAAATTATTTAACAAATATATTCTGTATGATAATTCTACTTGGAACTTATCAATTAAAAATATTATTTTTGTTAAATATAATGTTTAACAATATTGGTAATTTTTTTAAATAGTACATTGACTTTTTTTTTAATTTAAAAAGTGAAATCGGAGAAAATTTTGAAAAGCTAAAATTGAAATCCACATTTGTTATTAGATATTTATAAGAATATAACAATTTTTACTTTAGAGGAATTATATGTTGAGGCCTTATTTTGTATACTTCCCCGCAACAATTGCCTAATTCCCGTTATAAGAGATTCATTAGGACGATGTGTTTTTATATTTGCTTATACGTTTATTATAATTTAAACAAATTTCGCTGACAAGTAAATTCAATTAGCGAAAAGCTTTCAAACTTTTGAATTTGAAAAACATTTTTATTATTGCTTAGTGATAAATGATCTCACAATATTTTTATTTTAAGTACATACTGACAATGAAAAATGATTATAGGCCAAAATATTAGTCAAGCATAATATATCAAAGTGAATGTAAATCTTAATACTGTTTTTTTTATTCTTTAAGAAATTTTCATTATAGATATAAATACGGAAAAGAATGAAAAAATGCTTTTGTTATATTGACACTTGATTGACCCACACATAAATCAATTCCACGACACTTAGTCAGAAATTATTTATCATTGAAAAAAGCTTAAACATCAAACTAATAAAATGATTTTACACTGGGAGCCCATCATAATGATATATGTATGATTGACTGACTTCAAAGACATTCGTAATACACAAGAGAGACTTTTATGATCAATCGGTGACGTGAACAACTTTTCAAAGACGTTGAATTTTTTGCTAGCTCTGTCTTAGAAATGGAGATAAAGTGACTGACAAATATGTACACAGTAGAAAGATGAAAGGAACGAGGTGAGTAGCAAAAATCTTCCTTCAAATAGGTACACCAGCCTTATATCTAAAGTCAATCATTAAATTGTTTATATTTAAGGTTAATTATTCACAAAGTAGTTGAAATAACACGTTACATGTGAAGTAATTAATTATATTTTGAAGAAAAAATAAATTACATATCCAATTCATTATATTTGAGTTCTAATCCAATCATCGATCAAGTGATCTTATCATGATGGTTTGGTATTCTTATGCTAAGGCAAGTATGTTATATTTTTTATTATATAGTTATACTTTAATAGTATATGAAACCGAGAGCAATAATATCAAAACATTGACTAATTATACAACACTGTAGTTCACATCCATGTGCTCATTACATATATGTATACAACATAATAGAACATAACCAATCATTTAGTTACCTCTTGATAGGTTTCCTTTAAACCCATTGTTTGTATTTGTGAGTAGAGGTGTACAAGTTTAGTGAGTAGAGGTTTTTGCAATATGGGTCAAAACAAGTTTCTTTAATTTACGGACTGCATTAACTCAATATAAATGAGCAGTGCATGCTACTGGAATTTCAATGAGAGCGAATGTTTGAAATTCTAATGCCCGCACTTTGAAAGCTCTCCTACTCTAATTTTCGTAGTTTACCGTTCTACGAAAACTAAATTTACTGTTTCACTGATGAAGCGATTCACTTCGAAATTATTCGACCGTTATTTCTAATATCGAATATTTAAAAAAGTATACGTTTTAAGAATATATTCAGTATTATTCTACTTCCAACGAAACTAAACGCTTACTGTATATTTGTAAAAAGTATTTTCAATTATTACAATTCTGGAACCATTTTTGAATAATTGGAAACGTTCGGGTCCTTGATGAAAAAAAAAATGTTTTTTTTAACATATCAACCTTTAAACGTGATTGGTTTAGTTAACTTTCATTTGAATAGTTAAAATAAATACTAACGAGCTTTTAGCCGACATTTCAATTTCATCTTATACTTTGAAAATATTTTACTAATGTATTCTTTAATCGATTTTCGGAGTGATGTAAGAAGGTGGAGATATTTGTGTTGTATGTATTACCTTCTATAAAAGATATAACCCCATTAAAGGTGTGCCTATATTATACTTGAATACGCCAGGTGTTGTATAATATACAACTATTGAAGTGATTATTTTGCAAACGACGGAAAATTATATATACATATTTTGTAAATTACATCGCGAATAATAATGGTATTCAGTTTGTTTTTTAATGCAAGCTTAAATCTTTATGTTTGTGTTTTTTTTATAGCTTTTTACATTATTAAAATTAAAAAATTGTTAGACTTCGTTTTACGAACACATATTTAACCAAATTAATAGCAAAGCGTACGAGACACATGAGTGAACGAGAAAAGATTTATTTTATGAACTTGTGTGTGGTATCCTATATTGCCTATATTTTAGCGATACAAGCACCCAGGAGAGACAAAGCATTTTCATTATAGTGTAAATATACCGTAATCTTGACAATACATTTATTATGCCAAAAGCTAGAACGCAAAACAACAGGTGAGATAATAATGTAGGAATTCGGGTTACGCACAAGTGAATATAATTTAAGATGATAATATTGTTTCTACGATCAGTGACATTCAAACATTCTCGTTTTGGGACTGTATTTGTGAAAAAATATCGCAGCCCCGAAAAAACTACTGTATGTAGCTAGCTAGCAATTTGTTTGAGTCTCGAAAATTTTAAAATTGAACACTATAACGCCAGAAAATCATTTTAAAAATCAATGAATGATACTGATGCTTAAATTACTGGTAATACAGGTTCAATAGTAATCTTAGAATACCAAACTATTTAGAATTAAATTTAATATTTTCATCTAGTATATATATTCGCTAAGATTTACTGGTTACCGTGTAATAATGATTTTTACATAATAAAAGATGAGGTTACCAGATGGTAATAGTTTTTTGTTTTAATATATAATTTTATATTTTTTGGTTCGAAATGAAGTTTTTATTACTTACATCTTGTGGTTAGCTAAACATACTGTTACTGGTAGACGGCTATTATCATCGTAAAAAAAACTTCGGATTAAAAACTTTTGCACTGTTACAAAAAGCATTTGAATACATTTACAATTTATCAGCACTAGCACAATGCTTTTAACACAAGAACAAGTATTAAAGCGACCTTTGTTTGTGTTTTTTATGTTTCCACGTTTGCTGAAAGCGCGAGCGAAAGCTCCAACGTGACTCCGTAACGGAGTGACCCGTGTAGCGGGCGTTAAGGCCGTTACAATGGCAGCTGGGTGAGATTAACGGCCGTTAGGATTACTTCGGGCATTCCACCGAACGCTTGTCCTATGAAATGTGATTAAATAGGCCTATCACTGCGGTAGCTATTCCCAAATAACACGTTGTTTTACAATTGTCACTGGTCAGCGAAATAATGGATTACGAGAGTTGATGAAATGTTTGGGTTTATTATTTCGACAATATGTGGGGATTTTGATAATACCGGAAGTTAAAAGCTTTTAATTTTGCTTGACGATCAAAATAATATTTATATTTACACTTAAAATATCTTAACGATGCCATAAATGTATCGAATTTAAAATATTTCTAGTGAGCAATATTTTTTTATTATTTGTATCGGAAAATTTGAATTGATTATTCAGAGGTTAAGCACTTTGTTATAGCTACAATCACATTATAATGGCGATTCAAATTACAATTAAAATAAAATATTGGATACTACCCACCAAATAATACTACATAAAATTTATATTTTGTTTCACGCGTAAATTTTTGCAAATGAAATGACTTTAGCTTATTTCTTTAGCAATAAAGGCAGGTAAGCATTAGTTTGTGAGATTTTTGGTATACTAAAAGAAAACCTTATTATATGTTTAGAAGATTATAGGTTCATCTGTTAAATTCCGCCAATAACTTAGGTGTACGTTGTGATATAAAGCCTTAACAAATGATTAATAATATCAAGCGAACGTACAAATTAAAGATTTTTTTATTATTTTGAAAAAAATTAAGAAATTTCGATGATTTTAATTAGAATTATACCTTAACAATCTGGAAAGTATTACAAGAAATGGTTAAATCCGTTTTAGTAATTAGATCTAGGTTAGGTTAAAGGGTCAAGTTGAAATCAAAACTAGAAATACCACAACAAATATATTCTGACGTCAAAACGAAAGAGTTTGGAATATAACCAACACACTTAATTGGTTTATTGCATTAATTTTTATTGCTTTTAACCCTTGAGAAACGTTTAGATTTGTAGATATTAAAAATATTTCAAATATTTGGAAAATGAAGTCGTATAGGGATTTTTTGTTTGGCCTTGTAAAAGGTTTATTTTTTTATTCCAACAGTAATTATACAAAGATGAATATCAAAATTGTTCATTATTATTTCATATAAAATATTTCACGAGTATTAGAGTGTTTTAATTTTGATATCGTTATTAATGAGAGTAATTTATTGATTAAAATAGTTGCCGAGCAAAACACTTTTAATAAATTTATATTTGTAAATTTATGTAAAATTATTGAAATGCCTGTAAGCCAAAATACCTTTATAATACTTGTTAACTTGAAATTTTACATTATTTCAACGATTAAACTTCGTTATAATTGAACTTGATATTATGAAAAATTTAAGAATATGGTCAATACAACATTTTTTTTCGATAATTACTACATTATACTGAAGAAATAGAAAAACAACAAACTAGGTATAATTTTCATAACTAATTACTGTTTGTTAGTTCTGGGACATAATATTGTTTTAATTTTATAATAATTATTGAACTTTTTGTTGATATATTGATATTTCTATCACAAATATTTTTAAATTATTCGATTAAGATGGCTTTTAAAAATATGACAACTAGGGTCATCGTATATTTTGTGTGTTGAAAATGGTTTCATTTACATAACTAATTCTGGTTTTAATATAACATCGTTTTTTATAGTAGTTGTTTCAATTTAAATTATAGAAAATTAATGAATTATAAAACAAGAATCTGATTCAAAAATGTTTTAAGCTTCAAGTATGTATTCAATTTTACGTAATATTTTTGGCTTCAAACATTAGATAATATATCAAACATTAAAGGGATGAGCTCAAAATACTTTCCAAGCGATAGTCAGTCTTAGAGTACTCCTCAAAACCACTAAAGATTTTTGAATTTACTTTACGTTTCGTCGGCTGATGTAGCTGGTTTTTTTGTAGGAAAGTTAAAACTGAGTGTAGCTTTGTGTAAACTAAATAAATACTCAATGAAAGATTTTATCGTTTGTGAATAGCCCATAATTTACACTGAAAAGAGAGAATCACCTGAAGTGTATTTAAACTATTCAATAACAAGTAAAATGTGAAATAAAGTATTTTTTTGAATTGAAAGAAATATATAAATATCAATCCATATTTATTTAAGTCCGGTAGACACTCAAAAAGTTAGCTGAAAAATCTATAAAATGTTTTGTTCAAAAATATGACTACAAAATCGTTTAGACTAAAAGAAAATTTTGTATAAAATTGTTGTACATAAATATTTCCATTAAATAAACAAGTAGTATGAGTGGAGAATATATGTAGATAAGGATGACATTATAATAAGATCAAGCGAATTTCACCAGCGAATGAGATTCACGTACTAGATAGAAGATGATTTTACGATGGAAAAATAGTATTTTTACCAAAAATTTTCCAGAAAAAATACGGATCCGGTAAATCGTATGCATAACATATTACATGAAAAATTGCTGATAAAATTTTTAGGCACTAAGTAAATTAAAACATTTACATAAATCTCTTTATAAGATGGCAGATTGAATAAAACAAGTTTTTTTTAAATTTCTATTATTTCTTTTAGAAATATGATATAAAATATTACTAAGCATATAACTGCCAATGTTAATGGATTCGTGAAATTTGTTGGACGACATTAATGACAATATTACATAGAAAAATGCAAAATGTAATATTTTGCTTGGTAATTATTGTTAATTAACAAATTTAAAGAATCATTTTAAAATTTCAGTAGATCATAAGAATAAAAGTTACACACTCAACACTTGGAAACGATGACATAATAAACCAAGTTCTGTATACATAAATAATATCTACTACTCAGGTTAGTGATGGAAATTAGACGTCAGGATTCAATAACTTAATAAAGATAATAATAAAATATATTAAGTGAGTGATCCAAATATTTTATAATATTATTCATCGAAATCAGTTTCGCTCTTCGCAAGAATTATAGTTATAACAGATGGCTTTAAATAACATATAATGCTAGTTATTATCAACTTTATAATAACAAGTGATCAATTATTACATTGTCCTGAATTTTACTGTAAACTTTCATCATTTGCTAAATGTGTACGGATTAATTTAAAAATCGATGTATTCCGTCACACAGTCGACTCGTATTTTTAATTATTAAAAATAATGTCTAATATTCCTTATTTAAAATGTTTTAACGGTAATATTAGTTATTTTAAAACAACAATTTTCTTGAACGATAAATACATTTATGATTAATTAATAAACAAGTATGTACTCTGTTAAAACCAAAATTGAGAGCCAAACAATAAGATATAGATGAGGAAAGAATTTGTCGACCACTGAAGTTCATTGTACTTTAAACCATGATATTGAACGAATGATATTTATAAGTTATTAATTTTTTACATCATATTTTAAAAATAATTAAAAAACCAATGTAGCAGTGAATATGCTATTTGAAATATTTACCATACATACAGAAAATTCGATACAAAAACAGATATAGCGCGCACTCTATACCATAACGAAATAAACTTTTTACCTGGTAGACTCCCAGTTAGTACCAAAAGTGGACCAAATTCATTGGTTGAATACTATGGAATATAAATATGAGGAACAAAAAATTATATGTAAGTCGTGGCTTATGATGAACTTGAAATAAAATGCATGCTTTGACATTCCTTCGATTGTGAAATTTATTCAGAAATGTTTTAAAATTTTAAAATCATAAAATGTATAGCGAGAAAAAACTAACACCTTTTTAAAGCATTAATATTATATATTTTTAAATGTTCGTATTTTGAAAAAAAAACGTTTACGTTGTACATATAAATTAACAGACGCCAAACTTTTGAAATAACTTAAGGTAAAAAATAATATAAATTTATTAGACGATTTGACTCAGTGCTCACTCTTGAAGTACCATTTACTTCAAATGAGGAGATAGCGAAGGAGGGAGAGCTGCCAATTTCCGTGCAACGGATGTAAATTTTACAGCGCTTATATTCGATTTTATGTAAAATGTCACTTATACAGACCAAACCTTTACATTATGTTATTTTAAAAGGTACAAGTGGACGAAAAAGCTTTTAGATGATTGCTAAAATCATCTTGACAGGTCGGAGGATTGAAATCTCATTTATAATCTGGTATTGGTATTGTAATAAAGCGTGAACTATATAATGGCTTTTTCAACACATAAATATTAAATAATAATAAGATAAATTTTAAATTCTACATTGTAATAAGTAAAGAAAACAGTGGTTGTTTTCATAACCTATTTTATTTACATGATTTTTTTTATAATGATTTTACATGAGGAAGTTTCATTTTCAGTAAGATAAAAAGTAAACGAGTTGTGGGCAATAATTGGATACAATTGATTACTGCATTAACTTTAAACCATCGCCAGATTTTTTTTATTATAACACAAACATGCAATTCATTATATTGTAAACCCATTCAATTATGAAATCATAGAATTGTCGTAATCTATAAGTAATCAATGACCATAACAAAGTTATCATTTTATTGCAACCTTTAAAGCAGCAATAGTTTTAACATTCAGTGATTACATGCCTGGTAACACTGAGTCCCTGCCCGATTTATTTTTTGTTATCATATCTAAAAGCCTGAATAGATGAGTAGAATAGTGAAGTACTAAAATCACTACCGTTTTTTATCAGATGGTTCAATAATCAAGTCCAGGTTTTAAAGACGGTCAAAATCAAATTTTAAGATATTCAATACTGGCGATGAATTTATGACGTGGGATTTCATATTTTCTCCTTGACTTTATATCAAGTGGCGCAATAAAGTCTCATGGAGTATATCATATGATTATTTTTTTTAAATACCTGGCACTTTCATTACCCATAAACTTTCGTCCCATTTCTTTTTCAAATGCTTATTACAAATTCACTTATACTTTCTTATACACACAATTTTGAAACTCTCTTAGAAAATAGATTTTATGTGTTTAAAAAAGAGTTTCCCGTAAAATGATCGCTTAGTAGTCCAAAAATGGAGCAGTAGAAAATGTTAATCCAGCTACAATTATAATATATTCAATAAATTATATCAAGCATTAATGACCACTCAGGAAAGTCGTTGCCTCTAAATATTCGGTAAGCATTAAAAATATTTTGTGACATCAAATGCTCTAAAGTCGAATTCGAATTAAAATTTTACTCCGATTTACAGAGCTGTTAGTAATAGTATGAAATAAAGCTCGTATGAACATGGTCGTCAAAAAAGTCTTTTTTGTTGAGCTCTTTTTAATTGGCTCCATATTCATACAGCTAAACCATCAAGGGGTTTCTAGCAGGCAGCCAGTGCGACTGCATGACGTGGTGTTTGAATTTTTGAATTGGAATGTTCAATGGCAGAGTTATGGTTGACGTCGCACGGCAAAATAATTGCTTTCGGTGGAAACGGAAGTTGTATTTTCACTAGACGACCTCTGCAAAACGTTTGCGCACTTTCACACACAAAGCCCCAGCGAAGCCTATGCGAAAATTTAACCTACTGCTTTGCTTCAAGTTCACTTCGAACATATTTTTTTAGACAGAAATAGTTTTGGTATACTGTGGAAATTTATTTTACTTATGTATATACCACGACGGAAATTAATAAAGTCTTATTTTAAAAATTTTAAACATAACCAAGTCTTGATTTTTGTAAATTCAACCAAAAAAATTTTGATTCTTAAAACAGTCATAATGTCCGAACTTTTCCAATATTAGTAAATTAAGTATATTTTTTAAAAATTTTACCAATAAATTTAAATTCGTTTTTGAAAAAAATACTTTAATGAACGCTCAAGTTCTTCAACTTCAATTAAAATAAAAGCTGCAAAGTTCTTGACTGTCGAAATATTTACTATATTTGTTAAGATTTGTTATTCCACAATGTTTTTTTTAAATTTATGGTGGAACTCTAACAAATAAGTTTAAATTCTATTAACATATTTGATTCTTATCATATTAATGTACTTTGCGGGGCAAACCGCATGAATCTTGAAAATCGCAAATTTTCATCGCATGAAAAAAGTCATGTTTTAATTTCACTTTTCTCAAGAATTTATATAATAGAAAATTTAGGTCCAAAATTTTTTTAAATTTTACTAATTTATTGATCTCAGGTACATTTTGCAATGTAAAAAATAATATACAGATTTATCTTGAAGACATTTTCGTTTCATTTTCGTTCATTTACATGGTGCATCCATAATAAAATTAGAATTATATGTTATTGTTCGTTCCTTTTGTTTTAAATAAAAAAACGATTGTTTATTAACTACATTGAATTCTTTTTCCCACTGGTATATTCTTTGACTGTGATTTATTATAGTTAATACACATATCTCAATGTTGTTGTAAACATGATGTCCAACATGAGATATCTTTGAAATTCATAATATTATGTAAAATTTTCCATGTCACGTTTATCTATTAACTCTCGGAAAGGCGTTTCCAAACATGACATGTGGATATTTACTAAGTATGCGTCCCTTGTCTACAGCTCCTTCTATACGGTATTCCCAACTACCATTATACATCTAAATTACCACCATAGAGATGTTTAACCTTATATAGAATTTTCAAAGGCAAGAATTCATATTCCCCAATGAAGAATGTATACCCAAATATCTGTCATTAAAAAATTAAGAGCGTTAAGCAAACATAAAAAATACTTAACATACAAATACACGCGGTAGATTTTGTTACGATGCATTATTTTATTTGTGTTGTCTATAATATATGGTTTGTCACAAAACTACAATATAACCCTATGATGTACTCAAGATTATCAGTCGTCTGAACTATCAGAACTATTTCAGCTTCCATTAAAAAATATTACATTACATTGTAGAATATTTTTTTCTATCCAGATTATAAAAATAATCACTGACATATTTTGTACCTCGACGCTGAGTTATTGGATGGATATATGACAGAGAAAATTGAAGTACCTAATATATTTGACAGATTGAAGTAGTGACCGCACCGATGTTTTTTGGATATATGGTAACCCTAATTAATAGTTCATCGGTGCATTCTAAAAATTATCGAGAATTGATCGATAACTAGTTTTTTTTCGTTTAAAATTTAAAACATTTTCAATTATTAATCGAATATCATCGTCATTTCAAATTCAATTAAAAATTGTAATAAATTAGCATATTTCACACGACAATTATTCATTCAAATAAATAAATTCGAATTCACAACTAAAACATTTTAAAAAGGACTTTTGCGTGTATGTAAGGTTATACTAAATTGTATCCTTCATCATATATTAGTATTGTGCTTTATAATCTGATATATTAAAATATGAAGTTGAAAAATTAATTTGGAGAACACATTAAATTGGTCATAGTAATTCAAAAAAGCAAAATTTTACGCATATGACTTTACTGATCAACTTAAAAAAATTGTGGTTGATTCTCGTTATACCGAAATACAAAACTACAAAATAAAACAAACAGTGATTTTGTTGATGAATAACGTAATTGAATTTGCAGAAGTAAGATAAAAATATATCCCACCCCAACGACATTAGTTTATAATCAATTTAATATTTCTTTTATATCATACACAATATAAAATTTAACTAGACATACCTTGTAGTAGGCAGTATACTATCATAATTTAAAAAGAAATGTATTGAAAATAACTATAAAACATGAAAGCTTTGTTTCTATAACATATTTACTGGAACAATCATTGGAGTCAATTGGCACAAAATCAGTTAATATAATGCAGCTTTTCTGGTTCAAATAAGTCATAGAATGTTGCTAGAATTATACACATATTGTGCGTCTTATGACACTGGTAAGATCTATGTAAATGTTCTTTTTTCTGTATTTGAAGAGAATTTTCGCTGTGTTAGTGCAGTATCCAAACACGTATTTGGGAGAACATATATAGACAAGAATAATAATACACAAATGTAAATATAAAACTATTTGATTTTTCATTCCAGTCATCGCATTTTATTATTGTAGCTACTGGTTAAAAACGTATTCTATAGAGACCGGTAAAATACAATAACATACTGAAAACTTTCAATAAACTAAACATGAAAATTTCAAATAGAAAAAAACTTTGTTCTGCACCCAATTCAATCGGCTTCTACGAATTTTGAGATAAATGGATAGGGCTAGTTCCACGTCATTTGTTTCAAGCCAAACGTATACGGCGTGATGTTTTTATCTCACGAAGGATAAATAAAATGTATTTCAGACAGAGATAGCGAGTATTAGTACTTTATAAAATTAACAGGAAACTTAATTATCTCTGCGTACCGTAGATACAAAAAGGAAATATATTGTAGTATATAAAATAAAATACAATATATCACATATACTTGTAAGCTAGGTTAGATAAATAAAAGCAGTGATGAAATATAAATATATTATATATGTATAGTTTTTGTTAACAATTGGTATCCATTCTGTGTAAAAATACACATAGCTCGGCAAATCTTGTGTTCTAGCAATATTGATAGAATTTACGATATCGATTCGGGTGCTTCATAGAATTTCTATATGCAATTCGAATTGTTGAAACTTTGTAAATTTTCACATTTTTATCATTCACGGCCCGGGTTTCGACCCTTTCGTACGTTTCACTCAAGCAATTGAGAAATTTTTCGTTTCTTATCATATAAAAAAATGTTTACGCGCTTTAAATATTGCTAAAAAAAGACTACTGTATAAAAAAAAAGATTTTTGTTAACGAATTGCTGACGACTATGTATTATAATAAAAATTTACTCAAAAGTCATCAAAATTTTCTGAAATTTAGTAGTCACGTTTTGCAGTTTTTTAGGGCTCGATAATAGTTTATTTCGCTGGTTGGTAAGTCAAAATAAAAATTACCATATGTGGAGATTTTTTATACCATAATCGTTTTACGTCTAACTTCTCATTTCATATTATAAAGCATTACCTTCCAATAACAATTTGGGTCATTTCTTAATAAAGAAGTTCCAATATTTATATCTTAAATTTTAATGCATTTTTAACTTATGTACGTATTTTATGGAATTCTCTATAACAGTCTAAAAACAAGGTTCCGGCAAATAAAGTTTCGTAACAAACTTACAGTTGCACTTCTGAATTCAAATTAAATAGACTCCATAGTGTTCGCAGATGTGCTACATTTCATATGATAACGGAAATATGTGCATATTGCTAAGAACCGCTTTATTTTTCGCGTACGTTTTTATTGTCTAACACGAGATAAAATCAACCTGTAAGCTCCACTTCAGAGAACTGGCTCAACTCTCTTAACTCAACCACAAGCTGTTCTTTGTGCGCATCACTTCGATATATACCCACAATCCACCTGCCTGAACCGTTTCCCAAGGTGCTTTTCCCTAGAACTCCGTGCCGGATAACTGCTTTGTTCCGAACCGTCTCACATATCTACCCGCTGTATAGCCATCTACTCCAGTCGCTAATGTACTCTGCGGCGTTATTTTCCGTCGAATCCAGGGAATACGATGCCATCGGCATGAAATGTGAAAAATGTATACCGATCAATTACGATAGTTTTTTGTAGCACCCGTAAAAGAACAGTCATCTATACGGGTGTGGATACACTTTTTTTATACTGGCACCAATTTTATCCAAGTAAAAATCTCTCTCTTGGCTCTCCTCGTGATAATGATCATACAAAACTAAATTAAAATTACACATATTTATATTCATATTTCACGAATTTTAAGGTGAAGCATAGTGCTTCTTAGTGAATGTGTATTAAAAAATGTTTTTACACGATACCTTATCTTACTTAGTTGTACAACACCTGTTTTTCACACATTATAACTATTTATAAGTTATTTATCAATGTCTCTGTACTCTGTTTTAAAAATTGATTGTGTCTACGAGAAAACTAGAAACAACATCAACACCTTTGAATGGCTTAATAATATTTTAAAAATACGTTGCCAAACTGAATCCCGTTAGTTACTATGTCGATTTCAACGATACTGAACTTAGGTATACAATCAGAATTGAATTGAATTCATAGAAGTGACAGCAAGTTCAAAATTATTTTTAATCGTTAATGTTATTTTTAAATCCTTCTTGACAAAACTAATTTAATTAAAATATAAATTATATTTTAGATAAGATACGTTGGCAACGATATTCCAAAATAAAATAGGATAAAAAAAATCAAATCAGTACTGTTATCATTTCAGAATAACATCTTATATGCTCACTTTTAAGGTGACAACTATTTATTTTTGGTGGAAAGGTATGATATTTTAAATAATTAATTGATAATATACGGTATGAAGTGCTATATGACTTATTAATTATCTCCAAAATTTGTTGGTAATTTAAATAAAAAATCCATGTGTTTCTGTTCCTACACACATTTAAGGTGTTATTTCTTGATGAAAAGGTATGATATTTTATATAATAAATACACATTTTTTCTACAATATATTTTATGATCAGAAACGACTTCGCTCACCGCAAGGATTATCAACGGATAAATGTTCAAAGTTTATTTTATAATGCTCGTGAAAAGCGATATACTGATAATAAAACAAATTTTTGTGGAAAAAGTACTGAAACATGAGTTGTTTTTATTTAAAAAAATCAGTTTCTTTTTTAATTCGAATGTTTTTGTTAAAGACCATAACGGTTAATATAAAACCAAAACGGTGTAAAATAAACTTTAGTTAATTCAACAAAATCATCTCGCACCCGAATCCCATTTGATATTGTTTTAGAGGTACATATAACTAGGCTTAAGGAAGGTTGAATAATTAAACTGGCCATCGTAACTATGATTAATTTACGAAGTATTTAATCTAACCTTAAATTTCTCAAATTAAAAGTTTACGCCTAATGTTTCATGCTGTAATTTAATGCTAAAATATTATTTATAAAGGATAAATTGTGGTGCAAAAACAGAAATAATCAAAAAAGTGTGTATACTCTGTTAGCAAAAAATATTATGTAATGGTTTTTATTTCCCTTGAGGTACCGAACGAAAAAAGTAATCAGTTTAAGTCCATCTCTAATTCATTCAAAAAAGGGGGTTAGTTGTTAAACAAGATATTATTTTAATTCAAATAACTTTGATCGATGTAGCCTTTCAGTTTTTAATTTAACTTACAACTGATATTTTCAAATACACAAATAATTTAAAATGATAATTTGTTAATCTTTATGATCACGGTTGAAAAACATTCTCATTTTAAAAATGTAAATTTAAGAATTTTTTATACGATATTAAGACGTATACCATATTTTTAATTGAAATTATTTACTTCGATATTAATAATATTATGTTAATATGTTTTTTTATTAATATATTTTTTATTATACATATATATATCCCGATAAACTAATTGATTAGAAATTATCAATAGAACGCGTTGGAACATGGCCAGAAGCGTGATCAAATAATTAGGGTCTCATTTATACCTTTGTTGAATTTAAATTGGCTGTCAAATTTAGTAGTAGGATTTCGCATAGTCAGGTAATTGATTGACTACGGTGCTATCTCATCTCGCTACGTCATCAGCATTTTAACCGATATAACATACAAGCTATGGCTCAATCTGTCTATAAAATAAATCACGGTTTACTAGCTGAGGAAGGATCTTAATCCCGACCAATGCAAATTTACATATTTCATGTTAACTCCACCACGCCTTAGTGTTTTTGTCAGAGTGCAATTCAAATGTCTTGAAAATATATAGAATTATATTATATTCATTCAAAAATATATTACATATTTCTATTTTTGGTTTAAATCGATTAATTATGTGAAAAGTATACAATTCATTATATATTTAACACTTTAGATCACTAGTAAGTATTTTTTTTAACAATCTGAACACACGAAAGTTTATTTGGAACATTACCATGACCAAATTAAAATCTTTGAATAATGACATATTCTATGAACAGTTCATATCAATAGCCGGCTATCGAGCTTTACTGATGAATATCATTGAAACTTAAGTTGATAGATACACGCACAACGGCTTAAGTCATAGAATTTATACTTATAATAAATGCTGCGGTTGGGCATTTTACTTTTTAGTCCAAAGGCAATGTATTAATTGCATTGATGTCTTACTAGCAGATTGTTTACAATAAGTATGTAAATATAGTGTTGATCTTGGGTTGATTTATCATTTTTCTCTCCATTTTTGCATCACATTTCCAGTGTAAAAAAATAGAATACAGCATCGGGTTTAGCAGATGAATATAAAATAAATATACTTATAATATAAAAAAAACCTAGCGTTGTTTTATTTTAGGAAGCCATCGCTTAAAATACCGCAGTTGATTAATGTTTTTATATTCTGTTGTACGCATTAAAGAATTATTTCATTGTATAATTAATATAATCATAATCAGGTATTGATTGATACATACTTATTAAAGTACAATTTTTTTTAATCCGAGTAATAATAATCAAAAACGAATGAATAAAATTAACCTTTTTACTCGACTGTTAAACCGTGCAACACTGGCAACCTCTATACGACCTAGTACATATAAACACACAATCTTTACTGGCGGAACACTATAGGAATTGCTTTATTTTTTTTTTCGGAACAATAATAAACAACACATATTTAATGTGACCATCAAATGATCATTTTTTAAATACAATAAGTAATTAAATGCTAGAAGTTAATTTCGATTTTCCAGTATAAGTATTTATATATGAGTGTCAAAGGCATTTTAGCTATTTAATGTAATATGAGTAATATATCAAAACTATAAAAGTAGTTTTAATGAAAATTTTGAAAAAAATGTGATATGACTATTGTGTATCTGTCAAAGTATACTTTCAATTCTATAGGTATATATATCTATAGGTATCAACTAAGATATCCGTCCTTCAGGAGACAATGACCCTTGTTTTGGAAAAAAACTGGTCCAGAAACAGACCATTCTTAATGCATAAGACTTTAATGCTTACACAGTATTGAAAATTTCTTTCTGATGCCTCTATCTAAATTAATTTGACTAATAAGATATTTTGAGCGATTTAAATAAAATGTTTCAGAATATTTTTCTCGAATGCGCTAATTAACAGCAGCTAAAGTATGATTATGCAGTAATAATTTTTAATTTATTTATATAGGTATTGATTTAAAATACAGATAGTAGATAGAGGAATTATTTACTGTGAATTATTATTTGCCAAGTTCGTTCATATACATTTTTAGATAGCCATTAGTTGTTTGAATCGCCTGTTTAATTGATAGAGTTATAGCTCTGAAATAATCCACGCAAATGATCCATCAACTTAGTTTGTCTGAGAATGAAATTAATAGTTTTATACGAAGCTACGAACTAAAACAATCCCCACTAAATAATTAATCAAGTGTGATATTGTACTTGAATTATGAAAATAAATTTAATATTATCTATCCTATATTATATTATCCATTGTTTTGGGCTTTGTTCGCTCCTAGTGTGTAGCATGTATGGCTTTTTACAGGATGTATCTCAACAGAAGTTTTTTACGAGAACTGCGTATTTCTCAGTTGTTCATACACCACTCTTTATAAGAGAGTAAAGACGAAAAAAATTACTTAAGACGGTGCGTGTGTTAAGCTTATCGATCTCACTACTTTCAATTTTAATACTTAGATTAGTAGGAGAGGAAGTTTAAAAAGATTAAAATTACCAAGACGTTGAAAAGAAATTTACAAATCGATTAAAATATCATTTTTTACAACTGCTTGCACTGGAATTCGAGCTCTTTAAACGAATCTAACGAAAATGACCACTGCACCACGGATTAGTTAAGGGACGGTCATTAAAATAAATCACTTGAATGTAAAATTGGATGAATATTCTTGGAGGTAAAAGATTTTTATATAAGTGCAGTCACGAAATTAAATTTTCGACCCTTTCAAATTCCAAATAAGCATAGTAACTGAGTTAGAAAGCGGAGCCGCTGTTTGGAATATTATCGTGTGGTTAAAGCAATAAAAATGTTTACTTTTTAAGTGCGTACTTAAAATTTCACTGAAAGCAAAAAATGTATAATGTTAGTAGCATTTAAAATTAATATTCGTAAACATATTTAAAATATATTTCATTTTTGTGTGGGTAAGTCGCTTCACGTTTGTAGGACATATAATATATTTTCAAAACTAAAAAATTATACTATATTTTTATTTTTCTTATTTTGATTCAAATATGAATACTTAATAACTTTGTACAACATCTGTGATAAAATAGTGAATCTAGTTTTCGTTCTTTTTTTTGAGGATGGTATAGAAATTGGATTTTAAAAAAAGTCATGTTTTTATGCAGTGCTCTCAGCATAATTTTTTCAGAATATATGACGTGTCATTCATATATTTCTGTAGGTAATATTTTATTTCAGTGGATTTCATAAAAATATTATATTTTATAAATAAAAATAAAAGTTTTTACATAAGTGAAATAGGAAAACCGAATCACTTTTATTTTCTAAAAAACAATTAATTAAAACATCCGGCTTATTAAAAATCATTGATATTTGATATTACACCATGTACATTCGAAATGTAAAAACTATCATTATATAAAATCTAACTGGAGGTTATCTCTTCTTTAGACTAAGTTTTTCTCCGGTAAATAACCATAACTATACGGATTGTCTCTATTATATATAAAGACTAGAGATAGAATGAGGCTGTAGAATGAAGAAAATATAATAAATTAGCTTATCACTTTTGGTGAAACTGGTTTAAAGCTATGCCTGGCTGGGATGGTTTATTTTTAATACCACACCATTTCAATAATAATGACAGTAGGAATAAAAGTTAGTTTTTTAAGCTTTAATTATACTTTGAGTGAGCTTACTGTAGAATGCGATTCCCTTTAGTAAAAATATACTGCACGTTAGGAACTGACTCACTAAAAAAATAAATACAGTTTTTATTATTTAGTGCTTAACAGATATAATGTAATCATAAAAACTGATATATTATTTGTTTGAAATAATATTGCGGCCTATAAAAATGAAACACAGCTGTAATACCAACTAAGCAGCTTTTCGTTAGTCACAAATGCCTCAGCTTTTTTTCATGCTAGAGCGAATACATATTATATTGAGGTTTTCGCGCGAGGCGGCTAAAAATCCGCAACAGATGTTAAACAGACGCTCGGAGTTTTCGATAGAGGTCGTGACTTTTCACAGTCGGATCGAGCCTTTGGGCGCTTTTCCTGTCATTTGTGTTTCTTTTGTCAGGAAAACTTTCAAAGTGACGATAAAATATTACTCTCGGTTTAGAGATTTTGTTGTTTTTTTTTGCGGCTAGAATTCGTGCAAAATAACATCTACAGCGTGCTAAAACAAAATGATGATGTAAGACTGCTATTTTTCGTATAAAGAAATGTTTAACTGCCTAGCCTAACATGCTTTACTCTGTAATAAATATTTCATGATTTAAATGATAAAATACATAAAGCTTGATGTCAAATATCGGTTTCATTATTAGTAAATGATATATATTTCAATTGTGGAATCTTATTCATATATTCATAGTAAAATGATTAAATTAAATTAATAAATATCTGGAAAATTTTTTAATGTTTTACAACCAATTTTTTTATTTAAAACATAACTATTCGATTGAGAAAAAAAAGTTATTTTAACAAAATTAGCCAGCATTTAGTAGTAATATATTTATTCTCAGGTAATTTTATTTTGATAAAGAATGAAAATATGACTTTTCTCTATTTGAATATTGATATAAACCATTTAATATTTGAAATATCTTAATGGATGGAAAAATATTTTATATTGCTTTTTATGATAAGCTATAAAACCATAAGATTTAGATTACAAGAAATATTTTCGAGCATCGTTAGTTCGCCAAAACTGTTTGTTTTTTTATTGAAAGATTTATGATTGCTTATTAATTATGTTTTTTTACTAACGGTTCAAAATAAAGAAATTAATGAATTTCGCAGTAAATTTCTGTATTTCAATAATTGTTATATGACTGTGAAATTCACTTGCTATTCAAAACCATTCCTGTTATTTAAAAATAATATTCGTTTGATAATAATTATTGCTACAACATACATAAAACTAAAATTGTAAAATTCATTATCGAAACATTTTTTTCAAATGAGAGGCGTAATTTTTCCAGTATAAGTAGCTGAATAATAAGCGTGGAAAAAGATATATGAACAAAGAATGGCGACAAAAAAACATATTACCTGCCAATGGCGCAACTAGACTCGAACTGAAATAACCGGATATTGATGCTCTGTTAACTTCCTGGACCGGAATTGCATCATTATAGGAGGACGGGAGCGATCGAGTGAAAAATATTGCGCCGACAGACGAAAGTGACGCTGAAGGAACAGGAAGAATCACCTATTACAATACCCAATATCAATACCATGATTAGATATAATACAATATATTATATTCTTTCCCACTTCGCAGTTAATTGATTTACCGCTTAAATATAATATGATTCGATGAAAGATTTATTAGGTAAAAACAACATAAGAAATAATTTAAAGAAGAATTTAGTATTAACAAATTTTAATATAATTTTTCTTATTGGCAGCATAACGTTAGTTTGGTCACAAGTTATCAAATTGGTTAATTTTTTATATTATGTGAAATGTCTTATTGCTATGGAATTCAAAACGTCATCCAAAATACCTTTGTTTGTATTTCAAATGTAATGGCAAATGCTTAAATAATGATAAATGATTTGGTATTGATTTTTGTCCGATTCCATTAGAATGAAAAATAATGTTTATTTAATTCCATTTCATTACACGAATTAATAATAGAGTCGACTATCGATATTCTGGTTGTAATAAACAAATAGAGTGTGTTTTATAATTTTTAATTACTCAGAAAATTGGTAAAAACCGTAGTACTGGATGTTTTATATCGAAAAAGCAATATGTGATAACAGCAAGCAAAAATATTTAAAATTTACACATTTTTATATGTAGTGTTTTCGAGTAATCGAGAAAATCATTTTGAACAAATCACAGACGTAAAATGTTAATTGAATGTACTGTTCCAGAAAGGTTTCTTAAATTTAAGGATGTTGGGCGAATGAAATAAATTAAAGTACGATATTTGCATATAAAAAATGCTGTGAAGGAAATTTAAAAGCTCACACGGGAAACGTTTATTTACTTCGAAGGGCATTCCCTCACTCTACAAAAGTAAATGTTTTTTTTAGATTAGCGCAAAGTGTAAAAGTATCAAATATTTAAAAGGGGCCTGCCTACCCAGCCGTAAATGTTTAAGCCAACAAGTCTGCATGGTTTCAAAATAAATATCGAGGGATTTTTAAACTATGAATATCAAATAAGTGTTAATGGTATATTAAAACTATTACAGTTTGAGCAATGAATATAATTAAATAGTTTGATAAGTCTATGGAAAAGAATAATAATTATTGGGTAGTCTAAGCCATCTAGGGAACATGTAGAAATGTACAGAGTTTAAGCGGTTAAAACTTAATCAAGCATCATTTGTCGATTCATAAAATATTTATATATAAAAGTATTTTACATATATTTCAAGACTTTTGTATTATTCTTAAATTAACGATTTTCTATGAGTGATTTTTGGGATTCCGTTACATATCAGCGCATTGAATATGTAGTTTCATTTTTGATAAGTGTTTAAATATTTTAAACAAGAAGCATTAAAAATATCAGTTGATCTTTTTTCAAGCCTTTCAGTAATTTAACTTCTTTTACATTTTATAGATTTAAAAATATACTGTTTTTGTTAAATTTATACTTAGTTGGTAATGATTATGAAAACTACAGGTATTGTGATTTCAATGAATAATATATATATATATATACATATGTGATAATTTTGTTATAAACACATTTTTGTAATAAATAAATTTGTATGGAAGATTAGTGATAACATTAAACACACTATGATTAACAAAGGCTTATAAAATATTATTTTAATTATCTCCCACGGCTCTGACAATTAAGAAGTTGGTAAATTATATTCAAGTAGAATTGTTTGATGGAATTTAAAGTCGTTTAAATAAATTTAGGCGACCGACCCTCTTATCTGAAAACTCGTCGATAAATCTTAAGACGTTGTCTCAACTATTGCCATTCGAATAGTCCCTTTTTTCCAACTCTTATTGTTATAATCCGGACCCTTTTAAAATTTTAATATAAATAATTACAAGTTTGCGGTCTATTTCATTTAATTCTTCTGAAAAATTCGTTGAAATCTGATATTAAGACGTCAATGTTTAGTGATATAAATTAAATATTATACGATAATTTTCTTGTTTGTATGCATACAATTTAATCAACGAGAAAGCATTATATTTTACTAAATAAATAAATCAGCTCTTACACTTACTCTCGGTGACTAAAGGTTGCAAGATGACGGCTTTAGAACAGCTGGAAATCAATGGATATCAATTATCACAAAAAAATCTTAACGAACAAACTAATATTTGTCTGCCGCCGCTCATCAAGCCATTGTAAAGGGCTGTTTCGTTTCCGTAATAAACCATGCCCATCCAATAAACCATTTCCGTGAAATATGTAAGCTTATTGATATAGCTGCCTTTTTAATTTCATTTACAATTTTTAAAGTTTTTAGTTTTATTGCTAGCAGGAAATAAGCTAGGTCGTTACAACATGAAAGAAGATGTATTGTGTATCTTTTCGACACAGCTATATATAGACAAGTAAACGTTCGTTTAAGCATAGTTCTGACGATGGCGTGAGCCGAAATAGCTATCAACTAGATTTTATAAAAATAAATATTGCAAAACATTGCTAGTTTTTCACCGTGTTATAATGGAGTTCTACCAAGTAAATGCTAATTCAATCAAAAATATTTCTATGTTAAAAATATTAAAAACAACCGCGATCGTCGAAATCGAGATTTTTTTTTTGATTTCGCGTAAATTTGACGCATGTTAGGTATACATTTCAAAATATTCGAAAAATTGAGAATAAAAAGTGTATGAAAGCTAATTTATGTGTAAATCAGCCAATAAAACACATAAAACTGATCGTTTTAAATCCAAATATGAAACATAATTACGATACTTTTGCACTAGTTCTTATCATATTTTTCTACTAAAAGCTTATAAAACAATAACAAACAATATTATATTTATTATATGTATAAAAATCAAAGTTATATCGGTTATTAAATTAAATTAATGAGCTATTTTTTCAAAATATGTTATTTACTTTCAAAGTTATCCAAAAAATGATTTCTGAATATGTAGGTATAATAATATTTTTAGGTGAATAATATAACGAAGAAAACGATATTATTATTCACTCGATAAATTTTGGATTTTTTCTACTCATTTTGAAACAATAGACCCATGAAGATCCGTTCACTGAATTGAGAGATATTACAATAGATTTCTGTCGCAGACTTTCGTACCAGATATAATTAGTCAGAAGTTTTTTTGTGTTTGAACCTCGTTATATTTTCAGTGTACAGTTGTTTTTATGAGAGACGAACAAACTGATTGGCGTTTTCGTGTTTCAAATAAATGATATTATTTATTATTTTTTCAGGTTGTTCGCATTTTTCTCTCTTTATATAAACATTGTATTATACTCAACGCTGAAGCAGTCAGATATACGAGGTAAAATGTTTGCATGGCAGATCTGTCTAAAAATATAGAACATAATTGAGTCAATACTCGCAACAAATTAATTCAAATATTTTTCCGTCAATAACAATACAATGTTACTGAGAGATACCATCAAAAAGTATTTATGAAAACCAGTTGTGAGTTAGTTTCACAATTTATAGTAGGTTAGTTGATCTGACTCTTCATTTTCAAGATTGATTAAAGCAAAGAGTGAACATATATTTAAAATCCATGTCTTTGCATAACTTTCATAAACAGAGATGTCCATCCCGTTACAAAACAGGATTGAATAAACTCCCTTACAAATTTACCAAGCACTACTGAGGACTGTACAGTGTATCATTCTTATTCTTCATGCATTATATTGAATTTTCATTCAATTGTTTGGCGCATATTTAAAACAAATGAATGTATTTGAATGCCTTACTGTCTCTTGTGACAGTTTATCATAAGCGGAGGAATTGTCGTGCCCTATCGTAATAAAATCTCACTATTTGTTTCCTACACTTAATAGAAGTTTAAATGAAAAAGAAATATAATATGTGACTCGGTGAAAAAAATAGCAATGTATTTTAGTTCTACAAAATTATTTTTTAAAAAATATAGTTGATAGCTATTTCAGCTCACGCCATCGTCAGAACTATGCTTAAACTAACATTTGCTTATCTATGTATAGCTGTGTAGAAAAGGTATACAATACATATTCTCTCCTGTTTTAACGGCCTAGCTTTGCTTCTTTCTCGCAATAAAACTAATTTTTTTCAAAAATTGTAAATGAAACTAAAAAATGCGGCTATGACAAGTTTACTTGTGGTACGAAAATGGTCTATTACGGAAGCAAATCAGACCCCTTCCCCCTCGTGGAGCGATTTAATCAGTGGACTAAACAATATATTAGTTTGTTCGTTAAGAATCCTTTGTGATAGTTGATGTCTATTGATTACCGTGTTATAATGGAGTTCACCAAGTGAATGTCAATTCAATCAATATAATATGTGAATAAATAATTGCTCAAGAATCTTTGTTATTTATATTTGAATGGAATATAAATTGTCTACAAAATGAATAAAATCGTTTTTGTTCATTTATTTTGACTAGTTTTTAAAATGAAAATTGGCGAATGTAGAAAATTTACTACTAGGGAGGTAAATAGACAGTTTATTGGTTCCTAAGAACTAATCATTAAATGAAATCATGACGTCTGAACTATTGTGAATTGTTGCCTTAAAATATGATTTATTTAATTAGTAATTATAAAAAAGATTCATATCATGACAGGCGTAGACAGGTGATTAATAAAACAGTCTCGTTTTTGTAGACACCATTCAAAACACGTGCTGTGACAGAGGTTAATCGCCCGCTAGGGATGACATATTATTAAATCGCACAATATTATGAACAAACATTTTGGTGAAACAAGTCTTGCAATGAATATTTTCTGGCCATCGTAAACTGTAAATTTCTGTTAAATTATATTGTGAATCCATTAATTGTAAATCCGATTTTGGATGAAAAAAATTATGAATGCTTCAGAAAAAATTTTAGTATTATCTCTATATAAATACCACATCTGTAAAATGTGTTATTAGATATCATTTAATGACATTACATGTGTAAATATAGTTTTTTTATGATATATTTACTCAGCTTAAGGCATAATGATTAAAAAACAATTTCAATACAATGTCTATTATCGTATTTAATTAAGAAAAAGTTGGAAAAATAAAACTGCATACGATTACGAAGTTAATAAATAAAAAAAAATATATAGATATTTTTTATTAGATTCGGTACAAAGGGATAAAACATTGCAGGATCGATAATGCAAATATTCATTCTTTGAATTCAAAGCTTTGGTATTAAAGCTACAATAAGGTTACTTTAACGTATTTGGAGCTTTTAAAAAAAAGTACATTTGTTACAAAAAAATAAATAACGAAATATCGCATTTTAAAGCCATAATTAACAAACAAGGTATAATTCAAATGGTTTTAGATTGGTCACAACAATTGTAAACAAAAATTAAATTTTTAATGTACTTACAAAACCAAAATCAATCTAATTGAAATTATTCATCTAAAATCACACCTTGAAATAACTAATCAAGAAGTCATATTAATTTTTTAATCACGTCCAAAGAACCGATACGTCCAACGATATAAAGTTTGCGGGATTTACCCGAAATAAGTTTGCCAATGTCAACATACCTGACCAACTAGGGCACCATCTGGCTACAAAGTATTTTCGTCTTTATCACGTAAACATAGATGACTAAGGTACACAATTTGCGTTGTTTAACACGTGTGAAAAGACCAACAAAAAGTTCTTACTATGAAACTTGGTTTGAAAATATTTTATTGTTAATTTGGGTTACTGATACTACATATATTTAAAATGATATAGATGCATTATTTTTGTTTTAATCAATAACAGATTTAATAACGCCAAATGAGTTAGTTAGATATAAAATCTAGAGTTTATCAAATGTATATATACATTTGCGTTTAAATAGATTAAGTATTATATTTGAAAATTAATTAATTGTATTATATTGAACATAGTTTAAACAATGAAATATTTTATTCAGTATTTGTTTGGCAGAAATTCAATATCATACAAACGTGACTCATCATTATAAAAATATTGATTTTTCTTTCCCGCTTATTATATGTTAAAAAACTTTTTTTTTTGTAGCAGTTTTCCTTAATATTACGGATTGTATTAAAAAAGCTGCTTCCTCAAATAAATTTATTTTACATAATGACATTATTTTAAAGTGCTTTCATTGCACAGCAAAAAGCCGTTCAAAATAAACGAAAACCGTTTTTGCATATACGGAACAAGATTAGAACATCTTTTGAAAATGTTTTTTATCATTTTTTATTATAGATTAAGCGAATGCTTTACAAAAGTTTTTTTAGGTTGATAATGTAAGCATATGATCTACGTATGATTAGTATTTTTCATACAATATTATTGGTAGTTTCATTGAGTGCTTGCTATTGAAGAACATTTTTGTGAATAATTATTTTTTGAGCTCTCAATTTTTTGTTGAGGCAAACATTGCCGATGGTTTGTTATATTAAATCCATTTTCATTATTAGTGCATTTCATACTTTGAGCTGCTGAGTGTATACAACACTTGTATATAAATATATGTATATGTAGATGTATGATACATAATTAAAGATAAAAACCATTCACTGAATATTTTTCAGTTGAGAAACTTTAACCATTTGTCAAATCCAAATCCTAAATAAACGAAACAACATCTTTTACATGAAGAATTTTGTTTTTTTTTTTACTACGATTTACTTATGCAACCTGAGAGAATTGTTAACAATAGTCATCCGTATTTCAGGAAAGTTTTTAAGCAAGGGTGAAAAACTTTTCTAAGTAACTTCTCTCACAGTTTCACATACAAGTGAATTACACTCTGATAGGATAAGAAAATCTTTTCTACATATCCAACATTTTCACTAATTACGTGTTTCAATTATTTCTTTAATTCAGCGGTGGGTTGTAAATTTAGAATAAATATGATTATAATTTTCGTTGTTATATTGAAAATAATCTAATAAAACGATAGACTTAAAGACATTATAATTATTTTAGAGTATTCTTTATTATTAATATATATTTTTTTTTTGCAAATCCGCATATGAAACTTTACATGTTTACAGTTTATATTTGAAAAGTATTGTTGGTAGTTAAACACTGTATATAACTTAATTGAGGAGACGACCTTGTAGAGGATCTTCGAAAGCTTTAGAAAAGTTATCTTTTAAAATTAAAAATCACTTTATGATCACATTGTGCGACATTCACTTTCAATAGGAACATAGATGAATGTGATAAGGTCAGACTTATTTTGGTTTTGATTTTCTAATAATATTAACAAAACAACACGTTGAAAGTAGCGCGACTAGTTCAAGAGAGGTCAGCACAGCTTATATTACATTATTTGCAGCTATTGGCGGTACACCTTGACATATTATTACGAAATAACTATTTACTTAACGATCATTTTGACGTGTGGGGTAGATTTTTGTATGATTGATGCCAAAATAATTTGAGTAACCTCGTTGGAAAGCAAACATTCAAATTCAATAATATTTTCATTTCAATTAATTTTGGAAATTGGTAAGAAAAAATCATATACTCTTTACTATACATACTAAAATTTGTGGGTTTTTTTTTTAAGACATAATATCATATCTTGACTTTTTATATACATATTTGATGTGAAAGTTATGACTTCCAATACGTCGTTATTTGGGAAATTATATAAGTTAGGAGTTATGATAGCTTAAAAGTCACATAGTATTTCTTACAATAAAGAAAGATTGAATAAGAGGATATATTTAAAATATTGCAAATGAAGTTTAATGATAATGCGCTAAATATACTGTTTTGTTTTCTTCCTTTATATATGACAAAAACTGATTTTTTTAAAACACTAAAATGAAAATTAATATTACACATTATTCACACACAATTCGGAAGAGTAAGCTATAATTATTTTTGTCTATGTAGCTCAACTAACCTACCAACAATTATTAATATTCAAATCACAGTTTCAATAGTCCAAGTGGGTCATGTGGTATGGTACAATGCCAATTTATACAATAAATTTACATTTTTACTAGAATTTTGGTTGAATCGGCAAACACCTGTTTGTGAACTGCGCTAAAAATCATAATATTTCCTGCGGTATCTTAAAACGTACATCACCGAAAAATGAGTTATGTGAATTGAAAACCATGAACTAAAACTATTATTATATGCAAATGCTAAAACATTTATTGATTGAATTGGCATTCACTTGGTAGAACTCCATTATAACACGGTGAAAAAATAGCAATGTATTTTAGTTCTACAAAATTATTTTTAACAAATATAGTTGATAGCTATTTCGGCTCACGCCATCGTCAGAACTATATTATATCTATATTATATATATATATATATATCATAGTTCTGACGATGGCGCGAGCCGAAATAGCTATCAACTATATTTGTTAAAAATAATTTTGTAGAACTAAAATACATTGCTATTTTTTCACCGTGCTAAAACATTTGTTTGAGCACAAGAATTTTTTTAGCATTTTTTTTAATTTCGAATACTACTTGGCTAAATCAATGGATAGTATTTCAGTTTTAAGCTTGGTGAATTGCTTAATTTTTATTTGTGAGGAAGACCAACCTACATGAATATTTATTAATAAATATGATTGAAAATAATGTTGTTAGAAGGGTTTCTCCAGTCACGTATTTTCTAACCACAATTTGTATTTAGAGCCATCTTATGATACCTTAAGCGAAAGAACGTGAGTCGCACTTAATAAAAAAACAAAAAAAAATGCTTTTTTCTGAGACAAGTCTTCAGGGTAAAAATGTAGGCTTAATTATTTACTCCCACATAAGTTGAAATGTTTCATAAAATTATCTGGATTGATTATGTTGATAGTAAATGAAAATAAGCGAAAAAATAGTTATTTTTCATGAGGTTGAAATAGGAATTGCGTATGAGAACTTAAAAGAATATTTATTTGTGTTTGTCGAGAATAATTTCACATTTCATTATTTTAATTGTAATAGCAAGATAAAGGAACAATTCAAACTTTCAGCTCGTTCAATTATCCAAAAGCGATCACACCATTGGTTTTCGTTAACTTCAGTATGGATTCCGTTTATATTCTTTGATAATTGCAGAATTAAAAAAAGTAGCTTCTACTTCTTCATATTCCGAATTCTCTAGAATCAAAAATATATGTTGTAATATCACAATCTTTTCAATATGTGTATTTTATTAATAAAATATGAAAATCATCTTTACCGTTTTTTGGTTTATTATTGTCAAAGTTCTTCACAAAGAAACAAAAATAACCTTTCTTTATATTGTTATTTTAAGAACAACATTCGGTAATACATGTGTGATAGGATATTTTTATTTTATATTAGAGATATTTGTTTAATGAAGTGAAACAAAAGCAAAACAAATTGGTGTGTGGAATATAATTTAACCCAAAAAAACTATATGAATTGAAAATGTATACAAATGGTAATACGAAAACCTAGCCATATCTATCGGGTTTGATTTTGAGTGTCTCAGATGTCGCAAAACTCTCGCGATATGCTTATCATTTGCTCACTGAAAAAGAAAAGAAGAAATATAAAAGGTGTCATGAAATATTATACGACAAATTTTCTCAGGGAAATAAAGTTGAATATTTCAGAGGATTTTGGGATTTCAAACATACAACTTCGAAGGAAAGTTGCAAGTTTAGAAAAAAGTTTCATATTTAAAATTATCAATAAAAAATTGTCAACCGCTAAGGGAGTGGAAACCAAGCAACTACTTGGAAAATTTATTAAAAATTATTTACAACTAACAACCACAGGCTATCGTTTAAACTTAACACAAAAATGAAGCGTAGTGGAGAGAAACGCGCTAATTGGTAGTTATGTCTAATCAATTACGAATTTATATTCAAAAAAGTTGATCACAGTATTTATGTATTTTTTTTATTTTACAAAAAGTAACATTGATTAAATTTATTTCACAAATTTCCAAAAAATACTTTTGTGTATATTTTTCTTTCAAAATATAAATAAAACCTAGGATAGTAAAGATAAGTTTCCAGACAAATGAAAACCTACTTTTGTTAAGGAAATGTTACTAATAAACTTATTGATCAAAAATTTTTGCTGAGAGGTCAAATTGGGTTGTGGACTTGCGAACAAATACCAAAAAGTTTTACTTTTGTATCTATTTATTTTTAAAACACGAACACACTCATATTTTTATAATGCGAATTTTTATATAATATTTTGGAAAAATCATCAAAACTCTATCCACCTTCAGCACCTATTAATATTGAAAAAAAAATGTAAATAATCACTCGATAAACAGTTCCCACAACGTCACAAATTTATCGTTACTCTATATTTAAAAAAACACAAAAAAATATTAATAATCAGCTTTTATTTCTTAATTGAAACAATACTAAAATGCATTGGCTTGCAAAAACATTTCTACAAGATCATCAAGTAAATTCATATGAAAATCAAAACTAACAAGATAGTTGTAAAAATAAGAATAATAATATAAGAATATATTACTTGATTTCAAAAAAAATAATATTGCTGTTGAAGTATTTATTGTGTTATCTAAGAATGTTGAAATAAATAAAAACTTTCGTTGACATTATCCATTAGAAACAAACATTTATTTGAGTGTACAAAAAAAACGGACTGATTAATGATGAAATATTGCGCGACTGGGGAATAACTCTCAAACTAATTGATCGCAGTAGCTTTCTACTGGTATTACTAACCCCCACGAGAATTTTTCGTTCATCCCTTAGGACATATACAGCCCTGTCGTCTCCAGTGGAGCTGCGTATCTCTACACTTAACTTTAATTCTCTGTCAAAAGATTTTGAAAATTTGTCGAAATTCAAAAAGCCAATAAACGAATTGAGTTACATGTCAAAGCAACTTGTAGTACTCCCACGTTGAAATAAAAATAAAAACTTGTAGGAAAAGTTTTCCTAGCATACGTTTACGCAACATTTAAAAAGCATCAAAGCATATATACTCTTAAAGTATTTATTTTGATAAAAAATTCAATTATAACATTTATAACTTTGTCAGTAATGTACTGAACTTGTTTCATTTTAAATTGACTTCTTGAAGTAGTTAAGAGCTTTAACTTCAGACCAAACTTTAATAGTTATTTGTTTGTGGCTTACTTTTCTTTTTTTATTTTAAGAAGATCTAGACATTTCAAAAGTTTATCAAATTACAAGAATCCAGTATTATAGCAAAAGCAAAGTATTTTGAAATAGCTATGAAATGACGACACGGTGAGAAAATAGCAATGTATTTTAGTTCTTCAAAATTCTGTAAAAGTTCTTCAAAACATTGTTATTTTTTCACCGTGTTATAATGGAGTTTAACCACGTAAATGCCAATTCAATCAATGAAATGAAGATATCATAATGGTTTTTTAAATCGTTCCCAAAAAACTTTGCCAATATTCATACAGTCACTTTCAATATGAATATAATAATAAGCTAAAATTTACAGTAATTACACTGTTTTTGGTTATAATTAAAATAAAAAAACTATTTTTACATCGATAATAAGGATATATTAAATATAAAAGTAGTATTAATGTTTCGCTCCCTCCGACATCAAGTGTATTTCTTTTAATAAAGGATAATATAATAATTTTCATGTATTATGATAAAGGATATAGAATTATCAAATGCACATACGTTAATCAACATCTTAAAACTTTGTTATAAGAAGATACTTTCATACATAAAGAAATACAGAATAAATAAATACTAAGGATTTTCAAGCATATAATAATAAAAATAATGTTTTTCTTGGCTATTTTTTTTTCTTTTGAAACTTTTTGGCTAAGAATGCAAGCTTCCATATCAGCTTATTCAAAAGGATCACAGATAGGCATAGACTTGATGTCTGAAAAGTGCAATCAAATCCAATTTTTACAGTATAAAATTTAAGATCTTTTAAACTAAATATAAATTATTGTCCGTGATGATACATTAAAAATACTGCGAAATAGTTAATGAAATTACAGGAAATACTATTCATATACGATAATAAAGAAAAGCATTGTGATTAAATAACTAGGCAATTGCTGTTATTTTGTTGATTGAGTTCAGTACAGTCTGGTTTATGTTGGATTAGCAAATCATTTTAATAGACTCAATTAATATAGTACTCTATTTCTCGCTTACTCATTCAGCATCACAATTCGGGCAATAAAATTATGATTAAAAAGTTAATACCATACACTCATTTATTTGACATTCAGCTATTGTTATTTTTATTTTTGTTTAATCACTCAGTAGTCTCACTTTAAGCCGAAGAGACAAATTATATTTATTTGATCTGTCTCCAAATTCGTTAAAATTTTCCAAGGCACATTTAACAAAATCACAATAAGCTTAGACCCACCTACAGTATTTTTTTTCGTTAAAAACGATTTTATTAAATGATTTATAAGAAACAAGAAGAACTTGAATGGTGATATTTATTTTAAAAGTTTTCAAAGTTTATAGTCAAATAATAATTTATGACGGCATCTACTAAAATCAAACATTATTTTCTTAAAAGTAAAACTAATTAGTTTAATCAATACCGATTTTTTTTCGTTTGTCTCATCAAAAGGTATTTATTACATAGATTTTACAGAATTATCAGAAAAACATCTTTGAATAAATCTTTCTTTATGTTATGAGACAATAAAAGAGCGTGCGAAATGTTACAAATATTTATTTAAAATTCAATGCTTACTAAATTTTAAGAAAAATTCTTTTTCATCTTCTAAGTGTTGTACTCTACATAAGTTACCTACCTTTTATAATTTTTATTTTAGACTTATATTACGCTTTTGAAAAGGAGGGGCAAAGGTAAACCCAATAATACACATAAACGAAAATGAATCAACTTTATTTTTGTAGATAAAAATTACACTCCAAATCAATACGAATCGCTTTTGTTTATGGAAATTTAAATACATACAACAAAAAATAAAATGTTAAATACAATTTTTCTACTCTTAGGATTTCAACTATTTAAAACATACCTGCATACTTATTTCAATTTGTTAAAATATTATACAATTAAAAACTGCCAACAGTATTTTATTATCGTTTTACATAGTAATAATAAATACCAATTACGAAATAATTAATAATGTATCGGTGGATCCAGTGACATTCTATGTTATATTAATGAACGGGAAACGAACAAAATAACTATAAAAATGATTATAACGAATAGAATTTTTTAAAAATTATTTAGATTTAAAAAAATAAAAAGTCATTTTTGTTGGAACCGGTGATTTTATGAGTATGTGTCTTCGTATATGCTGCGAAATTGTTTAAACCGCGCATATAATAAAGAAGCATTCAGAATATTAATAATCAAGTGTTGACAACTTGTTGAGTCAACTAATTACCGTAAAAATGTTCAATATTCGCGATTTCGCGGGCTTGCAAATTAAATTGACAAAATACAATACTATTAATTAACTGACAAAAAACCCGTTTACACATAATAATGAAATTTTAAATATGATATTTGTATAATTGTAGTATATTTTTAATGAAAATACTATTTGATTTAGATATTGGAAAGATATTTTTATAAAATGATTTTCATTGGTAACGTCAGGTATTTTAAGATGGCGTCAAAGTGAATATTATGTGGTTTGGTGTTATTGTAAATGTATAGGGCCTTCCTTTGAAAATTACTGAGTTGGTTATGTGCTATTATCTCACCAAGGTGATATACAGAAGCAAAGCTTTGTTAGATACTAGAATAAACATTAAAGGTTAATTAGAACCCGTTGACGGTACGTTATCGGGAGGAATATAAATAAGTTACGTTTATGAAAATCAATCTTAGTTCAAATCAAAATCAAGTTATTTACAATTAATATTTTTTATAGATTTGGCAGTTATTAAGAAGTGATTCATGATATATTTTCTATTATATTATCTATTATATATAGATTCATGATTCATGATATGATACTTTCAACGAAATGATAGGTTTTATTATATATTTTTGCATAGACATACAATTTCAACGTATGATAAAATTTAATTTTTAATTATAACAACTATGTATTGAGTGACCGGATAAATAATATGGAACATAATAATAATATAATGTAAATATTACATGAGTATATTTCTTTAAAGATTTGATAATTACGCACATTTTGTAAATTTGGGTGTATAAAACATTGCCAAATAAAAAAATCTAGTTTATTGAGTTTTCCACATTACCATGAAAACCAATTATGACTTGAAAAGAAAATGTCGGTCGGTATCTCATCGGTAAAAAAAGCATTTAATGCAACGAAAAGAAAAAATCTCTGAAATATAATAAAATCAAGAATCAATAGTTACAAATTTCTTTTCATTGCTTAAGTCAAACTTTAAACACAAAAAAATATGTTATCACAAGTGCTTCTGAATGCATAAAAAAATGCGAAGCCATTCCATATTGAAATGGAAAATTTTAACAAGCTTTCAAGTCATATTTTAAACGTTTATAAGCATCCGCTCGTGTACGCTATGCCATACAGATTTCCTTATGTCAAGCTGAATTTTCAAACACATTAAAAAAATAAAAACATAAAACTGTTTTTTTAAATAACAATTTTTAAGGTAAGTGTTGTTGCATAATCTTTCTCTCATTAAAAATTATGCGATATAATGGAAAGCTAACACAATCCTTCAATTAAAAAAACCATACAAATTTTATGTTCCTCGTCACAGAAAAGACTTCACGAAATAATTTTTGTTTTAATTGCATAATCTTACATAGTTCAATCAAGGAAATCAATCAATTTGGATAATATTGAGTTATTAAAACTATTTTACGTTAGTTTTTTTTTTGTAGAGATATTTCTAACATTTGTTTTACCAATTGAATTTATATTTGAATAATTTTAAAACTACTACTTTATAAAAAAATGTTTTAAATGACTTTTTTTAATAAAATTTTAGATTATTTATTATTTATTATGATTTTTATTACTTATTATTTTATAACCTGATAAGGTTAGTATGTAAAATATTTTTTTTCTACAATTTTTTTTACCCAGAATGTTATAATATTTTTTACAAGATTTTCACAGATAAAAACGAACTCATTAATTAATTGTTAAATTGTTTTAAAAATGAACTATTTTTCTACTGGTAGATGACATATCATGAAAAATGATAATTTTTTTTCGTAAATAGAATAAATTTCTATACAAAATCATATTTTCAGAGTTTTCTATAGCTAATAGTTTTAAATGCATCGGATTCTGTCATAGTAGATAGCAGTAGATATATATTAGAAAATGATGTTATAAAAAACAACCCCTGTCTCATTAACCTTGTGTGTGCACTTCATCCAATTACTGTTCCCCATAATTACATTGGTCCCTTTCGTTATAGCATCAAAGTAGGAAAGCTTTGATGCCAACAATTTGTGTGGTGTTTTTACCCAGAACACTCTCCGAGCATTGTGAACTAGATTTACATAGTAAAAATATAATTAACTCTATTTACCAGGATGAGTCAAAACTTTTTGCTGTAAATATGATTAATTTAATTGTGTTTCACCAGCAAATCAATTATTTAAAATTATTAATGATAGGAATAATATTATAAATGTAATGTTATTTGAAAACATGTTTAAGGTTTTGTGAATAGTATTCCAAAAACCGCATTCTCAGCCTTCATTTATTGCTTTATGCTGCACTTTGTCTGCATCGATATGATTTGCATGAAACATATAATGAGTATCACGCTAAAAATAATAAAAGAAAACATACCGATGTAATTAATACTTTGAATTCTAATATAAATATTATTATGTATATTTCTAAATATATCAATGAAAAATTTCTTTAATTGCACGCAATAACATTATAATATTTTTTTAATAAATATTTTAATAACTTTGTTTTCCTGTTTTCTGTTCTGTTGTTCTTTTTTAATAACTATTTTAATAACTTAGATTTAAAATGAAAAAGTACAATATATAAACTGTTAATCAACATAACCCTTTTATATGCTACTATATTGAACAGCATAATTTTAGTGATATTGTCAATAATAAAAACAGATTTTTTAGTACTTATTTCTACAATGTATTTTTTAATCAAGACCGGTTTCGCTGATCATCAGTTGATAATGCTCGCGATGAGCGAGACCGGTCCTGATAAAAAATATATTGTGGAAATATGTGCTAAAAAATCTGTTTTTATTATTTAAAATATCATGCCTTTCCATCAAGAAGTGACAGTTAATACCTTAAAAGTGAATTTTGATATTAATTAAATGCCCAAGTCTTATGTTTTAAACCAAATGGGTATGCCTCTGTAATTATGACTTACATATGCAAGTTATATATAAGAAAGACCATATCTATTATAATCGATCAATATTCTTTTGTAAATAATAAGTAATAACGTTTGTATTAAATTTAGACGAAAAATAATTTTAACATTTTTTAATTTTTACAGAACAAGCATTTATAAGCGAGGCTGAAAGGCAGACAGGCAGTCTGCTAATGGTTGGTTAGGCAAAATAATCAAATTGCAACTAGTGTTCTGTGTTTTTATTACTTGACTAGTTTGTACTTCGTGAACACCATAGCGGGCGTGTCGGTCGTTCTGTTTATCAAAGACACTTTGCGTAATTGCTGTGACGTCGTCTTGAGAGATACCAATTAATGCTTCAAACACGCTAACAAAAGATTGCTAAATTAATTGACTCTGTGTTGGCTACGAGCCTTAAGCCATAAATGTATGTATTATATAAACTGTGTCAAATGCAATTTATAAATTATAGCTGCACACATTACGTTTCACGAGCTTTCGGAAGTTTACGAACATTGATAATTTTACAACATGTGTAATCTAAAATAATGATTTAAGTTAAATCTCGTGTACGTTCTCATTAACATATATAACAACAATTTAGGAAAACTGGCGATATAAACCTTACTAAAAACTATTACTTTTAAAAAATATGATGCAAAATGGTGTACAAACAACGATTGATTGATATATAATCGTGATGTTTATTTCACCAGTTACGTTTAGTATCAATTAAAATCGATAGCACATGTAAATTTCAATTGATAATTGGCTTGAAAATTAAAATTAGACGTTGGATCTCATTTTGTACCTACAACCAAAATGAAAAAAAAGTTTTACAATATGATCACAATTGCTTTGTACAGTGACAACACATTGTTGAAATAGCTACATACATATTTAGAGTAATAATAAAAAAAAATGGTAAAGAGATCAATGTAAATAAAATTGGTCTTGTTGCTTTTATGAAATTGTGTCCATTATATGTAATATAAATTCATACACACTTTTTTACTGCTCTCTAATACGACAGGCCTCGATATCCACTCATTATAACTATATTATTTTATTTCCGCTGCGTACAAGTTGCTTCCCAATTATTTTCTTTACCAATTCCACTTCATCGGCAACCTCCTAAATTCCCTAGTTCTTCTTCCTTCCTTAATTCCTTGGTTTTTTACATTTTTATAAAGATAGAAAGTAGGCAAATAAATAAGGTTTAGCTTCTATTTTATATTCAGCTTCTACCAGAGCAGAAAATAGAGAAATTAAAAGCAACATTCTAAAAATATGAAAATATTCCATTCTATTCTAACACTTAATATGTGTTCTGTATGTTTCACGATAAAATTTTCGTAAGATAGTCAATAAATAATTAATTTATATTCTGTAAATGATACGGGACAACAAAGATTTAAATTCTAATATTAAATTAAAAATAAATTTCCATCAGATCTCATCTCGCAAGAAATCTCATTTTATCGAAAGGACGACTATTATAAATATGTAATTTTATGTTAACAATAGATAAAACGAGTGTTGCTTTTTATAATTTCAATATTTCGTCGTCTGCTTTTATCAATCATTAGTAATCATTATTCAAATATGGCAAAAATTGTTTGAGATCAGCTGACTTATTACTAGTCATGTAAGCAGTGCATTAATTTATCTGATTATAAAACTGTATTCCTCGGCAAGTTTATTCTTATCTAGATTTCTAATGCGCCTTTCTTGTCAGACGCAGTTCACTTGGCTCGCTCTTCCTTTTCTTTGGTTAAATGTATTGTATGCTTTACTTAGCAAGCCACTTGACCTGTGTCCTTCTAACCCGGCTCGCCTTCTTCACTCGCTTGCTTTGGTGCTGTTTGTGAGAAGACTCGAACAGTAAACATGATCAACGATGCCATTACTCTGCTACGAAGCACGTTTGTCAATTATTATCTCAACCATTCGAAATTCAAATTAAACAGAATTAAAACAACGGCTAAGTCGGTTTGTAATATCGCACATTTCACATAAAATACAGCTCCCTGAATGGATTCAAATGCTAACGTTTACAACGTATTTTTTACTAATGTTGTTGAAAGAGCAATTTAAAAAATTATGAAACGGTCTGAAACGCAAATAAACTTTTACAAATGAAAAAGTTGTCCATTGCTATTTTTAACCAAACAATATGGTTGGAAATAGCATTTTTTTATGAATTTCGCGAATAAAATGAAAAAGAAGACTTCAAAATACGAATCAGTAGGAAAAATTCCTCTTTCACCATTTCTCGGGCTTAATTACTTTTATTAACTATCGGTTTCTAATTTGATTTGTTGAAATTTTGTACGATTCCAAATACAAACGCTTAATTTTCCCATAGTTTCTTCTTTATTTTTTATATTTACGTGAAATCAGTTCAACAATCCGACAGTTTTTTAATTGAATTTCTCTTTTTGTTCTTGATGTTTAATTTCAATGTTACCCACCAATTTGAAATAAATAGGTATGTATAAGTCTTAGACTATTATTATTTGTTGCAAAATTCTGTCATCAAAAACTAATCAACAGTATTTAGTGTTTATAAAATTTATCACAGGCGATTGATTGTCATTATCATTAAATTAATAATATTGAAAGCTATTTAAGTTGTACGCTGAAAGCTTAGACCAGGGACTACTTTCCACATGGCGTATATAATATCATGCCCAATTAATATGATAACAAAGTACGAAAAGTATCATTGGAAAAATCACGTTCGAGTAACATTTGACATACGTGGTATTTTTATAGTAAAAGGAATGTGTAACGTGATTCAAATATATTACGTAAATTATCACGGAAAAGACTTAGGGGGTCGACTCACTTGTCGCGTCGAAGTCTTATTCACAAATCACAAACATGCAACTGAGTTTAAATACAGTAGGACATTCACATCGCAGAAAGCTTTTGCTCGACGATGTTACTTTAATGTCACAATAGCCACTAAAGCTTAGATTCCGTTTATGAATAATGCGAGCGGTAGTTATGCTATTGAAATGGATGGAGAAGAAAATGTGTCAATGTTTTCCCTGCTTAGAAACCTTCCAAGTTGTATGTGAATGGAACAGTGTATAGATAAAAGATATTTGTGAAACTAGACTAATCGGATGAAAAAATACTTTGTTAAGTGTATTGGTATTTAAAAAATTGTTGAAACTGAGAACAAAATAGTTTAAAAACCATATAAATTTAAAAAAAAACTTTATTAGAAATAACTCCAATAAATAATTTTAAATAAAATTATTTTTTAAGTGTAGATCGAATGTGTCAATGATAAGCACAGGCTTTGAACAAGTGGCTTTACTGCCCAAAAAATACATTTTTGTCATTACGATTGTCTGCTCTATTTGCTTCGTCAAATCATATTATGTGTGCATACTCGAACGTGCTTTATTCAACAAATGGCACTAGTCTTATGATATAAATATAGGTGTGACCTTTTAAACTTAGGTGAAAAATAATTCTTGAGTTGTAAGCAAATATTTCTGCAAAAAAAAAATAGACCAGTTTCATTCAATAAAAAAAAAATAAACAAATATTTAATTAAATTAAACTTAATAACTTAATAAAAGATATCAGATGAAAAAATTCGTATTAAATGTAATAATTTGTATCAATTTAAACGTTTGTTAGTAATAATACCACACACATATAAAAAATGAATTCATTGTTTTAGAAATAATTATATTTTTCAAACAAGAGTTTAAAGGAATATTTTCAATATTTGATATAAAGAAAGCTCAGCAAGTTTTCTACTTTTTCTTGATATTAATTAAAACTTATGACACCAGATGTCTCTGTACAGAAAGCTTGCAAACTAGAAAATTTTCCAACAGTAAGCAAGGGTAGTTTTCCCTGCTAAATTGTAAGCTCACACTTCCGATTCCTAGATGGAGATGTATGTTTATTGGTTTCGGTTCAACTACTATTTCAAATATTGTGCTTAATTTTAAACTCTGAATAATATGTATCAATCAATCATAAAATTGGTGCCGAAGGCTAATTTTTATCTGTTTTTAAAATTTGAATATATTCAGACGCAAAAAATTATTTATGATTAATAATGATATTTTATTTATTTTTCAGGTAAGAACTTCATTATGACAAGCATTGATATGAAGTTAAATTTTCTGTAAGTTAAGTTTCGCTCTATATATAATAGCTTTATTCTATATGTATACTCTGTATATAATGTTCTATATAAATCAAAATGATTGTTCCCTGTATAAATCATCTTCACTATGGAAACGTTTCATACCAAGTAATTATAATTTGAATTAAAAAATGGAATGGAAATGGATACACAATATATTTTTTGCAGATAAACAAATAAGGAAGGTATTATGGAAGAAGTTATTATCAGTTAGCGGCTTTATTCATGATATGATTGTCGTATTGTATTATAGGAGAGACGCTTAAAACAATAAAAAAAAATTCGCTTTTGAGAACAAAGTCACAAACGATTGAAATTATTTATTACTAAAGACCTTATTTCAATTTTTGACAGCGTGATTGCGTAACACGAAATTCCAACAGCGTCATTAATTCAGCATTCAAAAAATATTAATTTAACCATAGTTCCATTAGGTTACCAAAAACAATGCATTTCCGCAAGATAGAAAGTTATTCGAAGTAAAACAAGTGTTTTATGTGTATATTTAAATATTTATATTTCGGTCTTTTTTTTTAAAATACCAAAACTCTATAGACCATGGGATGATGCAAAGAAGAGGTAAAGCCGATAGAGTATAAACAACCGCAACATAGCTGTTTGTATAGTCCTGAATCCAACCTGAAAAGAATGATTGATTGAATAATAAAGTTCTTTACTTTTTCACTATAAGCTAAAAAAAGAGATTCATAAGCTTCATTCCTTTTAAAGCTGTATTATATGTCCATACCTGTTATTGGTGAAAGAATTGTTGTTATTGTTCCCAGAAAAAATATCGACAACCCATATGCAGCAGTAAATTTTTCCGGAATATATTCCGCATAGATTAAATTCATTGGAATATTTAAAATGCCTCGTAAAAATCCTAATACACCCACCATAACAAGTATTGTCCAATACTGCGTACATTGTATAAAAACTAGAAAGAAGAAAATAAATTGATAAATACACGCCGTTTAAGTCATTCATGTGATATCCTGAATTATTAGAAAACTAGAACGTGAAATGTAATATTTGTAAAATTATGCTTGGAATCAGTTTACCATATTTAACAACTATTTTAAACCAGTATATATTAGCTTATCGAGTATTAACACGTTCCTGTAGAATTTATAATAATATTTTAGAAATGAATTCAGCTGTGCAGGTGTTGAATAAACTTCAGGACAGATCCGGAAATATTTCAATATGAAAATGAATACTGTCTATATTCTTATGTTTTCGAATATTGGCAATCAACACCTGCAATCCACTGTGTTAACAGTTGAGATATTAGAAGTGAATGATTAAAAAAACATGAAAAATGTCAAGTTTTTATAATTTTACAAGGCCAAATTATTTATAACATTTTATTTGATATCGTCTGTACTTACTTATTCTTGCAATACACGTCGCTAGAAGTGGATAAAAAAATAAATCTCTGCTTTTGAACTTGTAAAATTTACATAAAATAGCCAAAACTCCCCTTGACACAACATCAGCAGAAGCCATGACAGATATGCACGTGGCAACAGCTGGCTGGAAATATATTAAATTATTTTTAGATATTAATGAAATATTTTTTTCTTCATTTATTTCAAATAGTCTTGAATTTTAGATAAATTTATAAGGGTATAAAAGAAGTGTTTTTAAGGTGTAAAGATATGATGCTGTGCGCAGTCGAAAACAAATGCCATTTTTTAACACTGGCATTACACAACAGAGCTGCTTTACGGTAGTGAATCATGACACATAAAAAACTTTGTTATGATCGTATATTGAGCTTCAAAAATAGACTTTTATTCGGAGATTGGTGAACCAAGATATATCTTGTTACGCAAATAACAGTGAAGAGAAGTTGAAACTAGCTGGATCACGAGCTTCGTATACCTCTGGAGAGGTTAAGCTTTCTGGAAAATCGTCAGGTACACTATCCACTTGATACACTCGATTGACTTGAGAGACTCTATCGTGTCATGAGAGATGACATGTAGCGACCATATATTCCACATAGGGAGTGATTATGATCGAATAAAAAGATTGTTTTAAGTTATGTAGAAAGACTGGTTTTTTTTTTTAATCGAAAATACTATACTAATTTATGTGAACTCAATGTTCGTTTGATAAAAAAAATTTAAAATATATCGTTGGCTTAAAAATTGTTAAAATTTAAGGGTCATAAATAATCAACTATTAAATTATAATAATTTAAAATTTAAAGGTCATAAATAGACACGTACAATGGTTATTTTTAGACCAATTTTTTATATTTTTAAAAAATCACCAGCTTCTACTTTCAAGAAAACATTTTGCCAATTTACAGTTAAATGCAAAATAATAATTGGTATTTATTTTTATTATTTTTCTACAAATGTAATGAATTTAGAAATGATCAATTATTGTCAAATTGTACAAAATATTGAATAAATTATATGTCAAATAAGTGTTTTTACAACAAAGCTTTTTTCTTTACAAATCCTTGATTTATTTTACGTCCTAACAGTATTGACTTGAAAAAGCTGTCTCGACAATTTACGAGCTAAGCCAATGAAGTTTTTATTTCATTATTTGACAAAATGTTCGTAGCATGTGAAAGATGCTTATATAGAGGCTTAACAATACCCACATGTGAAAATAAACCGTCACTTTTAATACAATTATGTATAATCAAATGATTAAAGTAACTTACAGTTTGAAATCCAATTGAGTAAAGGTAGAGTGGTAAAAGTAAAGAAAAGGTATATTCCGTAGACATTCCAAATCCGATACCTAACATGATGTTAAGTAAAACGACATCTTTTAATAGACCCAAATCCAGTAACTTAACAATCGTTTTCCTGAAATATAAAATAAATTTAAAAATGATAACACGCTTTGGTTATTGAAAATAAATTTGTCGAATTTGTTATACTAAAGTAAACATGCTTTAAAATATATTTCTTTCTTTATTTGGATGGAATTATAACTTATGATAGTAAAAGCATACCCATGTACTGTAATGCATTAAATTTTTTCTTCACAATATATATATTATATCAAATTAATTACCATTCTACAAATATATCAAGACAACATTATAGTGATAAAACGTCTAAATATATATATATGTAATTGATATTATTAACCATTTTGCAGTGTCACATAAATTAAATTAAATATGTGTAAAAAATTATACCATAATCCAATTTTTATGTTTTCTTCTCCAAGATTGGTGTGAACCGATTTTTCGCTGATTTTTGATTGTGTTAATGTAACATTTTTATCGCTTTGTAAATTTTGTAAAGAGCACCATTTATATTTTTTATGGCCAGATTCATTCACTAGATTATTTATACTCATTGATTTTTTTGTCATAATAGAGTTTTGTTGTACCGCGTCATCTGAAATTTTTTATTCATTTGTTTGATTTATATGACACCACACACATATATTATATATTTATGTATAACAAGAAAAATATTTTACCTTGTAAAATTTCTGCATAAATTGGCTTTCTTTTTGCATGCCATTTAACTGGATGTAAAGAAGTAGCACACACAATTGTGTTGGCAACAATTGCGGTTTGTATCACAACTGTTCCTCGAAATCCGTAAGTCTCAAGAAGCCAACTTAAGAACAAGGGATACCCCATGCCACCTACTCCTATAAATAATTGACATATGCTCATAAACATAACCCGCCTCTTATCAAAATAGGTGTTGTAAGAGGTAAATACTGTAGAGGTTAAAAGTCCACTTCCAACGCCTTGGAATATGCCATTGCTTAAAATCATTTGGTATGTTGACGTTACGAAGATGTTCATAGCCCATCCCGCTGTATAAAGTATACCACCAGCTATTGCTATATGTCTTAAGCTGTATTTTTTGGCAGCAAAATTTGTTAATATTCCTGAAAAAAAAATTATAAATTTTCCTTACAACTGCAATAACTGAGATGTCAAATTAAGCTTAGTCATAAAGTAAAGCGGTTATTAAAAGGAATTTATTGTTATTTGGTTGAAGATTTTATTTGCGAAAATCATAACTCTTAATTAGGCAATTTATGTATTTGAAACCGACGAGTCGGGATCGTTAAAGTCGTGAAATAATTAATCATTAATCTACATTTTTCTTATCAGCCACTTTTCGAACGACAGCACAAATTACTTTCAATGCTTTGTGGAAAAGCACTATATTTAAAAAAATGCACACAATTTGTTTTTTACAATTTAATGATGTTAAGGCAAACGATTTTGATTTCAAATAATTTATATGGAGATAGTACAAGATAAATTATATATTTTCCAAATCAATGATATCCGATTGTCTAGTTTACATCATTGACTTTTTTACCATGTAAGAAACAGTTATTTTTTAGAAAAAAATGTATTATATTCATGAAATTAATTTAACCGCGTAAAACATATGTTAAAGTTTTTAAAAAATATTTTTCTCTAACCTGTAAAGGACGTAGCTATTGAAGTCACGGCATTTACTATAGTTATTGTTCCTACTTTTGTATTAGTCGCAGTGAAAAAATCATTGAAAATTAAACCAAAACTCGATGCGTGACCAAAGCAACAAATCTAAAAATTGTCACATAAATTAACCGTCCATAAATAAAATAATAAAAGGTTTCAAATGTAAGCATAAAATAAATATTTTGTTTTGTTAATCGATAGTAATTTGTAAAATGATAGAAGATTTTTAAACAAATTTTAGATAATTTGAACTCATACATTCTGATATCATTCAATCAGTAAAAAGATATTTTCTTTGATAACAAAACTATATTGAATATTCAGCTTGAAATGTTCAAAACAACATTTTATGTTCGTGATTTTGTAAAGAATTACCATCAGTCGTATTCAGAGAGTTATAAAATTATTTTTAACTCATTAAAACTGAAACAAAACAGGTATAAAATTATTGTAGAAATAAGTAATACAATTTCGATTCATTATTGACTCGAGTTTAATAATAATGAAACATTTCTTACAATCACTAATACAACTGACACACATATAACATATCCCCATCCTCCATCCGGAGGGATATTTTTCTTTGTATTCGTCATTATATTTAAACAACCCTCTAATTGCCTAGACACTCGTAACTTTCATTTACATGGTAACACAAATTTAAAAACTAGTAAAATGTATTAAAATTTATCAATCCGTTGGCCAAATGACATTCTGAATAATTTAACACAATAATCACTATCTGGTTGCATTAATAATGCTTGACTTCTCAAGAATAATTATGTATGACCAGTTCGGAGATATGGATGAACTAAAGCAAAAATTATTATGAAACAAAGAGAAAATCTTATCAACTGGTTACTCAAATAGTTGTGTATACAAAAAGATGAGATAACTTTATCCTTTAGTAAATAGTTATACTACTGCTTTTATTATGGCAATTTATTATATTCATTATCTTTCAGCCTTCACAATATAAAGTATGAGATTGCAGCTTTTTCCGAATAAGTATTTCAAATGAAACTTTTAATTTAACGTAATTGTCGTAATCATGAATTTATTTCAATTTTAATATTATCCTTACTTCTATCGACGATGCAATGTAGCCTCTCATAACGAGACTTAATTCGTTTTAGAATCTTACTCGTTATGTGAAAAACTCGTTAATCGAAAGAAATCCTATATAAAACAATAAAATAATGCATTACATGCCGAAAACAACTATTTTTATATTTTTGAAGTTAATTCCAATAAATTACATAGCGATTGTATGTGCACTCAACCACGCTTAGATTTCGTTCTCGCTTTTCAATTATTTTACGTTTCATTTCTACAGTTATTTTAATTCTTTATTGGCTATCTTTTGCACAAAAAATACGAATGATATTTGAACAAAAGTTTGGAACAATGTGTGATCATATACGACACTAACATACTAGCGGAACGAGTGCTCACCAGTGACTGACACACTGGCGCGGAAGTCCCAGGTCACAAGTAAATGACGTGAAATTGGACCATTTTCTGTGTTACTCGTTATGCGAAATTTCGCTCGTTAAGAGAACATTTTTTTCACAATATGTTTTCTTCGCTATGCGAATTTTGCGCTACTAGAGGTGCTAGTTATGAGAGGTTCCACTGTATCCGATAAAATTTCTTCAATCTCCACTCATTATTGATAGGATTACTCTGTGATCTTATCGACCAGATAGGTCTGGCAGTAAAGTTTGGTTTCCTTTATCTTTTCCGTTAGCTTATGTCATTTTATATAATAAAATCAAAACCTAGCATCCAGGCTGCAATGAACTGCTCAACAATTTTTAATGAATATTGGTCTGCGACATTACATGAGAATAATTACTAATCCGTTATTAGTTCAGTGACAAAATACTATATTCCAATGCATTCAAAATTTTAGTATTGTACAGTTTTATAAGTGTAAGATGAGTTTTTCTTCTTTTTTTAATTTGAATTAATACAAAATCTGTGATAACATTACAACTGTTAATATATATATATATATATGGTTTGCATTTATTTTATCACTATTTGGTTTTGATATCTTGGTAGGTAAACAAAATCAGTATATTTATTTGTAATAATGTAGAATAAATTCTTGAAATCAGAAGTTATAACAACCTCAACAAACAATAAATCACCATAATTTCTTATGAGGGCCAACTTTTAGAAAAAGATATTAGTGGTCTTGGAAGAATAGACTTAACTTCAGCAAAGATTTCCTTGAAAAACCTGTATATAAATTTTTGAAAATATAATTAACTAAAAATTTTATTATTTCTGTGAATCATTCTGAACAAACGAACATATTTTATTACATTTAGTACATTCATGATTTATAAAAGTTAAGCAATTGAATTAAAAATATAACACACCTGTATTACAAACCTTATTCTTATATCACTTAGTACAATAAAATCTCCAAAATTCAATTTATACATAAACCTAGCATTTATGTTTATAAATTGTTACTTAGGTGATTCTATTTTTTGAAAAGAGTTGTTTTTTGCCACTATTTTTCGTTTTTGTCAAAATATCTCATCTTTTTGTCTGTCCGACATTCAATATAAAATTTATGTATAAAATTTGGGATCGTTTTACATTCAGTTTTTTCATCATGTTATTGGGGATACCTATGTTATCTTTGGCAGTTATCATTTTCGGTAAAAAATGTAAGATTTTCAGTTCTTTTGAATGAAATTTATTAATTTGATCGTCTTCTTTCATTTGTGTCTTGGTGCAATTTTCTTGGATCCATATCAAACTTACCTTTATTTTTGTATATTACATTGAGTATAGAAGATTTTTAAGTGGTTACTCGATGGTAAGTTTGTGGTTGATACAAAATTTTCTCACTGAATGGTGATTGAGTTGAAATCGTCTGTACTCCTTAAGCGTACCACATGAATTTTATTATTTTGTGGTTTGGTCACATCTTAGGTTAGTTTTCTTATTTCTACTGCGATGTCTTTGATTTACTCAATAAAACCTTTAAACGTTCATTCTATAAAATATTGTGTACACAAAAAAATATAATCTAGCGGAAAGTCAGTGACAGACTTTTCTTTATCATGTACATTCTTTGCTTTTATAATAATACTTAATATGATAAAAAAAATACTGCTCCGACTTAAACAAAGATTATTAATTGAAAAAAATTGAAATTGGAGCAGCGAATGCTATTTTTGTACCAATTATTTAGATTGCATCTGCATTGGCTCTACACAATAATATTTTTTTTAACAAGTGTCATATTAAAAAAAAAGATTACAAAAAACATTTTCTTGCTGTATATAACAAACAATTGACTTTCCTGTCCAATTGACAGATAATTATGGAAACATAATCATCTGTTAAATAATATGTATAACCAAATCGGCAATTATGGCCCTCTGATTTTTTCCCCCAAATCTTTTCCGAATTAGAATGTTATTTCTACTCATATCGCTCAGCGATAATTTTAATAATACATTATATTTGCAGAATCAAGTGAAAACGCTCACAAATTATTAAAGGCTTACGTTTACACAGTAATACTAGAAAGTTCCTTATTCAAAAACACTAGAGAATATACAGAAGAGTATATTATTTTACCTAGCCAAATGCAGATAATGTTAAAACATTTCATCGAAAAACGTATGTTACTTTTGAATAAATCCTTATGAAAGATGCCGCCAAGCTTTTGAGCACAATTATAAGTCAACTCTTAAAATATGGGTCTTAATAATAAATAAAGTAAGTAAAGTTTTATTTAAATATTATATAATGATTTGGATTGATTCATTATGCATAACAATTATGGCTTCTTTTTCATAAAAAAGAATTCATATGTCCATAGAATAATTATAATTAAGCAAAGTGATGTAATAATGTAAAATGATCCGACGTAAGACCCTGTGACGTCTTTTCCTAGACCTGAAAGAAAATGAATGCAATCATTAATTACGCTATAACAATATTTTTCAATTTAGCTGTACACCCAGTCCTTTTTTTACGCGATACATTGGTTCCAGAAAAAGGCGCGTAAAAAAATCGCGAAAAAAAATGATTTTACGCAATTGCATTATATTTCTTTACACACCCTAAAACATAAATTCGCATAGTATCCGATACACTTGTCAACATTTGGCAATTGTATGTGTATTTAAAAAAATGGAATGCTATACAAAATCAAGTTTTAAAAATACACATTTTTTTTATTTAAAAAAATAATGAAACGTACATGGTTAGCATCGTATATAAATGTCTTATTTACAACAAATTTGGAGAAAAAATTGCGTAAAAACGAGTGAAGCGCGTAAAAAAATGTAGCGCTGCCGTCCAAAAAATCGCGTATAATCGAATTCGCGTAAAAAAAGGACTGGGTGTATTAAATTTTTTAAGTGAAATTATGGTATTAATTTTTAACTATCTTTCATTAAAATCTAGATATATGGTTTATAATGACCGTTTATTTAAGAGTATATTATTATTAAATTCTTACCGATGATTGGTGAAAGTATGACATTAAATAATCCATTAAATAAAAGTCCTAATCCATAAGCTGCAGTAAATTTTTCCATCGAAACAGTCTCTGCAAAAATTAGTGGCAACGTAACGTAAAACCAACCTCTGAAGAATCCCACGATTGCAGTCATTATGATAACTCCCACAAAGTCTTTAAATTGGAGAAAAGCTGAAAAAGATCAAGCATATATTAATTTTTAGAAATAAATTAAAAAATGATTTTCATAGTATTCGATTTCGCATATAAGTCTTTGTTAAAATTTATATCAGCTCTCTTAGTTAAAGAAATAAACTTTAAAGGTAAAACATCGAATCATATCTCAAAGTATGTAATTTTCTTATTTTTTGTTATTGATGTTTAAAGTAATAAAAAACTTAACAGAGCTGTTCAAATAAATTATTTATAAACTAACATTGTTATGTATATGAGCGCAAAAAATAAAACTCATTGCTATAATCCTTCGCTTAAGTATTAATTATGTATTTGTTTTCGGTAAATATTGAATAAAAATTGTTAGGTTGTATTCAATTTTATTTACTAAGTCCAAAAATTTCCTATATGGCCATACTTGGAAAAAATAAGAAAATTTTCTTCTAGCTGTTAAATAATGGCATTAAAATGTATTTAAACATTAAAATAAAATTTTACATTTAACTAATAATATGATAGTAAAACTAATAAACTTTCTCACCAAATCTACCGATTGTAGTACAGCACATGCTTATATAGAACAAATGGCGACTTTTGACGTCGGAATATCTGCCAACAACTGCTAACGATAGTCTAGCAGTCAAATCAGCAATGGATGTAGTTGATATACACTTTGTCACCTGTGACTAAAAAGGAAATGTATGATAATGTATGTATTTAACGGTTTCAATACCGCGAGGACATATGTATCCTCTAGGCGGGGACGACGCGAATACCGTAGGGACATATGTGTCTACAAACATTTAAAATACGTATAAAATATTACAATTGGAAATATCGTGTTATTTTTTTATATATTGCTTGACACATCTATTATCACAGAGAAAAAATTTGTGTCATTCCTGTAAATAAATATTATCAAAAAATCAAATTCAATAGAAGTCGACGTAGAAAAGTCGCTAGGGGTGCTACTTTCGGAAGCATGAATAATTGTGAAGCGAAATAATAAGTCTAAATGTATCCCTTGGTCAACTTTCACCATTTGGGTCTTTTGTTTTGAATTTATACCTGAACTCTTGCTTGTGCCAGCTTGTGACAGCCCTGAATATTTCTTTTTTCACACACAATTATTTCAGTTATCAATATTCCGTCCCAATTATTCTAACTAATTCTTACTTTTAATTAATGTTTTATAAAATGTTATTAATGCCAGTGGCAGCCCTTAAAAAAATTGAAAAAAATTTCGGCTCTTTGATATTAAAAATTCAAACAATTTATGTCAATATATAAAGAAAACAATTTTATTATTCACAAATTCGATAGTTTCTTTTTCTTTAAATAAAAAAAAAATCGCGGTATATGAATGGTACCTAGCATAAAATTTCACGGAACTCAAGCGGTTAAGATGTAAATAACCTGCAAACGGTATTATTCTTATTGTATAAATTATTGTCTCGAAAAAATATGGTTGTTATTGTATTGAATAATATTAGATTTTTACCTGAGTAAATCCATACTCAAATAGTAAAAGCGGCTGTAAAAGATAAAAATAAATATCCCCAATCATTCCTAGTCCCATAGCAAGCGTGATGTTTAAGACTGGAAGAGTTTTGAGAAGAGACAGATCCAGTTCTTCTGAAAGTTTTTGCCTAAAAATAATGAAGACTATTAACTTCATTGTAACAATGCAAGCCCACTATTTGTAGTAAAAACAGACCACGTCGAATATTAACAAAACATATATATACCAAAAACATATGAAAAAATGAAAATATAATTTAAGACATCAAATTATAATTGTTCAAATACGTTGCAAGTAAGTTCGATTGCGTCCGTATGATAAAAATCTTAAAGATACCGAAAAGCGAAACCCGGATCGTGGGTGGCAAAACTTGTGAATATGTAGTACATGTTTGAACACCAAAGATTCCATATCGAAATTCCATCAAGCAAAATTAGTTTGAATCCAATGAAAATATTTATACTTTTAAGGTGCTAATTGTCACTTCTTGATGGAAAGGCATGATATTTAAAACAATAAAAACACATCTTAAGTACTTATTTCTACAATATATATTTTGATCTGGACCGGTTAAGTGTTATCAACTGCCCAAGACGATCGAAACCGGTTCTGATCAAAAAATATATTGTGGAAATAAGTACTAAAAAATGTGTTTTTAGATAAAACACAGATGGAGGTGAATGTTCTCGATATATATTTAACGATACCGTTTTTTTAATGCTTCTGAAAGAAAAAATATGACTGTAATAGTCGAAACATTTTTTGGAAAAATTGCATAACAAAATCTTGATGAATATTTAATCTCTTTAATGTTTAATATTTTTTTTTATTGTCAATATATAGCTAAAGAAAAAGTGTTTTTTTTTAAATTTTATATCCAGAACAAAAATATTTTGGAATTTTATGAGTAAGAGAATACCAGAACAGGGTCAGGGACAAACATTAAAGAACAAAATTTTCAGACTAACCATATACCTCGGATTTTTTTACGTGGTAACTCATCATTAATATTTGATGACACTGGATTGTGTTCAACAATAATGTTGTTTTGTCTATCTGTTATCAACTTTAGAGTAGTTACATTTTCTTGAGTCAGTAGCGGATCATATTGCTCTATAACTGTCAACTCCATTTTATTTGTAAGTACATCAGATAAATTATCTGTTAATAAAACAAATACAAATTATCAACTAAATAGGTGCTATTGATAACAGTTTTAAATATTTTCGTAGAACAAAAATAAACATTCTTTTTATTTTCTACTTGGAAATAAAATCTGCCTAAGCTTACAAAAGAAAAAAAAATAGATAACATTTTCATAATACCTAAATATCATATTTTGGCAACGAACAAAAAAGTTAAAAATAATTTCTATTCAGAAGGTTACGTTGTGGTGATTTTCAAGTCACAAATTAAACACAACAATTTTGATGTCAAATATAATCCCTCTTCCTGATTTCTCTGTTATTAAGTAAACTTCTTGTGTGCTTGTGATGGGCGTAATTATAATTTATTAAGGTTTTCATAAAACCAAGTCATATATGTTATGTGAATGTGTTGAATTTAAAGGGTTTTGAAAGTTTACTTTAGTTCTTGTTAAATATATTATCTACGCTAGATCAATTACAATTAAATGATTGAATATTTACATTTTGATTTGAAATAATATATATATTCTCATTAACTTCAATAACATATTTACCTCGTTCATTATTAGTGTTATCATCTTTATACACAATCTGTGGTACCAAATGCCATTCAATAGGTTGAAATAATGCACTTCCTACGATGCTATGTGCTGTAAATGCCCCTACTAAGGCCATCATACCCCGATACCCATATTGATTCAGACAATATTCGATAAAGAATGGGAAAAATATTGAAACGAAGCCCACAATTGACATACATATTCCCATCATCATAACTCGTTTTTTGATGAAGTAAAGGTTGAATACATTGTAGGCTGTCACCATAATTATCCCCCACCCAACACCGTTCAGGATGCTTATAGTGAAATACATTTGATACACACTTGTGAGAAAAGCATTAAGTATCCAGCACATAGTATAGCAGGCACAACCAAATAAAGCCATTTGTCTTAGAGAGAACCACCGTTTCCCTTGGTTTACAAGTGCACCTGAAAGTATATATATCAAAATACTTGTATTGCATTATTAAAATATGTTTATTTACTAACTAGTATAAATAATTCTGCCTGAAAACATTATACAAATTAAGAAAAATAATAAAACGTTTGGTGAATTGAGAAGCGATACGATTGGTCTGTAAATTTAATCAACGAGGATTTCATAATCATTGTTTGAGCTCGTTACTAAATAGAGTAAGAAAAATCTTTTTAAGATTTTCGTACAAAAAATGTGATTTTTTGAGTGATTTTGAGTTGACTATGTGATTTGCGTTTATATAATTATATCACTCTATCAGCTAACCAATGTTTAATTAAATTTGTGTTCAAAATGAATTTGCAAATACTAATACAATGTATACATACCTGACAAACATATCATTACACCTGATAATCCATTTACACTTGTTAAAACACTGGTAGAATCACTATTTTCTTTGAGAAAATCATTAAACATGAGACCGAAAGAATTTGAGTGTGCCATGCAGACTGCCTGAAAAACGTTGTAGTTTAAGTATAAAAATATTTAAACATTTTGTAGCATTAAATAAAAATTTGTTTTGGCTTACAAATGTCACTGTGAATCCTAAGGAAACTATGTATGCATAACCATTTTCTGGTGGTACTTTTTTGATCTTGGTGTGTTCTTTTTGTGAAACATCCATGTTCTTTTAATTTTTATATTTGACTTATCATAAATGCGTGTTCGCTTCACCACAAGCTGTATTTTACAATGATAATTAAATTAAATTGCGATAAGATTTCACAATGATAAACAATAGATTTATGAGCCAGCACACTTAAATATTTGCAATTCAAAAGCTCTTTCTTACACAAATTTATTGCCTTAAAAAATCTTCTAAAATAATATGAAATGATATGATATTGCGATATGAAGTTGTCCTTATAGCAGGAAAAATATTGATGTCTAATATTTGTGTGCCAATTAAATAAAATTGAATAAAAAAAGATAGTAACATATTCACATAATCGCGGTTAAACGACCTTTTTTATGAAAACAATAATTTTTATGTTAAGTTTCATATTGCTGAAATTAAAAAAATGACGACTTATGTATGTATAACTAAGCATATCTTTGCAATTTATTTAGTTAATCGGAGCATTAAATTAATAACTGAATTGTTTTTGGAATAGTTACGACTTTTTCTTGAGTGGCTTAGATTGCTTTATATTTTCCAACTCAATTTTATTTGTATGTGAATCTGATGTGTTGAATAAACAAATAAAATTATTTACTAAAGACAAACAAGTCATTTAAGTTGTGATGGAATAAATTCATGAAAATTTTGAATAAAATTAGAATCTGCCTACTTATAATGACTTTAATTTTGCAAAATGCAGCGAAACCAAAGTAAATATTTTGTTCACATATCATATGTATTACGGTTGAATCAAAAATCGTAACTTTCATTTATACAAAAAATTTGCTTTAAATTCAGTTATAATCTTGATGAGGCAGAATTAAGAAAATAATGACTCTATAAATAAAAAAAGGGATTCATAAAAATCTAAAAATGAACCTAAATAATTTTCAGAGTCTGACAAAGATAAAGTATGTTTGCCTGTATTTGAATCCTTTATATTATGATTGTATATTTTTGTCCATCACAATGAAGTTAAAATAAAACAACCTTATTTTTTTGCGATTAATTTAAAGTGCATCTTATTATCAAGGAAAGATGTTATACGTGATTTTTCATAATTTTTAAGGAGATATTTACCATTTTTAACATTCATCGTTTTACACGATCTGTGGTACCAAAAAGCACTCGAAATGTTGAAGTAATGCGCTTCTAATGAATTCCCTAGCTAAGACCAGCATGCCCTATATCGATAACGATTCAGGCAAAGTTTGACAAACATGAGAAAAATTGATACAAATTAATCAAATTTTATTGAAATATTTTATATCAATACAATAGTTTCTTTAATTAAGAATATAAAAACAGTATATTCAGAACAAAGAATGTAAAAACTTTATATTTATATACCAAAAATTTTTACAAATGAATAATTTTTATTTATATGATCATCTTTTGCCGTTGCAATAGTTCATAATATGATCATACAAAGCGTTTTTTATATTCTCCAACCAAATTGTTGATATTGTGAAGAGAAGCTTCGTTTTTAAAGCTTCGCGTAGCATAGATTTTCACCACATTAGGGGTAAAGAATTTGGAATTTACTTATTATCTGGATAACTAGATGTCACCCTAAATACAATTTTACTCGTTTTTTTTTCAATTTTGTTTACAGAATCTGTATTTCGCTTTAAGAATAAATATAATTACTGATGAATTAAACATGTTTAGGTAAGCAATTAATTATTTATTATAGAGAACTTTTTCATTATAAAAAATTCATATGTCCAAAAAATTATGGCGATAATGCATGAATAACCAAAGAAGTAAAATGCTGCCACATATGAACCAGTCATATCACGAAGAACACCTAGAAAAGTAAAAAATAAAATATGTAACAGCACACTTAATGTCTTGCAACGTTGAAAAGATCAAATATAAATGCATTAACGGTGAAATTTTAACTATAATACAAATGTAACGTATTGCTATTTCACCTCTATGTTTAATGTTGTATTTTTTAATTCTTTGTGTCAAAAATAGCATAAATTATTTAAATGTTATGTTTAATAAGAATGGAAATTTTTAAAATCGTAAGTCTTGATTTACATTGTCGTAAATTATATTATGAACCTATTATCAAGCTCGAATCAGTTTCAAATTCACATTCAATACGTATGTATGTACAAAAAAAATCATACCAGAAATTGGTGCTAATAAAGCATTGAAGAGGCCCGTAATCAGAAACGATAATGCATAACCAGCTGCAAATTTATCTGCGTTGAGAACATCTGCACACATAATTGGCATACCGATGTAGAACCAACCCCTAAAGAAACCCAGTATTGCTGTCATGACAACGACTCCAAAATAGTCATTGAACTGAAGAAATACTAAAAATATAAAAACATATATTTGTAAACATTTATATTGCTCATGATATATTGCGTTATGAGCTCATAATATCTAGATAATATTCTTGGTTGAACACATAGTGTGACCATATTTTGTGTATTATATTAATTAATTTGAATCGAATTTTTAATATATTTATCATACAATTAATAAGTGAACACAATAAGTAAACATCTTATTAAAAAAACTTTTGACTGTAATAACATATTGAAAAGGTTATGTTTACCTAATCTTGCTATTGTTGAGCCCACCAAACTTGCATAACATAAATATCGGCTTCTGATTGTAAAAAAATGGCTTATAATAGCCATAAAAACCCTCGATGTTAAATCAGCAACTGATGTTATTGAAACACAAGAGGCGACTTGAGACTAAAAAGCAACAAAAACAAATATAAAATTGTTTTCAAGTTTATTTGAGTCATTTTTATTAACAAAAAAGCATTGATGCAAAAAGTGTTGTACAAATTGTTCAAATAAAGTTTCGATATCATTTGAGTTGGTTTTGCATTGATCAAAAAGCTTTAAAAAAAGCTTTCATGATGGCAATTGAAATGTGTATATAGTAAAAGATGTCAAAATATATTCCACTGAAGTAAATGTCAATTCTATTAATTTACACTAACAGTTTTCTTGATAATTAACTAATGTTTATTTGTAAAATATTTTAACTAGCTTTTTTGAATTAATATATTACTGACCGTAGAAAAACCATATTCAAACAGTATGAGTGGCTGTAACATGTAAAACTGTAGATCGCAAAACATTCCAATTGAAGTTGCAAGGTTGACATTAAAGAATGAAAAATTCTTAAGAAGTCCTAATTCAAGATTATCAGATAATTTTCCACTGAAATCATAATAAGATAATTTTTAATAATAAATAACAGGATTAAAGTTATATTTACGCATTACAAATAAAGACTTATAATAATCCACGATTATTCTTTTTCCCATTATTTTCTTGTAGTAGATCTGATGCGACGTTGATTTTATCTATTTTTAATGTAGTGTCATATTCATTGCTGTTATTGTTTGCAATTATTTGTTGATTTTCCATTTCTTCTGGCACAATTGACATTAAACGAATAGATTGATCACGTTGTGTGTGTTGTGTACTTTCTTAATTTGGTATTTCTGGATAAAAACTGTGATTAAATTTTATTGATTTACTTAGATAGTATAACATTTTAATTCATATAGGTCATCTTCGCTCGGTTTGCGAATGAAAACTTTAAGAGCGGAATAAATAACGTTATTTGTTAAGAAATGAGTTTTTTTACTTAGAAGCTTCAAGACATGAAAAAAATATATTCAAAGACCATATATTTAATGTAGATTTTTTACACTTGTCTGTTAAATCAAATATGATTATTCAAAGCATACCTGTCTCGGCAATATTTTCACCGTCCTCGTTTCCAATCTGATAAATAATTTTTGTCACTAAATGCCATTCGGCAGGTTGAAACAAGGCGCTTCCAACTATACTATTTGCAGTTATCGCTCCCACCAGAGCCATTGTGCCGCGATATCCGTACATATCTAAGGCATGCTCTACAAAAAATGGGAAAAATATCGATCCGAGCCCCACTATGGACATGCAGATTCCCATCATCATCACCCGCTTCTCCACGAAGTATGAATTGAAGATTGTGTATCCTGTCGCCATAACAATTCCCCACCCAATGCCATTCAAAAATCCAATCGTGAACATCATTTGAAAAACACTCGTAATAAACGTATTTAAAATCCAACACAGTGAATAGCATATAGATCCTAATATTGAAATTTGTCTAATAGAATAACATCTCCGTGCATTGTTTACAATTATACCTGAAATTCAAAATAAATATTTTCCAATAAAATTTATTTAAGAATTAAAAGATATTATTGAAATATATTTATTTAACAGCAAGAAAAGCAAGAGATTTTTCATTACTTCTGGATATAATAAGATACAATTAAAATGAGGTGTTTCACCTTGATTCTAAGCCGTCTTTAATATTATTTAGGATTGCAATTACTATGTGAATAAATAAAAACATAATTCATGAAAATGAACTTTCAAAACATTTCCAAAGTACTAATACTAATCTTTTTATTTATTCAAAATTATGGAATTTTTAGAAATCATCGATTTGACAAAAAAAATGTTTTCCTCATAAGTAATTGAACACAAATCAATTTGTTTTATATGTTAAGACATTTACTGAGGTTCCTTAATAGAATAACAATATAAAACACGCATCATTCAAAATCATTAGATTAAACATTTTTTATCACTCGCAACCCAGGATTTGCGTTCCGACATATTCAGGCATTGTAAGAATATCTTACAACGTAGGCTTAATTTTTCATTCAATATTTTCCAAAAGCTTACACTATATTGTGCTTAAAATAAAGCTTATTTTAAATTGAAACTCAATACTCAAAGATAGTGCATTTAACAATGTATATTTTGTGTCTGTTATGGAAGAAACATATTAATTTTAATTATAATATTTTAATCAGTCAAAAATCTGAATATTTAAAAAAATTCTCTTTTTTTTGTCATTTAATTCGACATTTTTTTTTAAATCAGCAGGAATCTCTTACTATTATATTTTCCAATTCATCACATTCAAAAATAGTTGATTTTTGTGAAAACCTCTCATTACAAAGTCATGAAATTGATTGTATGATTGTTAAATATCGACATTGAAATGAAATCAGAAGGCACTTATCAGATACCTTTTTAGTTTTTATTAGATTTAGGGTAAAGAATTTTGGTGATTCTATATTATAAAAGATGCAAACTGTTTACAGACTATCAGTTAGAGAGCTTTCGTCCACTGGAGAATTTTAATTAGTCAAAAAGCGAAATCAGGGTCGTGAGCGATAACACATTTGTAAATATAAATAATTCAAATTTCAAAATACCTCTTAAATACTTATCATTTAATTGGTATACAAAAATATTACTTCACACCCCCGAAATGCCAAAAATTATGTTCAATACAATGAATTGTATCTTTTTTGATTGATGCTGAATTTTTACCTGACAAAGATATCATAACTCCAGTTATTCCATAAACACTTGTAAGTGCGCTTGAAGATTCGTTATGTTCTTTCAAAAAATCATTGAACATTATTCCAAATGAATTTGAGTGGCACGTACAGACTGTCTATAATAGTAAAACAAAATATTTATTATATGATGAGAAAATGTGCGAAAATTGAAATCAAAGATTAGTGAAAATGCTGTCTACGGATTAAAGGATTGTTTATGTAACACAAATGTAATGATAAGGGTTGTTTTATTTCAAATATGAAAAATTCTATCTAAATAAAACTTTTTATATTTTTACTAAAAATATTTTGTACTTATTTGTAATAAGATGTAAAATAATACTTACAAATGATAAAGTGAACCCAACACATATCATGTAGCCCCAGCCGTCTTCAGAAGGAACCATTTCATCTTTAATATTTTTACGATCATTCACCATCTTATTATTTATTATTATAACGAAAATTTAGCTATTTCCTTTTATTTTGAATCAAAGCAGAGTGATTGAAAGGATGTCTAGTTCTTTCCGGAAGAAGTATTTCGTAATGTTAAAAAAAATAGTGATAATTGTTGGCATCTGTTATCACTAAATTTGATTAGATAAGAACAATAAGCATACTTGACAGTGTGAAAACCTTTGCACTTAGCAAACAAATTTCAATAGTTTTGATTTTCTTTGTCAATTAGATTTATAATTCACAAAAAATCTTTTTAAAATATTCATATATCTAACGAATAAATAAAAGCATTTTGCAACTTCATAATGACTTACTTTTTTTTAAAGATATCTCAATCGACTTAAAAAACATCATTAAATAAATTTACATACATATCTATAAGAAAAAATTGATAGATAATGGACCCATTACGTGTAAATTTTTGAAGGGAGAAAGATATATTTATCTGGATATAAGTAAAAAATACATTCATTTTAGACACGGTTTCATTTTATTTATATAAATAATTTAAAAGTATTTACTAAATCATTTTATTTTTGTTGCTCACATACCAAAACTCTATCGACCATGGAATTATACAAAATAGTGAAATAGCTATGTTTAAGTAAAATGACACTGTGTAGGATCCAGTTACATCTTTCAAGATTCCTGAAATAAATACAATATTTATGGAATATCACAAAAATTTCACTTGAGTAGTTTTCTGATAAAAAACTTTTTTTTCTTACCAAATATGGGGGTTATTAATGCACTGCACAAAGCAGTTAATATATGCCCAAGCCCATATGCTGCGGTGAATCTTTCGGTGCTATATTCGGCATACACCAATGATATGGGAACATGCATACAGCCTCTGCAAAATCCTAGTATCCCACATAATATTAGAATTCCAGTCAGACTGTGGACGTATATAAAAACTAAAATGTAAAAAAAATCGAGTTGTATTATATTTGTAACATTTGGTGAAGTAATATAAAAATGGGCGTGATGAGAATAATAAAATTTATTAAACCAACTGAATCAAATTATTGCCGCACTCAATTGTTTCAATTAAATGTAAAATATATATTTTTGGTTATTGGATATTTTATTGAAAGCAAGATATTTTACCTACTGTGTTAAATATTTTATACCCATATTTTCATTTATTTTTGTATATTATAACATTTCAATTTGAAACACGGTGATATAAATTTAAAGTAATATTATTTATTAATTAGTATTAAATTCTTGTAAAAAAATATTCAAAATACTTACTCGACTTAAATACTACCGATGCAAGAAGGCCGTAGAAGAATAATGATCTGCTTTTGAAATGACAGAAACTACAGACAATGGATATTACTATTCTTGAAAGGAAATCACCTACCGACACAGCTGACAAACAAAGAGCTACATCTCCCTGAAAATTAAATACTATATAATAACAATATAAAACAGTATATTTGATCATTATTTTTAAAAGCCATATGTTTTTCTAATGTAGAGCATTTAGACTCACATTTTAGCTTATCTCAAAAACTGTGACACAGTAAACTAATCATATAATGGAATTTCAATTCAAAACTTAAAAACACTGCCACCTGGGAGAAGGAGGTTCACCACTGAGATTGGAAAACCTTATATTTAATATGAAATTAGTTTGATTATTATCTATTCCAGATCAAATACGGTGATTCAATCGCTAGTTATTAAATTTGGAAGTTTTCCTTATTCAATTTGCAAATAAACAATATTTATTTATAAAGGCTATAAAAATTTCGAGGGAATGAGTCAAATCAATAGTTTATACTTTATCGGGAGATATGTTGAATGAATAACGTAGGAGAAATATATTTTATTAATATAACAATAAATTTTCCAAAAAAATTTTGATTTAATTTTGAATAAAGAATACTCACCATTGTAAAATTAACAAAATACATATAAAGCGGTAGAAGCATATAAAATGCTCCTTCTGTATTCATTCCGATTGCCATGCCACATGCTATATTCACAAAAACGTAATCTTTGAATAGATCTAAATCAAAATATTTCACAAGAACATCCCTGGAAGCAACAATAAAAATAATTGAGACAAAAATTATTAAGAATACATGAAACTTTTAGATTATTCTGAATAAAAAAGTCAAAATAAATTTGTAATAATCATGAATAATGTCTCTTGTTTTAATTGAAAAATAAAAATTCTATCTTGTGTTCCATCAAGTTTTCTGCATTCTACATTGTGCTATCTATATTGTTTTGTTTTGAAGTATTCATCATACCTAACATAAAATAAAATTTGTAATTTCTTAAAGGTGAATAGAGAAAAGAAGTTTTCATAAATGTAAAAATGAAATATGCGAAAGATGTCTACCATTTACATTTCTTCTTGTCAGCTTCAATTTCAAAAGGTATTTCTTTGACATTATCAATTGATAAAGAATGTTCATACTTCGGCTCGTCTACTTTATTATCGTCAATATTTTTTTCTTTATCATCTTTTTCTTGTGAAATGTCACTGATGTTTAAAGTATTATTAGTTGATAAAAGTTTTTCAGATTCCTCTCCGAAAGACATTTTTTTGTTGTCTTTTAAGTTATTGCCCTTTTTAATGTCGCCATTTCCATCATGGGACTTCATATTTATTTGATTTATATGTTGAGTATTTTCTGTAAATCAAAAATAATAAATTTAATGTTCATATTGTTCCAAGCCTTCACGGTAGTAAGCCTGCACGGTAGAAAACCTCGCTAAATTTAAAATTGAATGCTTCTTTATTTTATCACTAGATGTCGAGGTTAAGTAAATTTTTCATGATTAACATATTAGTTTTCTTAATTCAGGATTTGATAAAGTAACATGCAAAACACCGAATGTATAAAGAAAAATAAGGATTGTGAAAATATTTTTTTTTTAAATAACTGAAAAAAATGCCTTACAGCATGACCTCTTTTCAGTGCCGATCAACAATGAACTCTTGAAAATGATATCGTTTCATATTTTAAAGAATTAAATTGATAGAAAATAATCTTATTTTACCTTCAATCGAGAGAGCTTTATCTTCTTCGTGTTTTTGATGCCATTTAATTGGTTGCATTAGGGCGACTCCCAAAAATAAATGTAAGTCGATAGCAGTGGCAATCAAGTTTGTACCCAAAAGTCCATATTCTTGCATTAATGCTTTAACCATCATAGGATACACCATAACGCCTAAAGCGCAGAATACCTTCGTTGTGCTCATCGCCATTAGACGTTTTCGTAAGAAATATTGGTTAAATGACGTAAAGCCAATAGATATCAAAATTCCACACCCTGTTCCTTGGAGGATACCGATTGATATTATCATTTGATTTACCGAAGTAATAAAACAATTTCCAAACATTCCACATATGTATAAAAGTCCGCCGAAAATCCCCACTTTACGAAGTGAGAATTTTTTCAATAGAACACTGGTAAATAGCCCTAGAAAAAATATTTGAATGAATTAAATTATACGATATTTCAATACTAAAATGAATTACTTGTAACAAAAAGGCAACATCGTTTAATTTTTATAATAAATTTATGATTTTTATTGTTTTCACCTCACTGCATCCTCTTGATTAAAATAAAAAATATACTAACAAGATTGATTTCGTATGTATTGGTCTTCGACTTTAATTTAAGGATGATATATTTGTTATATTTATTATAGCAAATGTATGCTTGTAATATTTTTCAAAGCAAATATTAATACTTATTTTTCTACGTTATTTATACCCTAAGTGATTGTTCTTATACCTGCAATATTAAGCATTGTTGAATATATTCCACTGACAACAGAAAATCCACTTATGCCTTCACCTAAGTCCTCAAGAAATGCATTGAATATCATGCCGTAACAAGATTTGTATGCAAATACTGGCACCTAAGAGAAAATATAAATTTTACATAATAAAGATAGCGTTTCCAACTGTGAAATAGATATTGTATTCGAGAATTTCAATTACAATAAAAATTGGCATTTTACACATTAGAGATTTAGTAACAAATATATACTTAATAATACTAAATATTAAAAACATTCCTTTGCCTGAAATATCAACATATAGTTCAAATATTTTTAAATCAAATTAATGAAATAAGTGCTAATAATTTTGTATTTCAAAAATTTTATTGCTTAGTCTTAAGATAAATATTGATTATATTTACTATATACAAATATTTATTGCAACTATTTTATATTTTTACTGAATCATAGATGATATACCAAAGCGTACACATGATGAAATAAACACGATTTTATTCCGAAATTTTTTTAAATTTTACTTACGATTGTAACGAAAACCAAACAAAAATGATATTGAATATGACTTTACATGAGAAAAAATTAATCAAATAAATATTTATGTATGTAATTTGATACCCGGTGTCACACTTGTTTTACTTTTTTGAGGCTAAAAATACTGTTTGCAAAATGAATCTATCGAAAGTCTGAAAATGAATGTTTTCTTAATAAATTTGTATTGATAGAATGTATAAGCAGCTAAGCAGAAATAAATATGGTGTAGTCATAGATACGTAATTAAAATTGCCTACATGTAATTTTATATAAAATGAAACTTTCGAGGAAATATTTTGAAGATACTTACGAATACTAAAACAAACCCAATGCACACTAAATAGCCCCATCCTCCTTCTGGTGGAACAATTTTCTTGGTTTGTTTCAAACAACTCTTTTCCACAATATTCCCAGTAACTTTTGAAGTAGACATTATTTTAATTTTAACTGAATTATATTTGGAGCAGGAAACAAATATTCAAAATATTTTATTACATATATAACACAACATAAATAGTTAATTGCCTGAGAATGAATGATAACAGACGCATTTGCCTGATAACAGATAGATCTCTGTGTGTTTAACTATTTTTATCTTATTCTCCCGTTCATAAAAACATTTTTGCTTTAACACATAAAATAATTTTCTCATATATTATGCTAGAAATAAGAAAATAGGTCTTGTTTTGTTATATTGTTGTAAGTGTCTAAAAACAAAACCCATATTTATTTATTTATATCCGCTCCTAATAAGTATGTAAAAGAATATTTAAATAATTAATATTATTTCTATAATATGTTTTATGATCAGGATCAGTTTTGGCTCATCGCAAGCAATATTAGCTGAAAGCGAAACAGGTGTTGATCATACATATGTTGTGGAAATAGTATGAATAAAATGTGTTTTCATTATTTAAAATATCATGCCTTTCCGTCAAAAATTGACAATTAGTTACTTAAAAGAGGAGCGTAAAAGATTTATGTGAAGATAGTTGTACTTGAGTAAGTGGTTCAAGAAAGCCTTATTGTTAGCCAACAAATCTTTTTAAAACTTGCTCTCATATTCTGTAAACCTGGGATATTTTAATCGTTCATGTCAGTGCAAAGTGAGAGAGTGAAAATTTTAATTATTGTTTACTCATGAGCAAAAAGTTATAAGAAGTTTCAGTATAAATAATTATATTCATGAGTGTCATAATTGATTCATCGATTTAATTCGAAGCTAAACTAACGAAAAAAAAGCTTATCAAAATCGCATTGGAAAAAAATCGAAACTAAATTCGAATTTTAAAAAAAATCGAAAAAATCTACTATGGATAGTCTAAAATTCACATTTTCATCAGTGTTGATATCACTTAGTATCTCACAATCACTTCGAATGGAATGACAAGGTTTTTATATAACATTTTCTTAAATTTAACGAAAACTTTCTCATACTTAAAAATATTCATAAAATAATCATGTGGACAGTTTTCCTCTTAAAGTATAAATAAAAGATATTGGAATAAAATAACAGACCGTAGCGTCCGAGTAAAGTGTTCCTCCCATCTCTGACATAGATCGGAACTTCCTACCGATAAAGGCTTTATTCTACCCACTTGCCTCCAAAAACTCTGCAATCTAACGATTGGTCGTCGCAAAAATCAATAGAAAACATAAACTTTTGTGGCGTTATTTAGCCTTATTGAACTGAATTATGAAAAATATCCCAATAAACCTAAATATAATATTATTATTATAAGCAAAACATCTCATACAGATCTTGATTTTTAAAATAAACCAATTTTATTAAACTTAAAATAAATTGAAAATATGAGGATTATTGCTTTTTACGTATTTGGCATATTTCAGACATATATGAATTTAATATTGATTGAAGTGATTTATTTGAGCAGTGACTGCCAAACTTTTTTACTCCACGGCACACTGGTTAATGGTATTCGTTCCGCGGACTCTAATTAAAAATCTAACAAATTAATATAGATTAAGAAAAACATAGTACATGTAACACTTGGATTTACAAAATTTCCTGAAAAACGTGTTTGGCAAAGACCTATGTATTAAAATTTCTTCTTTTGTTTATTTAAAATTCAATTGAATAGGCATAACTTAAAATTGACAGAATTGAGGCTTCTTTTTTCGTGGCACACCTTTCGACTTCATACGACACACTAGAGTGCCGCGAAAGACAGCTTGGCAGACACTGCCTTGGAGAAAAATCATTTTAGGAATAATTTTGCAATAAATATATGCACATAAATTTACATCCAGAATGAATTAATAAGTCCATTGGTATATAAAATGAAACATTTTTAGTAAATATATATAAAATTAAGTTACATGTAATATACTTTTTTATAAACGCGATACCAATAAAGCACTTTTTAAAGATATATGATTTGTATATCGTAATGTATTATTTACAAACATATATTTATTTTTTTCGAATAAAATTATGTAACCCATATAATTATTTATATGAAATAATTCAATAAAGTGAATTAAAATATATATTCATAAGAATATTTCATATTAATGAAAAAATAAATAAAAAAATAGAATTTAAAAAAAGGATTGATTCCCTACCTTAGTATTTATTTTGTTTGCTTCATATCCAATAATCACTAAAACGTTCAGTACGATACTCATATAGTGCATGAGCTTAACTCTGATCACCAGCCTGTCATTTTATGGTTAGGAGTACCGTCTACCTATAGTTGTAATAGTTTTAATCAGACGCGTAATATTGTCCAATGGAAGGAATTCGAGAATTTTGTTGACGACATGCTTATCCCGCACAGTGACTTAACGGATATTCAAAGCATTGGTCTTGAGATTCATAGCCTCACAACATATATCAATTTAGCTGCTGCATATGCCAGTAAAACGGTAAAAAATTCACCGCACAGTAAAGCGCTTCCAGCAGATATTAGACAACTTATAAATGATAGACGGAACGCGAGAAAGGAATGGAAAAAGTTCTGCAACCCCTTAGAAAGACAACGCGTCAACCGATTGTCAACAGAAATCCGACGAGCCATGAAGGCTTATCGCGAAAAAACTACCGACGACTACTTAAATGAACTCGTCAAAGGAAGCGACCCATACTGGGCTCTCTCCAAATTCTCCGCGCAGAGTTATACCCCTTGATGCCACTTCACGGAGCAAAGGGTCCCGTATTCACCATCAGTGAAAAGGTGGAAGAATTTGCGGATAGCCTCCAGAAACAATTTACACCCAATACAATTGACACAAGTAATTCACGCTTAAAATATAGCGTGTTAGATATAGAAGCAACCGCTAAGCTAATCCTAGAACAACCCTTAACTGTAGACTGTCAAGCTATTTGTCCTTCCACATTTGCCGAGGTGGAAGGACTGATCAAAGCGCTTCCTGACAGAAAAGCTTTGGGAAATGACAGAATCGGTAATAAGGCTCTCAAACATCTACCGCTTAAAGGTATTAGCTCGTTAGTCAATATTATCAACGCGTGCTTAAGATTACTATATTTTCCATCACGTTGAAAGGAAGCGGATATTATTCTTATTCCAAAGCCTGGGAAAGATCACACTCTTCCGATAAACCATCGACCAATAAGCTTGCTACACGCAATGAGCAAAATTCTAGAGCGTGTGATTAAAGCTAGACTGCAAGAAGTGGTAGAAGAGAAAAACATAATCCCAGACACACAGCACGGTTTCCGCGCGAATCACTCGACAAACCACCAACTTCTTCGGGTAGTAGAGTTGATCGCAAGTGGATTCATAAAGAAGTCACGGCGGGCCTCTTTTTAGATATTGCTAAAGCCTTCGACAGGGTATGTACCGAAGGGCTCGTATTCAACATGTCGAAGGCTGGTATAGGATTACCACTAGTAAAGATTCTCAACTCGTTCGTGACGGATAGACATTTCAAAATCAAAATGGGTGTAATTCGATCCTCCTTAAGACCAATCCAGGCAGGAGTCCCGAAAGGCTCTGTCCTGGGACCCATACTGTATAACAAATTCATGCATGACATTCCTTGCGGTGGGGAAAGCGAAGCAGTTATAGCTCAGTACGCCGATGATACTGCTATTTTATCAAAATCTCGTAATCGGCAAAGTACTTTCACACAAGTCCAGCTATTGGCTGATACCATAGCGGACTGGTGTGAAAACTGGCGAATTAAAATCAATACCGAAAAAAGCACTGCAGTTACGTTTTCAAAGAGTTTTATAAGAAAACCCAATTTCGATTGCATTCGTATGCAAAATACAGAAATCAAATGGTCCAATACTGTCAAGTATCTAGGACTCACTCTAGACTAAAATTCAATGAGAACACCGCGATTAAAAAAAGTCAAGCTTATGGTGTAAAAGCTAGACTAAACTTTATGCTCAATGTGAAGAGCAAGCTTACTTTCAAAAGCAAGCTGCTCCTCCATACAGCTATAACTCGGCCAATTATGGTGTAAGCTACTCCAGTGTGGGCTTATGCTCACCAGAAGCATCTGAAGACACTTCAAATTGTTCAAAATAAATCATTGCGACAAATTTGTAATGCCCCGTGGTACGTTCGCAATTCGCTGTTACATAGAGACTTGAAAATGCCTACAGTTCGAAAGTTCGTTCGTGAAATGTCTCGAAACTTTCACAGCGATATAGGCAAACATTATAACCCTACAATTTCTTATCTACATAATTATGATGAGACAGTACCGAGTAATCGTCCAAGGCCGAGAGCGATTCTGCTCGATGACCCGCCATAGGTTTGTTGTTACAGATCTTAATCCCAACATGGACAACCTCGGCATCTGAAAATGACTTTCCTATATTATTTCCTTACGTATTGTATATGCATGCGTGTGGCTGTGTGTGTGCCTGTATGCACGCGTTTGCGTGAGTGAATATAATGCGTATGGTGTCCGCGTGAGCTGCACTCATTGTGGGTTCCACGGCTCAGCTGCGACTTAATATTGTCAACAATGACACAACAATTATAACAAAATTAAATCTATATATGAGATATGGAGGAGACCTGAAGAGCTCTGATGCTGACGTGTCATAGATCTTTGTTTATAGACCACATTTTTTGTCACTAACTAAACTAATCTTAACTTAGGAATGTCCAAAGTCCAAGCAAAATCCGGGTCGTCACTGACAAAACATTTGAAATCGTATAAAGTATCAAGAATTAAAATATGATGAAAAAATAGTGCACATTATTATTACAGAGTAAGTAATTTAATCAATATATAAATATTATTAATTTTATTAGAAAGATCTAGAAACATTTTTGTTATATTTTTACGAGGATTTATTTTGACCTTTCTTGTAAATCTTATGTCCCTTTTTGGCAACTGACATAACATTTAGCTCGGTTTTGTGTTCATTTTCAACAACCTCATAAAAGATTTTCTACCTTTGAAACGACCGGTCATTACTATAATCTTTCTTAATGCTTCATGAATTACTCGATATTGGATAAAAAAGCGTATAGAGTTCAACACTCTAAAAGGTTGTTTTAAAACGATATTCTAGCTATCAGAAATGTTATCAGTTGATAAATGTAATGGCCATCACGGTAAGCTATTTTCCCAATTATAATTTATAAACGTAGTCTTATCTTACTCAATAATAAAATTATTTTTAGAATAGATTCAACAATACACTTAAACGATGCGACTATTTGAGAAAAAATATCTTAACAGTCATACAAATGTTGAAAATCTAAGTCAAAATATTTTATTGATATTTAAGAAATCAAATACGAAGAATATATAATACAAATACATATTTAATGTAAGGAATATTCCGTAAATAGTAAAATTGTTGGTAACTATTTTGATGTAAAAATTTCTATTCTATCGTTGCTCTCATTTTTGAATGCAATATACATCAGTTTAAAAAAGTAAAGAGTATGTCCGTTAATAAATGATAATACATTCTTAAGTGCGATTTATTTTTTAATGAATTTGAGAATGTACAAGACTTATGTGATGTTTCTATACATTTACGACATGATAAGTAATCACGAGAGTTCATTCTTGAATTTCAGTATGCACACAAATGTAGGACATTTAAAAAATATGAAACATGATCCGAAATTCTTTTTTTAAAACTAGAAAGTTTATAATTATAAAAGTGATTCACCATCACTAATAAATTTACTAATACTTATCAATTCATATAAAGGATAGCCTTTTATAAATTTACACAACTTATATAAATTTACAACGATTGACACAATAATCTTTACTATTAGTGGTATTGATAAGTGTGTGTTGATCATATAATTGAATATACAACAAAATTCGTTCCTAGATTTATAACGATTATAAGAAAGAAAATCATAATTTTGGATATGGCGCTGTAAACTCTATGCACTATCGTTTGAAATGATCATTAAAAAAAAAACCTAATATAGTAGCACCTTTTTCAAACAATATTTTATTTTAAGGGATGCGTGGACAATCTTCTTTATATTATTAGGTCTTAAATAACCACTGGAAGAGAATCCACAAACTTATCTCAAGATAAAGATTTGTGGAAGTTTGAAAATGCTGCCCGGGGAGCTTTTTTGCATTTGCCTGGATTAGTAGATTCATGAATGCAATTTCTTGTACATAATAATCTTATACGGAAGTTGTGACTGGCTTGTAAAACAAGAGGCATAATCAAACCATGAACTAATTTTACGGGAAAGTTACGTTTATTTTTATTGCAGTTTAAAGTGCATTCAGACAATGCATTCATTTTTTCGTTGAATTAGAGTTTACTAGTTTTTTTCTTTTAAAACATTCGATATGTTTGTCTTACCACTAATTTTTGTCATTTAATTTGCAATCTTACAAATTTAAATTTTGAATTGTTATTTATGATGCTTTGACGTTCCGATCGGCAATGAATGTTTTTATTAAAGTAATAATATATCGAAATTGTGGTGTTAACTGTTTTAAATACTACTAATACTACTTTTGCTCATTACATAATTATTCTATATTTTAAAGATAGATTCGATTAAATCTTGATTAAGGAAAAAAAATATATGATTTTGAATTGACGATTTTTTGATGCAATTGTATTAATTTACTATCAAAGTTAACTTTGTTTTAATTATTTATTCACTACCTACTTTCAAATAAAAAGGACGTGTACTTTAATATTAATAGGTATTATATAACAAGAGACTGACCATTATTCTCTTTAAAAATAGTTGTCGTTGCACTCTAGGTTATGAAAAAACGAGCTTTAGAAAAATGTTTAGAAAAGATTTTATTTCATTCACAAGTAACATTATCCGTTGAAAGTATGATAGTATTCAATAAAAAAGTTCAAACCAGTAATTGTGAAACTCACATTCCACAACAGCAAATCACCAATATAACTCACATATATTAAAGTAAGACTTGCAAATCATATCGAAAGAAAACTAAGAAATACAAATGTAAACTTCTTTATCATGCTCAACGGAACGCTAGTGACGTCAACATAAAGGGTGCAGCAGCTGAGCCTTTGCTATCTGACCCAACACTCGCCTTGGCGCCTTCCGAACTAAGCTTTCCCTAGGGAGCTTACGATAGCTTTCGTAGTGCATTCAAAGCTCAGAGATACACATTTCCTAAACAGTGCAAAGTTATTCAGAATTTTACACAATATCTTTCCACTTTGAAGTAAAGTAAATATTGAGGAAATATATTTTTATCAATTTAAAACTTGAGAAGCGTTAAGCTTACTATAAATAAAAAAATGGCTTAAAACATAAGTGGAAATAATAAATTAAGTGAAGAAATAATTATTTTCCAGTAGAGTATTTCTTGTTTTGATAGTGGCTACTAAATAAAAATTTTGTGGGATTTTTAACAATATTAAACGTTTGTTAGGTTAGGTTAGGTTAGTAGCTATAATGTTATATAAATACATTTTTTGTCTATAATTTTTTTTCTTTGATCTTTATTAGCTCTAAAAATCAAATAAAAATCATTTTTGCACATCAGTTATTGCTATAAACTTTATTACAACATCAATTTAAATTTCTTTTAAAAAATACATAATTGTTTTAACTTGTGGAAGATGATTAATTGAAATGTAATTTTACTTTTTGCGTATATTTAGTATATTTTCCCAACGGATTCACTTCAGACATATTATTATAAGCCTATCCTCAGATATGTAATTCCATGCATATTTTTGGGACTAAGAATTGCCTCTGACAGTACTTAATTCACAAAGTCTATCCGTATGAACTAAAAAAATGGTAAAAAACAAATGACTTTCACCATTGCTTGTTTAGAAACTGGTCTGGGCAAAATTTCTAATCTAGCGCTTGACAATAACAATAAAAAATTAATTTGAAAGTGCTAAAAGATAAGGAAAAAATTCAAAATAAATTATATATGTTACTAACAAATAAAATATTTTATTTACATCACAATATTTTTGCATGATTATCTGGTCGGTACAAAAAATCATTTACGGTTTGTTTTAGTATATCTTTTTCTGTAGCCTGTTGAGAAAAATTCATTTTATCACATAAAATGCACATCATTTAAACAAATACAAGTTGTGTAAATAGCATTAGCAACGGAAAGTGTACTCGTACCTTGGCTCTGAGCATTGTAACCGAGTGCACAAAAGAATAGATACTCTACATGCATTGAAATAAATGTTCATATAAAGTGACTTGACTTGAATACAAAGATGTCAAGCGAACGACATGATAATGCCGTTAGAATTTCCCTAGAACAGATTATTCCATGTAGGAAATATATGGATTGAAAAATGAAGCAATAAAAATATATACGTGACTTGAAGGCAAGATTACAACTTGTGTATTTATTTATACCGGTTGTTTTGTTTGGAAATGTTTTAGAAATGTTACTTATTTTACGCCAAAATCATTCATTTAGAATTTTACACATGATAAAACAAACCGTTTTTGAATTCAAAATCCAATCTTTTTACTCTATCCTTTTTTTTTTTGGTAAGCAATTTGAACATTATATAATTCAAACATATAACTATACTTTGAATAAGAACTTTGATATAAAGTAAACTGTAATTTTATTTATTGTTTCAGTAAAATATTCAATATTTAATTTGAAATATTGCTCAATTCCTTGAAGCATTTCATTTTTCTCATAAATTATTATTAAATTTTATGAATAAAGAATGCTTGTCGGAATTTCCTATTTTCGTTCGATGAAAATATTCAAATTTATCAGATTATTTCAGTAACAGGAAGATCGAATTATATTCTTTCAATATCTTTTCTATTTTTAAAATTACTCGAGTAAGGAAAATGAATTACTTACAGCATGAAGTGTTATTATTGTACATAAAAAACCTCTTACTATTATATTTTACCATTCAATTCACTTACTATGTCTTTCTATTAATGCTTGTGATCATATAATAGCATTAAGTGGATAAATTTTTAAAGTTTATTACCTATAATTCTAATTTTCAATAAATTAATGTCACTCGATAAGTTTACTAGCTTTAGAATAAACAAATAAATAGTTTATTACATTCATTTTGTCACACTATTTTATTAGACGCGGTGTCTTCATTAAGTATGGATGTCTATGGTTAAGAATACTATAGTAAATATATCAACATGCCATACTTTAGCTGTTTCCTATGGTGAAAGCTTAGATCTATTTTAGTGGTTTTTAGATTTTTAACCACTTATTAAAAACCTTATAAGAATTTAATAACTTAGAAAACTATTTTTTTCTTTTTATTGTGAAAGTTACTATCATCAAATCACAATTCATGTCAATTCAGGTATCGATAATGCTGTCAAATTTAAAGATCTACTTTAAGTAGAATAAATGAAACTATATTTCAATGTAAAAACAGGCAAGACACAAAATTATATTACTATATGTTTTCAGTATAACAAATAGATTTTCGTCTCAACAGTTGAGACGTTAACAATCAGAAGGTTAATATTTTATTCTAAGGACTTTTATTTTTCAACTCAAACTTAGTATACATCTAGTTTATCACGGAATTTGTCCATATGAAAATGATGAATAGTGTAACATTGATCGTTAGTGGAAAAGTATGTGAACGATTGCGGTTTGACTTTTAATAAGCAGTTCTTGTGCCTTCAATCCAAGTTAAGAAAATCAAAAAATCGACGGCGCAACCGACTTAGACAAAATCTTTTTTTTATATGGGCAGTAAAAACATGAGTATAATGAGCACCGTCTGGTTGTTATCTGAATTTAAGTTATCAATATTTTTTTCAAGTAAATTTTCAAATATCACAAAGGGGCTAGGCCAAAAATTTTGATTTGACAAAAAGAAGCAAATTTTTCCAGCTCCAATTGTTTTTCACATTTTGTTTTGTGCAAAATTTAATGAGAGGCATACAAAACATCGACGACAATACGCTGTCATTTGTCCATTTATTTGTGGCAGCAGCGGACGGGTGACTACTGTAAACTTTTTTGCTTTTTGTCACGTGACCCAAATCCTGGCAACGATGGATGTATAATGTGTTTTTTTTATTACCCCCCGGGGAAAAAAATTAAATCTGATGGATTCGCTACGGATATCGAATCAGCAACAAAAGAGAGTGCACGGCATAATTTTTTAATTAAATTTTTTTGACTAATAGTTCCTTCTTTGATTTTATGCACTGAAATTCAGTGCATAAAAAATCAATTCAATTCTGATAAATTTTAAATAAAGTAAGCATCGAATAATAGTTGTTTCAACATTGAGAGCAAATTTATCGACTTATTAAGACGTGGTTTACTTATATGGATTACAAGTTAAATCAGTTTCTGTCAGATCATAGCGCTTTTCAATATGTGTGAATTCAATAAATTATTAAGAGCTTATGTAAAATTATACCCTTATATTTAAACAATAATCTTCGTTCTTATTTTTCAAGAATTATTAGACAAAAAATATTTTTTTATCTTATATTGTTTTTTTTTCTTTTTGTAACACGCTGTTGGTTTGTAAGGTAAACACATTCATAGCGGTCATATCTTTTGATTTCACATTTAAGGTAAATCAAATGTGAAATTAAAACAAACGTAATATTGACCTCGTATTGATATTGTATCTTTTACGATGGGCCTAAAATATATTAAACATTAAGCTCATCAGTAGTATACAATATTTAAAACCAGTTCCACATGCTGCCTTAAAGGTTCTATTACCGGATTGAATTGATTAACCTTGCATTTTAAAAGCTCAACAGCGGAGCTTTTGCTGCTGTATTATAATGAAAGCGTTTGAAAGCACATTAGCATATCAATGTCGAACGGAAGGCTGTGTTTGAGTTACGTCTACGCGTGACAGCCGAGTACCGCCACCACGCGGAACTAACTGCCTACCTACAGCCGCAAATTAATATTTGCTTGGAAGAGAACACGCGACGCTTCGAATCCAATTTAAAAATATGTTTTCGTTTTTAATATCACTTAATAAAATTCGGAGACCTAATAGAGTATTTCCGGGATCAAGAACAATTCGGCAAAAGATAATTTTTTTTTTAATATCATTTTTTTAAATTTAATTAACTTTGACTTGTATTGTATCCCAAGATAGTCACATAGCCAAGACGCAGCTCAAATAATTTTAAACGAGGCAAAATTGATCAAATTGTCTGTTCAAAAAAAAAAAAATCAAAATATAAACGGTATATTTTAACAACCTTATTTGCGTTTAACCAAAATTATATATTTATGTAAGTGAATATATTTTTCAAAAAAGGCATTTAATACGAGATTGCTTTTAAAAGGATGATATATTTTAAAACTGGTAAGAATAGAATAATGAAAGTGTGAAACTCTTTCTCTCGAACTTATCTATTAAAGCTTGAAAGAAAAATCCCAGATTTTGTCCAAATTAAACAAAAAAATCTTCAGGAAAGCCTTTTCAACAATTTTTTAAAATTTAAATAACTCTACGAGACTAATAAAAGCTTAAAATAAATTTCGAAACACTTTATGATCGTTACTATTTGATATGCTCAACAGTTGCAAGAAATATAATATTTGCTTGTATTTTTGACATTTGCAGTTTAACGAATAGTAAAAACATACATACTATTCTCAACTGCACACAAAGGGGAAGGGGGCAAAAAAGAATATCGTTAAAAATTAAGCGTACCACAGTATTATGTTTTTTATTGACTTGATTGAAAATGAGAATTATTTAAGACGTTTCATAAAAAACCGTCAATAAAATCAATTTCATTGATCGTAAGAGATTTTAGCTTGACCTTAATTTATAATATTATTAAAAAACAGCTCATCATACAACGATTTTCATAAATCTTTCATAGCAATCAAAGAAAAATGTTGCAATATACAGAAACAGTTCCTTGTGAGGTCGAAATTCAAAGTATTTAAAATCAGCAGGTTGTTTATTCATTTGAAAATAAATTCATTACAACTAAAGGATAAATAATTCAAAACATGTAACCATTAACTTAATATTTCAGTAAATTTTAAAATCATCATCAGCCGGGGTCGATCCACTGCTGGATGAAAGGCTCCCTCTGCTTTTTTTTCTAGGGGGGTTGTTTGGACATAGCAACACCACGCTGCCCACACGGGTTGGTGTTCGGTTTTCTGTCTGGGTTTTCCTTCCCATAGCCAAGAGAACACGGCACGCGGTGTTACCGAGCGGTCACCCATCCAAGCACTATCCGCGTCCAATGCTGCTTTAACTTCGGTGATCGCACAAGAGCCGGTGCTTTCAATGTGGTATGGCCGTTGGCTTTTTGTCGTTGGAAATTTTAAAATATATTAGTGTATATTATTTCCGCCAAAAATGTCTACCTTTTTGTTCATTTATTTCGAAAATAACGTTCTATTATCATTTATAATATTGACTGAAGGTGCTTGATGGAAGTTCAATATAAAATATGAATTGTTGCAACTTTGTGCGATTCCATATGTCTTGTCACATGACGATGCCGAAGGGCGAAACCCGGGTCGTTTGTGACAAGACATATGGAATCGTACAAAGTTGCAACAATTCAAAGCTCTATTATCAATTTTAATTTCATTTATGTAATATGCATTTTAATAAAAACTCGTGTTGAAGTTCATTTTATTCACCGGGGTAATTTTACTGTTGTATTACTTTGTTGTTGTTGTTTACTTTTATGTTATTGTCAGATGTTATAGATAGGTTGAATGGAGTGAGCCTTCAGTTTGATACTCATATAGCGCACGAACGTAAGTCTGATCACCAGCCTGTCATTTTATGATTTGAAGTACCATCTACTCATAGTTTTAATAATTCCGATCAGACGCGAAATATTATCCAATGGAAGGAATTTGAGTTTGAATAAAAAAAACAATTGGCGTGATTCAGAGAAATTATGGTGTTCAGTGATCTACTTTATATCGCTTTTTCCAAAATGTTGGTTTTCAATATTGAAATATTTTTTTTAGTAGTTTTATCATAGTATATTTTTTTGTATTTTGAGTAATATCAAATTTTTTTATTTTACTAACTACAAATGATATCTAAGCTTAAATGTAAAATGTTTCAAATACAATCTTTTATTAAATCACGCAGTCTTTTACAATTTTAATTTAGTAGTAGATTATAATCCTGTACAATACCAATCTGTCTTTATTATAAATTTCTAAACATCAAATCGTCGTAACGATAAATAAAAAAATAAGTATTTCGAATCACGCAAAGGTAATAAACCTTTATTAAAAATATGCTTAGTTTCATATAGTTAAATTAAGAAGCAATAAATTAGCGCAGAAAATCGCTGTGGCTTAGTATACTTTCTTTATGTCAAAAAATCAATATATTGCTTATTTTTTTCGTGTAATGTAAATAATCAAAAAAGATTCGAAGAGCTTTTACACCCTCCACAAGTGCTGAATACTTCCAAGATATTAAACCACTTTCAATTTCCATAGCCAGAATTTCACCCGGAAAAAATTACATAGATATTCCACTTGACACATTTTCTTCGAAGGCTTTTATTCACGTGAAGTTCTTTTTTATTTCAGGACGGAATACAGAGGTGAGAAATTTCTTGAACGCCACCAAATATAATATATACACATACGACAATAGTATTGAAATGTAACTATATATATATACTATTTACTTGTTAATAGTTGTATATTCTTTGAAAATGAACAAACAAATATTAAAATAAATAAATAATTTTTGCGAAATAATTTACCAAGAATTATATAAAAAAAAATCTAGGAAAATAGTAAAGTTCTGAGCTAAAATCGAAAGGTATTTTTTCTTCGTATAATCGCTTTGAGTATTATTTTTTGCTTTTGCATGTATATTGAAATCAATGGCTTATGTGGAAGACGGTGTCAAATATCAATATAACCACAACACTCACGCTCTCACACTCTTTCTGTGTCGTTCATTTTGTGTAAGCACGGTGTTTTGTAGTGGGTTACAGTCAAAATGAAGAATAATGATGTTTTTAACTATAATAAAAATCTTTCACATTGTAATGTCAGGACATTTATTACCTGGATAATTCATTATTATTATGTATTTTTTGAAATCCTTACTTCAATCATCGAACACACTGAAAGCATACCGAACAAATTCTTTTGGAAAAATGCGTATGAAAATCTTAATAAAGATAATTATAATTTGTTTATTAAGCTACAACATAAATTTTTCAATGCCAAAAAATTATTTGTAGCGGGTGAGTTTGTGAAAGTTAGAGAATTGAGGTTCTACAAATCCAGGACTATCTTAAAAGTGAAATGCTCTTGACACAGATGTCCTGTGACGCTTTCCAAGCAACATTTTTTTTTCATTTTATTTTCATTGTGTCACTCAAGAATGTCAAAGAAGGTTTGGTTTATTTCAGATCAGTTGACGATATGGCGCATTTATGGATTTTCAACAGATTTCTATTAGTTAAAGAGGACTAAAAAGAACTATTAAGTTAAAACTATTTATTTCAATTATATTTCAATGAAAAATAAGAACTTCTTACCTTAATTTTTTTGGATAAATGTTGGAATTTATTATTGGTTTCGACAATTACAGCCTATATTTCTCACTTAATCTGAAATGCAATGAAATAATGAAGTATGAATGTCCTTTGAAAAACTAGGTAAAAAAAATAACATTTTGTTTATGGCTTGTTTGCAAGTAAATGGAAATTTATTTAATAAAACCCAGTTTCTGTTGCTATTTATTATTTAAATATGAAACTAGTAAAACAATAGATTCATCTTTCGTCATAAATGCTCATCAAATTTTATTATGATGATTATTAAAATGAATCATTTCATGGCCATATAGCCTAACAAATGTTTGTCTTTTGCTTTATGAGGTGGACCTGGAATGAATTATTTCTTCTGGATTTTGATAATTTTTCGAATTTTTTTTAGAACAAAATGAACTGAGCGTTTTGGGAAATTCTTCGATTGTTGAATTCGAAGTTTGTCATCATCATCATCATCAGCCGGGGTTGATCCATTGCTGGATGAAGTCCACCCCCTGCTTCCTCCATTCTTCTCGGTCCTTAGTATTTCGCTGCCACGTATTTCCGCCGAACTTGGTTAGATCGTCTAACCATCGGGTCTTAGGGCGGCCCTATGGTCGTTTAACATTTAAAATTCGAAGTGTGTACAGGTTTCAAAAAAAAAAAGAATAGAGCAAAGTCTTTTCTAAACTTTTGACGGAAGTATAGGCATGTCGAAAAAACTCATACATTTTGAGTTTCCCTAAAAGCTCTATTTTTATATTGGTTTTTTAATTTTAATCACCCAAAATTCAAATGATTATCTACACTCCAGGTACTTAAACTAGATAAATTATAATGCTCTTTTCTGACCACTTTGAAATTCAATATGCCGTGGCAAATACACATGTCGTCAGTTTAATTTGACCAAGTAGTTTTAATGGAATTTTATTGGAAAAATTTAATTTACAAAATAAATATTCCAAACATTGAATTGTCTATTGTTCTTACATGAGGTTAACATAAAAATTAAGAAAGCCGTTTTTGCTTCGGGAATTTCAATGAAAACGTCTAAAGAATGTTTTTGTGAACAAATGAAATTAAACATTGTTCCATACAATCGTTTCACATTTCCCTTTCAGAAAATTTTATTGAAAGCCTTTGCTTTGCGCCTTATTTTTCAATTGAAGCGGTTACTCACGCACTAAATGGAAAGCCGCATTTTTCGTCAGTATAAAATCTATTTTAATTTGCCGAAATAACTGGCTAAATAAAAAAGTTAGCAAACAAACGACCAAAATATTGACCGAAAACCATTTTTTGAAAGAATGGCAATGAGCTTAATACACAAATATTACTGAAAAACTTTATTTTTTTAACTAAAGCCTTGAAGTATTTTTTACTATTTGACGGTTTTCATAAATCATCAAAACCATCATCTTTTTATCAGTTGTCAACAGTTAATTCTGCATATAATATTATATGACATAATTAACAAAACATAATAGCAACTACTATTCAATAATGTAAAATTGTGATGCAGAAGTCAAAATCGTTAGTTTTCATAACGGATCATAGTGGCTCAAATTCCAGTATGAACAGCGTTTTTCAATTATTTCAGGTTTTTCAATCAATGCAGGCTGAAGTCAGATTTGTGATTATATTTATAGTGTAGCTTACATGTTGGGTTGTTAGTTATTTTTTTGTTGTGGTATTCTTTTTTATTTTTTTTTCTTCGAGAGGACGTCAAACGATCATTGTGCCGGATGGTTTTGAAGCTCATTTTTTGAATTCGTGTAGCCATCTTCTTCTTTCTTCTGCTGGTTCGAATTTTCTCAAACAAGTGTCAGGTATTATGTAAAAAAGAAAAATCGTCTTTAGGGGAATTAAGATTGTGTATGGAAGTATTAGAACTAAACCTTTCTTGAGTCTGTAAAGTCTGTAGGTGTGTTTTCGTCGTAGATTTGCAAATGTGAAGAGATCATTTTGTTGGGATGGCGCTTCTTGCCAGTATAAAATTTCGTCGAAAGCTTCACTACACAGTCCAGCATAGGAACTATTTTGAGGTTCCTTATATCTGAAAATTCTCTCTCACCTATCCACACCTGAAAATCTAGACGTAACAAAAGCCGTCAGCATATTTGTAGTCCTGTTCAAGCCATAGTTCTAAAATAACAAAGCTCAATGTGAAAGAGAGATTTGCGACTAAGTTAAAAGCAGTTCTTGTTAATAATGTTATGATATCTCTAATAAAAGTTTAAATAAACAGTAAAAATTTTAATTGTTTTTTTTCTTTTTGAGATTTTTTATCAGAGATTGGAGAATTGCATCAAATTAACAAACAATTTTGACATTCTGCATAAAAATCATTTTTGAAAAAATCTTTAATAAAACATGACCCAGGTATTGGTATATACACGCCCCTCTATGAACATAGCATGTCAACCGCAATAATGTATGACTTTGTCATCACAGTCTTCCCTCGAGTACCGCCTACCTTCATTTTGATGCCGACCTAGGGCGAGACCTTGAGTGCCTCGCATTGCCGCTTGGAAATAATCGATATTTTATAAATTTCTACATGCAAGGATACTCATAAAGCTACTATCATTATAATTGTACGTTTTATAAAACATAGATACAAAATTGCTTATTCCATTTTTTACCGAGGTCACCAAAGTTGTAGAGTTTTAAAAGGTATACATTAAAAAAATGCATTATTTAACACGGTAAAAAAATAACAATGTATTTTTGTTCTACAAAATTATTTTAAAAAATATAGATGATAGATATTTCGGCTCACGCCATCGCCAGAACTATGCTTAAACTAACATTTGCTTATCTATATATAGCTGTGTAGAAAAGGTACACAATACATCTTCTCTCCTGTTTTAACGGTCTAGCTTGTTAGTTTCTCACAATAAAACTAAATTTTCAAAAATTGTAAATGAAACAAAAGGCGGCTATGACAATAAGTTTACATGTGGCACGGAAGTGGTCATTACGGAAGCAAATCAGACCACCTCCGGGAATAGGTTGAACTAATGGGGACAATAATATATAAGTTTTTTCGTTAAGAACCCTTTATGACAATTGATGTCTATTGATTTCCAGCTGTTCCAAAGCCGTCATTCTGCGACCCTTTCTACAAAGATGCAAACACTTAGGCACTGAGTTTTAATTTATATTATGTGATTCCTTAAAAACGTGATTAGCGAATTGTGAATCTGTTTTTTTTGTTGTTGAATGATCTTACATATTCCTTAGCTCGAGTAGATATACTTCTACGGTAGGCCGTTAAAACAGGAGAGAAGATGTATTGTGTACCTTTTCTACACAGCTATATATAGATAAGCAAATGTTAGTTTGAGCATAGTTCTGACGATGGCGTGAGCCGAAATAGCTATCAACTATATTTTTTAAAAATAATTTTGTAGAACTAAAATACATTGCTATTTTTTTCATCGTGTTATAATGAAGTTCTACCAAGTGAATGCAAATTCAATCATTGCATGCATTATTTACATACTACTTGCAATATTCACTGTATAAGACTGTCAATTTTCACGACTTGAATGTTCTAGATCAGCATATTCAAGTCATTTCATACTCGTGTCACAAACATTGTGTCTCCTAGTATATATGGGCCCCAAAAAGGAAAATATATTATTAAAAACCATATTCATGAAAATAATAAAACTCGAATCACAAAAATGTACAATGCTTCATATTCAATTAACTTAATTTTAATGTTGAGAAAAATCAGCTACGTTTATTATAACACGGTGAAAAAATAGCAATGTATTTTAGTTCTACAAAATTATTTTTAACAAATATAGTTGATAGCTATTTCGGCTCACCGCATCGTCAGAACTATGCTTAAATGGCGTGAGCCGAAATAGCTATCAACTATATTTGTTAAAAATAATTTTGTAGAACTAAAATACATTGCTATTTTTTCACCGTGTTATAATGGAGTTCTACCAAGTGAATGCCAATTCAATCAATAAATACGTTTATTATTTTCATAGTTTTTATTACAGTAATAAAGTCATCAGTGACACAACAATTTCCATGATGATTAAACTGTTATTATTTAGTTTTTTACAATCATACAATGCCGGAATCCTGGGAAAATATTAACCAACCACATAGTCCTTGGGTTGTCTAATTATCAATTACAGGATTATTGAAATCTGTGAACGAAAAAAAACCATTTCAATTAATCACATACTTTGAGATTAAATACAACTTGTACATCAATTTGTTAATATTTACACACTTTTTCATAAATTATTGAATATTATATTTTTTTTTCAAATTTTTTGCGAAACCTTCTTTGAAATATTTTTCTATATTTTTTCTTCTTTGAGGGAAAAATATCTTGGTCTCAAAAGCGTTATTCCATTCTTATATTTTAACAATGCTATCTATTTTCTAGAAATGAGTTACTAGTGAGTTTTAATGTATAACTTATTTATTTGTAGTATTGAAAATGCATACTCCTATGTTTTTTTTGCTCAAAATAATGTCATAATACTATGAAAAGCGATATTTCCATAAGGAATTAATTATAAAATATTGGTTTATAATCAATGAAATATCAACAAAACTTTATACAGTAATAATTGATATCGCATGATGATGATGATGAATTATATTTCATTAACTTAAAAGCAAATTAAGTTGGAATCCAAAATTTATTATGAAAAAGCACTATTTTCATATATGACAGAATATTCAAATGAATTTATGTCAATTACTTTTGTTATCATAAAATTTTTGATCACACGCGACAAAATTTACGGATTTATTTCGTGATTCATTTTGTTCGTAACATTAATCTGTTTTCAAAAACCAGAAATTCTTTTATTTTATTGCAACCGCTGTATTATTATAATCGTGATGAAAATTTAAAAAAATCGAGAAGTATTTTATTAACTTTATTTATTTTTAACGACTTCTGTAAGCAAACAATTTTATGGAAAGATAATGATTTTCCCATTAACAGGTCATACTAAAATTTTGTTTAATTATCAATGACAAAACTATAGTATTGAATACAAATAAGCCAATTGTGTTATAAAATTATTCATGATCTTTAAATTTTACATTTTTTTAAATATTTTAACGCCTACAATAGTATGAAACATTATTATCTTAATTAAAAGATTTGTATATTTATTGTTGACAAAAAAAAAGCAAAAATACAAAAATGTATATTTTTGTGTAGATAAAACATCAAACAAATAAAAGCGGTATATGAGAAAATTTTCATTATAACTTTATATTTCGTTTAATGAAGCGTTCGGTTGATTCAAACAATAAATAATGATAATTAAAAACATTTGTGTCGCTTGACCATGGTTTTTATTGATATTGTAAAGATCTAAGACCTCGAATTTTGAAGAATTGAATTGCTTAATTGCTTGATTACTACCTATTTGTAGTTGTTCAAAAATTTTCTCAATCATTATTGCAAATCACCGAGAGTAAAGCCGGCACGGAAAGTAAACAGTCTTGCTTATCAAGCATATAGCCATTGTTTGCGTTGTCCCATCAATCAGTCCCAAATACCAGTTACAACCGGAGCCTTGGCTCGCCAGCGAGGCCTGTCGCGGCGCACATAGCTTTGACCACGACGCCAGTACACCAGCCGGCGCCCGCGGCGAGAACACTTTGCCAAAGCTTCGCCACTGGGTAGAACATTTTTCGACGCCCCAATTACTTGCGAATGTCGACGTCGCGTGGAAAGTTCAAAAGCGGCATCGTTCGTAACTAGGGTGCGCGCAACTGCACTGGACAGCTGATTGTGAGGGTGTGCGTGTGTAGATTAATGATTATCTACAGTAAAACGTGTTATTGCTTTGTGATGTGATTATCTTACCAAATATATAGCTCATGTTGTCTTAAAAATCGTTGATTGAAGATCTCAACAAAAAATTGGAAGCGCTTTTACGTATAAAAAATAAATTTGTTGTAGTTAGGTAAAATATTGCCACATGGAATATTTTTAAATATTGAACTGGATATTATAAATAACAATGCAAATCCTTTAAAACTAGACCTGTTACTCAAAGATACATTTATGAATGCTTGTTTTTTTATTGTGTGTTATGACGTTTTAAGTCTTTTTGATTATATTTAATCAGAGGTGGACATCGTATCTATGAGTAATTCTATATCTGTTTCGTAGTATGAAAAACTTTTATTGAGCTATCGCAATAAAATCAGTGATTATTTAATGCAATTTGATTTTATTTAGACTTAAAAAAATGTTAATGAACAAAAATATTGTTCATATCACCACTGCAATAGTTATCGGCATTATATATTATATATAAATATGTATTTTTTTATCAATAATATTTTAAAAATCAATTAAGCAAATTATTTGCTGTATTTTCTTGGATTTTAGTTCTGGATGAATAAATTGACGATTTTAATCTCTTCTGATTTAAAGCAACATTTATTTTTCTAATTTATCGAAAATACTATACATACGAAGTGCTTTGATTAAAAATTCTGCTGATTTCAATTTTCTTGCACTTCAGTCATCATAATTTAATCACTTGTTTCATAAACAAGTCCAAGATAGCGTATCTAATGAAACATATAAAATCTTTGTGAATAGATTCAGCAGCTGGCAATCGAAAAAAACCAGGAGTTTTGTTAGTAAAGGAAAAGGGTGATAGAAGTGGGTTTCACTTAAACTATGGTAAATCTTTTTACTTTTCGATCTTATCAGTTTAGTGTTTTGAAAAGTTGGATTCAATAAAACTGTGACATATATAATGCCTCTTGATATCCATTTCGAAAAATATTATATCAAAAAAGTTTATTAAAAAAATCATCGATCACTGGTGACATAGGAAAACTTTAAAATCATACAATCACATGAAAATAGTTCGTGATGCAAACAATAGTATTTATATTATCTTCATGATATGATATATTAAATTTAGTTTTGATCGATATTAAATGATAATTTTATTTGAACATTTTTTAACAGTTTAAAAGCTTGGTACATGTAATAACGATAAAAGTTCCATATTAAATTCAATTGTTTTGAATCAAAAATATTGAAATTTATCATTTTTACTATTAATATTTTCATAGTATATCAATTGTATACCATTGATTCGTACAAAAATTTAAGGTTCATTGCGCTATTTTTATTATCGAGTTGACTAATTAGTCGTACAAACTTTTGTTAATTTAATCCGAAACACTTATTAATGAAACAAAACTGCAGTATGAACGGTTTAATTTCTTATGTGAATGAGCTTAATTTAGGATTTTGGGTAGCTTACTCAACTAATGTTATTGCTTATTTCAAAATAATCCTTGACCCACGATTAATTTTATTAATATTGACATAACGTTAAGTCACACGACTGTAATTCAAGGTTTGTGCTCTGTGTAGACGATCGATAGGACAACCTTTCTACAGGCTGATCGAGCTTTCACATTTTTACAAAAGTAATATTACATTAGATAGATAGTGCTATGACAAGGCAATACGACTAGCAGTTTTTATGAAGAGTTTTCATGTAACAGTGTTTGTTACTGATTTATCTACTAGATAAACTTTCAAACTGTAAATATGCCACGGAATTGTTATAACAACGTAGAATTGTTTCAACCTAATAAAAAATTCTTAGTGAGAAAATGATTTTGACAGCATATTGTTATTAATTGGCATCTTTAAGTATATCTTTTATTCTGTTTATAAACTTCCTGCATTCATTTATGAACTAATGTCACTTTGGTTTGTAAATTTAAGCTGATAGATAATGTATCATAACATTGAATGACAACGTTGTATATTCTGAATAGAATTTTGCTTGTTTTGTTTTAAAAATACTAAAATTTGTGGTTGTATGTTTTGCTAATTAAATAATCATTTTTCATTCAGTGATTTGTTAATGTTTATTTAACTACACAAATTACCCGTGTCAATCTTCCAGGTGTCTGTAAAGTGAGCGTTCCAGCTATTTTAATTCTTACGACAGTAGAGATTACGCCCATTTATTGGTCCATCTTAACCAAATTAAAACGGAGGCTATAAATTAATAAACCAATAGAAAAACCCCTTACCAATACTGAGAGTATTTTAAATTAAAGAATTTCTTATAGAGTTATTAAAAACTCTATAAGAAGTTCTGTTTTTAAAAACATGAAGATTTTACTTTTACTTTTCCAATATTTTACTAGCTTTTGAGAAACAACCAAAAAATAACACAAAATTTCTGCAAAACACTTTACATCAAATATTATCAGATTTACAAATAAAATACCGAACAATTATTTTTGTTGGAGTGTTTTGAAGTATAAATATATATTGATTCGGAGAATAAATTACTGTTTTTATATCGCAGTTACAATAAACAGGTGTATAACGTATTCCACGTAATTTCAATGTATACTGTACGTACCCATTTTTTTATAATCTCAACGTAAAGTTTGATTGAAAATTATAAAGCCATCTGCTCGCAATGCTTTGATTAATATTCCTTTCTTGGCCTGATTATCGAACTCATCAAAAATTGATGACGGATGAAAATTTTGTCGTTAAACAGGTATCTGAAGGACCATCTAAGGGAACAAATTTTATAGTAAAAATCCACCCACCCGATTTGATACGTTATTAAAAATATGGATTTTATTATCTACGATATAAGTTTCTTAATTATGAATTATATATTACCTATATACTTCTCAAAACAAATAATGTGTCACACTTCAATAAAATAGCAAAGACAAATATATAACTTTAACACAAAAACTTACCGTCAAATAACGTTGTGATTGTAAAATAAATGCTCTTATATATTATATTTTATAACAGCATTACTTTACTTTTTTTTCATAAAATCTACTCATATTGTTATTGTGGCTTAATTTATGCATAAATATTCACTTAAAAATCATTGCACTATTTCGTATTTTTTCTTGTCTTAACCGCTTCTTAAATTACTTTGAGAATCAGCCAATGAAAATAGACGAGGTATGCAAAATATTGGTTTGTCGGCAGAATTGATTTCTAACAGAAAACTCTTTCAGGTTTCACAGTTACACAAAAAAAAAAACAACAGAAATTTAAATTTAAATGTGTAAATTTGAGTAAGATGAATTTACTTTTTCATGAGTTTTTTATGTACAAAAAAACTTATATTTGAAAAATTTCAGCTGTGTATAATTTTACGTTTGGTTTTTTTATTGCTAAGAGTTGCTGAGACTCAACTGAATTATTCATGTTTATGTTTATTCTATTCCAATCGTTATATAATAAAGATTTATGTGCTTTACAATTTAAAAATAAAGAAATGCCTGAATATTATTTTTGTAAATTCATAGTTTGTTAGAAGTTTAATAGATATACACCAACACAGAATCATTTTATATTGCCAATTGAATGATTTTTATTATTCCTATTTCAAAAATTATACTATTTGATTTTGTTAAAAAAGTTACAACCAACCATTACGTAGATATATAAATTAGTAGTTATTATTAAAACATATATTTAAAAAAATATGGAACACATCAGTGAATATCTTTGACATATCAAACTAAACGGTATCGTTCAACTATTTGATAAAAAATCCAAATGATTCTTCTATCCGAGATATTTTATGCTAAGCAATTCTTCCTGTATAACATTATGACAGATGTGACTTGAACAAATTTTTACGCCTTTACAAAACTAGTCGTAAAACTGAGTTAGTCTTCCGTGTAATAAAAATGTCCGTATTATTCAAAGTTTTTTTGTTCTGCAAAGAAAAAGATTTTCCTTTATACACCGCTGTGAGTACAATTAAGATTATGGAACAATCCACTCAAAGAAAATGTCAAATGCCTTCATAAATTTCATTACTTATGGGAAAAATCATTTCATTTTCTCTTATATTGCAGCATTACTCATAATAATCCGTAACTCAAGAACCAATGCAAATTTGAGCATAACGATTCCTTTTATTTTGAAATCAATTTTGGTTACGGAACTTACATAATTATCTTTATCAGAAATGTCTTGTTTTTAATAGTAATAATATCTCAAGGCTGTATATTTAATATAATGACGTAAAGTTGTAATTTATTTAAAGTTTTTATTATAAATTTTCTTTACTATAAGGATAACTTTCTCCTCAAATGGACGAAAAAACATTTGTTTTAGTGAAAATATTAGTAACAGATTTTTTTATGATTTAATCTGTGTCAAGCCACGAGCGATTTATTAAAAGGAAATAAACATACATTTGTGATTTTGCCAACGGGTATTTGCGTAAAGTGTTTTCCAAATCATTTGTTGTAATTTAAAGCTCCCAATTTAAAAAATCTAAAGTGACATTGAAGAAAGTTAAAATAAGTTAGTATAGAAAAATGAGAAGCCGCTTTGCAGACTCCACAAAGATTCAAATTTTTTTTTTTGTAAAAAACATTGAATTTTGTTGCCATTAATAAAATAGTTGTTATGAACCTTTACTCCAATATGTCGTTTTCAAGTAAAATTATCTATGTTTAATATATTAATACACATATATAATATAATTTGTACGACTAAACTTATTGATTTTTGTACGAGACAACGTCAAATTTTGCCTTTATTAAAGCTTGCATCGGAATAAAACCCAGTCGCATTTCGTCATTCATGTCTTATCGAGGGTGAGGCTAGCGTGTTTGTATTTAATTTAATGGCGAGGTGTGGTCAACTCAGTGCACAAAGACGAACCTCTTCGATCGAAAAATCTAGTTCAGTGATAATCAACAGTATCTATTGATTTTGTAAAAGCATGTACTGTGTATAACTTTAGTACCTATTTTTAATCATCGTTGTTAAAAACGTCGAGAGTTAATGTTAAGAATAGATTTTTATTAAGTTGGTATCAGTTAACCGTTTGAAACTTAATTTTGAGTGAACAGCTAATCATCAATTACTGTAAACTTTTTTTCTTATATCATCATTATACCAATTATCAAAAAGAGGAAATTGAGTTACTCAATGAAAAACTCATTTTAAAAGCAATTCACTTTAGTGACAACTTCAAAACGAGCACTTCAAAAATATTATAGAAAAATTAACAGTGAAAATTATTCCGGATCAATAATTTCTTTATAAGAAAAGGCAAGAACCAATTGTGAAATACATTTTATTAATTGATTGAATTGGCATTTACTTGGTAGAATTCCATTATTTTTTCACCGTATTACATTTTATTGAGTTCAAGTTTTATCATCATAATAGCAATAAACTATTATAAATTGATTGCAAATAAATTCGTCTACAATAAATGGCTGTAATATAATATGAATCGAGATATATTTCGAATATAAATATGAGAAGATTATTCTAAAATAAAAGACTAGTATTGATTGAATTGGCATTTATTTGGTGAAACTCCATTATAACACGGTGAAAAAGTAGCAATGTATTTTAGTTCTACAATTTTGTTTAATAGCTAGCAACTGAAAAAATGTAGTACTTAAAGATTAGTTATTAATCCTGATGACTTGGCAATTTATAGGAAATAAATTTTCTCTCATTCATATATTATTGAAGTAATGCGGTATTTAGTTTATTTTTCAAAGTGTAAGTGGATATACCCATTATGATAATGATAGATTTAAAACCAATCCTTTCAGATGAATTCTCTCGTGTATGTATTCAACAATTGAATTGATCCAACCTTAATTCATTTCGTCAAAGCGAATGGCTCTAATTTCTCGTCGTACCCGAGATTTGTCATAAGCCATTAAGTTTCCTTTAATTGAATGGTTGCAAACTTTTCTATAAACACAATCTACACGCCATTCACCGCTTTATAGTTCTTGAACAATTCAGGCATTAACTGTGTCACTTTTATGGATTTAAGCAACAACATCGGGAATAAACTAGTTATAATATAAGTGTACGTTGACATCGGAAAAAATATCTCAACTATTAAACATTGTATAATTGACTCCGTAAAATGAAAATTTGTACTGTATCATTTCATCAGATATTTCGTGTCATATATGTCAATATTAAGATCCACAATTTGGCCGAGCGTTAAATATTAAGCAATACCGTTTCTCTATTAACTTCCATTCAGTTAAAGTTGGCATCTTTAACTGAAATTTTTAAAGATTGTATTTTATAAAAAAAAACATGTGATGGATGTATGTCTCAATAAATTACAATATAAATGTAAATTTTCTCGATATAAATTATAATATTTTTATCGATATCTTCTAGTCACTACATTATTTCGTACAGTTTTTTGTAGTGAGATTTATTTAAAGTTCTATCCATCGTTTCGTGAAAAAATAAAAAAACTGCCAGTTTTTTACTGTACAACAAATACTTTTGCTTTTAGCAGCGTTAGGAAAAGCAAAATGATAGGCATAAAGTAATAAATTTTTGTCTGAAAACGTTGAGGATGTACTGGAAGCTTTTGTCGACTTTTATAGACCGAGTTTATCAGGCAGAAATTTTCCCGTCCCCGTTTTCTCAAATCCAATATTTTCCCGTAATCTAAGAAAAATCCCAGCTATAAAGTTTTTATTAGTTGTTTTTCTGTAATGCATCGCAACAATGAGAAAATATTCAAAGATTGAGTCGAAAGTAAATTTTATAGAAATATATGAAAAAAAAAAATTTAACATCAAAGACACCGAACAGTACAATTCGTCGATTAATTATTTTTAAAAATTTTAATATCTTTATTTACAAAGTAATTTAAGATTGAAAAGACTAAAAGTAATTGCCGATGGAAAGTGATTACTTCATATTTTAAATTGAAAAAAAATATACTGGGCTTGCACACAGACCCATCTGATTCCTGCTGTAAATATTTCACTACATCAGAGAGGGTGGTAATGTGTTAAAATTACGATTTTGATTATAAAAAAAACTTTTTTTTCCAAAAGGTTTTAATACAACAACCAAAAAAGTTAAATTTAGTTCTGCTTGGAATAGTTTCTGTTATTAAAACATGGTAGCTAAGTCTAATTAAGCTGAAACTATTTTATTTTAAGCTAATAATAATGAAAATGACATTCCAAAATAACAAGCGTTCGACAAATTGAAAAAGGTCAGACCTTGAAAGTTCTTAGTGACGTAATGTTTTGACGCCTGAATGCGCCGCGGCGCCCATCTGTTCCCCCCGCATCGTGCCAAAAAGACCTTCGCTTATTGTGGGATCACTCACATACGTGGCTCATACTCACTAGCTGGGGAAATTAAGGTGGCCGCAGCCTTCAGGATCGGGCCGGTTGATTTCTTTCTAAGCCAGCATGACAGGTGGTGATGGTGGCGATAATGGAGGGGGCGGAGAGACACCTCTCATGTCGTTCGAGTCAGCCGACCCATTTGAGAGATTTGCCGGTAAGAAAGCTCTGAAAAATCTTTTTTTATTTTTTCATATCGTATTCTTTTATCCACTATGACATGACGTATGTTTTCATTATATATTATATAGAACAAAAATTTTAATCAAATAATACCATTTTATTTTTGACGACATAACAAGATCGTGATTAGTTGTTTACAACCGTCGACAGTATATATATTGTTTTATATATTACATTTTTTTGAAATGAATAACAAAAGAAACAATTTCAAACAATATAATCATTGAGATCAAGTGTCAAATTTTCAAAAAAAAATATTTTACTTGAAAAGCTAAATTTGACACATTACTCTTTTAAACTTTTTGAAATTTAAATAAGATTACATATAACTGTTTTTTGCTCTACTGTATTAACTGAATTAGTATGTTTGTTGGCCTGTTGAATTAGTATGTTTGTTGGCCTGTTGTATAAATGCCAAATGAGTATTCTACTGTGATGGTTACTTTTATCAAGTTTGATTTTGCCGATGACATCTGAAATGTTTCTTTAATTGATATAAACAGTCTTTATCATTTTTTTTATCAAAATATAATTATGTAATAAATATTGGCGAACAACATTGTTGCTTAACATAAAAAACCATCAATGGCTTAAAATTTAAATATGCTGGACAAATTTTATGAAACGATATTTTTTATGGCGTACCATCATAATTTTATTACTCAATAACCCTTTAAATAAAAAAAACGGAAAAATTTCATCCAATGTTATCAAAAATTTTCATATTAATTTATACGAAAAAACTTTTTTTTTGATAAGACAGCTTACTCCTAGAGAAAATATGTTTTTATTTTAAAAGAAATGTAAAAGTAAAACTTTCTGATTTTTTGAATATTAAATATAAAAAAAAAAACAAAATATAATACGTTAATAAATATTTTACATTATTATTAATTTCTAAAAAACTTGCGTTTTTTATAACGTTTTGAATTGACTAAACAATTTAGTGAAAATTATTTTATGATGATATGTAATTAAAACAATATATACGTTGAAATATTTCTGAGGATATGAAACTTAACAAAAATACGTTGATAAGTAAATATTGATCCTTAAATTGAGTTTAAATCAGCGCATACGTATATATTTATATAGAAACCATCCAAAAAAATGTTTAAATTTAAATCTATATCGCCAAAAAAACTCTTACTAGCTAATAAAGAAGTAATATTCATTTCAAATTTATTTAAGGCGTGGAATGTTTATGGTGTTTTAGACCAAATCTTTCTGATAACCGATAAGTTCGAACTTATACTAAAAATATGCCTTTTTCATTCTTCTTTTCCAAAGTGATACCAGCCAAGTCTTAACAAAAACTTGTGCGTAATCGTCAAAATTAAATAATATCAAATGGTTAGAAAATTCAACTTAGCTAAATTTAGTGCAAAATTTTAAGGATACGTACACTGCTTTTTCTACGCTATACATTAGTACCAATCAGTGGCGCAAATAAAAAAAACCGTGAAATAAATCTTTATTTTATATAATTTAATAAAGAGTTCCAAAACTAAAAATATCGCGTAAAAAATATCAAAACTATATTTAAAAACAAAATTTATTTTATGAATGGGCGAAACTTTTTTTAACTGTAAAATATAATTTCTTTATTGACCATAAAAATAAAATGAGAAAATTATTCATATGAATACATGCATATTTGTATTCACTGTTGACATATTTAATCCTTTTTGAATTGTACCTCCTTGAACAGCTTTAACTGTTTGTTCTTCTGCATCCCATTCATTTTTGATATTTGACTCGTTATTAGCCATATCAATTTCCATCGAGTTCTCGTCGTTCAGTAAAAATATCACATAGCAACGAATAAATTGCATAAAAAAAGTAACGGTGCCGTCCAAAAAATCGCGTAAAAAGAGGAATAGTATCATCAACAAATTTTAAACATATTTAGTTTGATAATCACGACACAGTGTGTATGCTTATTATTAAATGAAACGTTTATAGATTCCTGATAAAAAGTTTTGTTTTATTCTAGTACTCATTAAGGTCATAGCTTTTTCCTTCTTACTATAATAAATTTAAATATATATATTTGATATTTTTTACATTTTTTAAAGAAAAGTTGGTTCATTGCTAATTCAATTATACAATTTTTGAACACAAGCTTTATCAAGAGAGCTAAGATTTAAAAAATGATAGTCGTAGATAATAGAATTTAGTTTTTGGACTATAATAATACATATATACATATCAATAAACAATAAATGTTATTATCAGAATTGTTCACGAACCCAACAGTGACATTTTTTTATTTCATAAATAATGAACTGCCTTGGGAAAAATAAATTGATGGACATTTTTCAATGCATGTTGTAGTGTTATCATAATTCTCTGTAATCTGTATATACAAAACGATCTTTGTAGTATATTTGTAATCTTCTTTTCTTATAAAGTACAATAGTTTCTTTCAAAGCCACTTAATATTTGATCTTCAAATAAGTTAAGTATCTTTTCGTGCTTAAGTTATTAAGAATAAATAAAGCTTCCATTTTTATTTTAAAATAAATAGCCAAAAATAAAAATAGATCACTTCAAAAGAAATGAAACATTTTATGGCACATTCTGCATTTAGTGAGAAAACCGAACGAGAGATTTGAGCAAGAAAAACTCACAAAGGAACTTTTCCGGCAAAAAATTACAAAGTAAATAAAGTAGCTGATAATCCGGCGGGAGAATGGGGCTAGATGGAGTGCCTCAGGATATTATTTCTCCTTTACGGCGTGAATCCCAAAGAAAATGAGCTGAGATAAGAAAACAACAGTCATTTTTCCACCCTCCCCGCAAAAATACAAACCATGTATTAACCAAGAATATGTTCATGATCTTAGGATAATACAGTAATATCTTTTGTTTTTCATATCCAAAATAAAATTTTTGCAAAACCGCAGACTGGGTGAATTTTTGTTCATTAAAAACGTTGTATTCAATGAGTCATTTATAAATTGGCTCTTAATAGAGACATCTAAAGAACCTGTTTTTCTGTTAGAGTTGTTATTCAGTTGACTAACTTTTCTTATAAAAACTTTGCTTATTGCTCTAGCTCCGCATCATTTTTATAATATCTTATTATACTCAATACAAACAATCGCGCTTTTCAACAAAAATTCTTTAACTTGTTCATAAACCATTCTGTTTCTAACTGCACGCCAATAGAGACATGTCGAATGGCGTTGACCATTTGACTCAATGTCCTTTATATTGACATTTCAATAAACCTAAACAATTAATTCTGCAGATGGCTACAAATCAGTCTAATGTATCTCAAACCTCCACCTGGTAATAATTACGCCTGACAATGACCGATAATACAAACCGCTTATAATATTAAAACCTAGAATTATTTATAACATGTTTCTCCCCCAACATGACCTACTTTCAACTGAGTAACGTGTTTTCAATGTCAGTTGTACGATCTAACTGCTCAAGTTTTTAACAGCAGGAAAGATGTTTTACAAGTATGCATATTCTTCTTAAAGTATCATTTACTCTTTATACGTAAAAATATACTAGTTTATTTTCATAGTCTTCAATAGTCATGTTTTTTTGTTTTGTTAAAGCAGTAATTCAATCTAGTCTCAACGATATCATTATGAAAATACAATAGTATTTAAATCAAAACAGCTAGTAGTTTAGTTCCTTGGCTTAGTATGAATATAATTTTTTAAATTTTTTTGAGTGAACGATATACTAACGATTTCTTGAACTGCGTTTGTATACTAGATTTTCTGAAAATACAAGAAGGCAAAACCAACGTCAAAAAGTTGTTTGAATTTCGACTTGCACTGTTTTATGTTTCATAATATAATATATACAAAAAAAATCCATATTATATTAAAATTAAAACATTTTCACCTACGATAATAATGAATTTTTAATCCTTTGCAAGATAGACAAAATTTTATAGCTTTTTAATGCACATACATTTTTTTTGACGTCAAAATCTACATATCGGAAAATAAACTAAAACAGTTAAATTATAGAATTCTTTAAAGTATTCTGATACTTTATCGATTTTTAATATCAATACATTCTAGAAGCATTTATACCTGGCTGGAAAACACTTCATAGAGCATACCTAGTAAAGGTTTATGCGGTCTGAAGTTGTAAGCCAGCACTTTACAAAATAACAACATTATTTACAGCGACATTCCACGCACAATGTACTTTGCAATCATTGTAAAGGGTTGGTCTTTATTTTAAGCTTCGTTTACCTGGAAATTTCTAAAACAAGAGTTAGAAAGAGATGTGAAAAACCTGTTCCCTCGATAATAGATAAAACTTATTTTTCTTTTTGTTCCAATGAACCTTTGCACCATTTTCTGTTAGTATTATTCAATATTGAATTGTCATTCGCTTTTCCAGATCATTTAGCTTGTTTTCCAGATTTAATAGATATTTGTTTTACTGGAAATGTAAGATTTTTTATGCTGTCATATTTTTGTTCATATAAATTAATTAAATTCAGTAATTTATTCAAATTTCATTTCAGCCGGTTCAGTAACTAAGTAGTCTACACTCTTACATGTTTCGTTATTTTATATTCTTCTTTTATGAGTCCTAATAGCTTCGTCAAGAGAAAACTATTTAGGTAACGTTAAATTAGGTAACAAATCGATTAGTCGTTATTATCCCCACCATCATATCACTTTCTTTTCTAAAAAAATGAGTCTCATTCAACAAAAATAATTCTTTTAGCTTAAAACGAAATGAGCGATACGCTTTGACAAAAATAGTTGATTATATATAATTGTCAAAGTAGTCTTGATAAGAAAAACAGTAAAAGATAAAATTTATACAATCATCACTACTTTTAGCACCTTTACATCAAAGATTTCTTAGAAAAATATGAAAAGCTACTCTTCTCAAAGCAATTTTTAAACAGCTGCCTACAATTATGATACATTGATTTTTACCATGGTCACTTGCTTCCGTAGTAATAATGTCATTCTTCTGTTTTTATTACAAACCATAGAAATTATAGCAAAATCGTATTCTGAATTACTTGGATAATTGAAAAATATTCCTCAGCAAACTTCCACGATATCAAAGGAAATAAAACGTACCTAACAAAACATCAATCGAATACATTGAAACATCCCTTTGTTATACTTCAGGGAGTTTTGCTCTCATATCACTTCAACAAAATTTAGCAGAAACTTTCCGAACGTGTCGGGGGTATTAAAAATTATGAAATAACTTTTTGAACTCTACCATTTTGATTCTTTGCCGAGAATAGATATTGTACACCTTCAAAAAAGCTTTACAATACAAAGATTAATTTCAACAATTCCGATGACAGTGTTTTCAATACATTTAATGAACTTATTTAAGGGTAATATTAAAATCTAGTTTTTTATTTATTTATGTTTTTATGTATATTCTCAAACTGAGCTTATACTCTCGTAATGAAGTTTATTGTTTAATGTTTACGTTACACAACGTATTTGTACAAAATAAATATTAAAAAAAAACCCCTCATCATTTAAAGAATAAGGATTAAAGGATAAAACTAGTGACCAACTAGTCAGTCACATTTAGACCTACTTGAAAAAATCTGGTATCTGGAAGAGAATTTAATTATTGTAGACTTGTATATCTTCGATAACATATCCAAGATTAGAAAAGCATAGAAAAATATTAATTTTATACCTTAATATAAAAACTTAAAATTAATTGAATCCATCTTTTTTTTCTTATTTCAAAATAGTCAGATACGATTATCGTTCTTTCTTCGTGTTTATAAATTTTAATTTAATTTATTTTGTTAATTTCAAAGATAATCGGTTAGAAATTTGTTTAAAATACCAAATATTAATACATATTAAATTATTTACAAAACAATTTAACACATATCAAATACGCAATCATCGTCATTTAATTGAGCGTTACTTTAATTATTATAGTCACTTCAGGGAACTAATTATTCTCGACACACTTTCTAATGTTAAATTCCTAATAGAGATCGTACAGTTGCTGAATAAACGATACGACCTTAGCTTAGTAAGTATGTGATTATATGAATAATCAGTGATCAGCAGATAGCTTGAGCGTCTATTAAGCCGTAAGTAAGCAATTACAGTATTTGAATTAATATTTGCTGAATAGCTCATGTACCTACTTCTTAGCTATTTGTTTCGTGCTTAACTCACAATACAATATATATTATATTGAAATTTTACCACGAAGTTATACTTGAATGACTAAATAACATCATATAAAACTATAATATTTCGTATTTTTATAATTAATATGAGATGTCACTAAATTTAATATGAGATGAAAGGGTGTATTGTATCACTTCTGAATATTTATAACGATAAGGTAATTCGGCCGATTATTTGAAAACAATTTTTTTGTCTGCATATTTTTTTTATACAGTAAGCAAAGTAGCATTGTTGACTAATAATTTATGACAAAATAACAATAAATATCGTAAGAGATTGTACAGTAAATGTTTGAAGGTCATCAAAAATTTTATAAAATATGACAGAAATAACAAATTTGATACAATGATGATATTGTAACTACATTATAATATAGACAAATTATGTATACCTTCCAGATAATATTTAACATTGGCAGTAAAAGTTTTTCCCTACATATTGTAATTTATCTACGTATATGATACGGTTCATAGGCTAATAGGACAATCTGTATTTAGGTAGATTTCAAATTTTGGATAGAAAAGCTTCCTTTGCACTTGTCGCACATTATTAATAGCAGTTAGTCAAGCATTTGTTTAACCAGTAACTTGACTTAACACAAACCCAGTTACTTGTTCATATTATTATCACAAGCGATAAAGAGAGGGTGGTTAAGGGGCTTTAATAGATGGATCTAATAAAACGAGGTTTATCTCTTTTTTTTCTAATGAGAAGTTTTGAAAGAAATACTGTAGAAAGCATTTATAATATTATATGTAGCTATTATTAAAGTAAAATAGACGTCAGATATATAATATATAATATGTGTTGGTTGCATTTACAAAACTTACACAAGATACCATGTGTCCATAATATTAACGTTACCTAATTGTTGTTAGAAACATTTTTCTATAAGACTTTCTGTATTCAAATAAAAGGAAAAGTATACTTTTTATTTTTTTGTAAATGTATTCAGATATCAAAGTATAAAAGATGGCTCATTGTCAATAAAATATAATATTATAGAGTAAAAACCTTCATATTCTTAAGATGTTATTTAAGTAGTATCATAGATAATGAAAAAAGTACTCTATATTAAATTAATACTTTTTTATTATTTGATTACAATACTATACGTGAGAAATAAATTTACTATGTAATATTAAAGTATAGTTATATTTGTTTCAATATTCTTTATTGCTCGTCGTAACTAAAATATTTCGATCAATTTCTGGGGAATATTGGTTTTTTAACAAACTACTGGAAAGTGTATCGCAATTCAGATAATTCTGACAAAGGCAAATGGGCGCTTAAACCGAAGCGCGGTTCCTATATTATTAATCACTTTTAATTACTGTTTCATTTAAGTTGACTTTGATGGACGGCGCAATTTTATTGAGAGACTCAAATTGTTCCATGGCTCTAATTAAATCGTACTAAAAAAGAACCCAACTCGCGATTCCTTCTCGTGCGTTATGAGAAAAAAGTAGTATCGTTAATTCAACCATTTATTATCTGGGATATTTTTCTTTAAAATCATGATTTTTCATTTACTGCTTGCTTCTTTATCGTGAAAGAAATCATTTCTTAAATATCAATGAATATAAATTTGCAGTCTTACTTGTTTGAATGTTATGGTAAAAATATTTATAATTATAAATATTTTTTTATGGTATTACCTTTTGACATCAAAATATGGTTAGAAAAATTGTTTTATACTATATAAAACGCAGAAAATAATATTTGCATATGTATTTTATATATGACCCAAAAATCTGCTTGAAAAGACCGATTTTGCTTAATACTTTTAAGTCATATTTAAATATAAATAAGTATAGCATGGTGAATATTTTCAAATAATTGAATCTTATGACTGAATAAAGTTAAAAATTATTGAAATATTTTATACCTCTAAGAGTTACGTTATATGATTTATCAAATTCAACTTTTATCACTATAGCTTTTTTAAAAAAATCTACGCTGACCAACTATACCATAAGTAACATTTTTCTGATTTTCAAGTACGTTCAAAAAATAATCGTCAGATTTAAAATAAATTTTAATACCGTTAGCTTGAAATCTGATATGTTTGTGAATCTAAAATGAAAAATTTTATTTTTATTAAAAACATGCACTAGTAATTGTATTCGAAAAGAAAGCGGTAAGTGAGGTCACACTTCATGGCAAAACCAGTAATAATCATATTATACAATAGTTTATTTTTCAATGATAGAGTTGTCCTGTATCTAACGAATCAAAAATTTTAGCCGCTTTTCTATGAGAAGTCTTATTTTTACATAAATCTTTTGAAGTTCCTAATCAGAGCTTAATCGAGTCCACGTTAAGAACAGACGTATATATATCTATTGAACATTGAAGGGGAAATACATTATTTATTTAAATCAATCCAGTTGAAAAAAAATAGGCAAGAGATTTTATGGAATTTATATCCAAAACATTATTAAGATCGTGTAATACATTTCATGAAGAAATGCACCCTTCGGTGACCTAAATGTGAAAAACAACCTTAACTATCAATGGCCTGTTATATCGTTTGACGGCCAACATACAAGGTCTTCATTACAGTATTTCGCCCTTCAACCGCAACGCTATGGTAATTGAAGGGTCTTACTTGTTTTGCCGCCCTCAGACAGCAGCTCCCGCCCACAATCGATCGACATACTAATATAATTACGATATATGGGAGCACAAAGTTCTTCAGTGCTCTGTTCTGGATGGTAATTAAATATCGGCTGGAATTATAGTATATGTTTTTTAAATGTTGCAAGTTTCATAGAGCACTTGCATTCTAAGACATCTAAAAATATTGAAAAAAATAAAGCGTCTATTTTGTGTAGAAAAATGATCAGCTAATAAAATTATAATATCTATGAAATATTTTTTTTCTCATAACGTCGAACAAAAATACTGGCAAGAAGAAATAAAAAATTTATACATTCAAATCTTTTCCATTACTTTCCTCTGGTTATCTCATAAGTCTGAAAATGTAAGAATTAAATATAAATTTACACAAAATTAATGCGGAACCCTTCTATAGAATGACAAGGCATAGTTTCAGCGGTAAAGAATTAAGTTTTATTACAATATTTTATATTATATCATTCAAAAAAGTGACCTCTATGAAGTATTACGATGAAACTCAGAATTAATCAAATTTACATTAGTAAGACATGTGCGCCTTAAATAATAAAGCAATATAAAATTTTCCGCTGAAAACATTTTTCAGATAGGTAAAATATCAATCTCGAAATTGAAACCCGCTTATCAACATAATATTACTACTTCATATGGAAAAGCGTCTGTAAAACTGGGCCACCCGAAGACAAAAATTTTCCGCCGAGCTTTGCAAAGTGTAGTTAAATGTATCGTTAGCTGCCTACATTTTCTTACCAATTCCACTCGCAAGCTCGCGTCCAGTTTGGTCGTAGAAAAATACTAATGCAATGCTAATATAAAAGTCCACGTACTTTAGTTTTAATAAACGCTTTTACAATTTCTAATACCTCTCAAAGTTAATAATGTATTTGTTTCCAATATCATAATACACACAAGGCTTAATGAAGTGAAACAATACTATTCATTCTAAGCGAACATGTGACCAGTGAAGAAGAAAGTTTAGTATGCTAGTTTATATTTTTATATCCCGGTCTGTACTGATATGTATATGGCAGAGGTCAATAAATTAGAAAACTCTATAAATCCCATAAATTTAGTTGGTATATTTTTTTTACAAAACATCACCACGCATACAAAGCAAACTAAACAATGGAAAAAAGCAATTTAGTAATACAACGTTTTCGAATAGCGGTATTAAATAACAAATGATCTATTTTTGATGTAACAATTATATTTTTCACAGCTTTTAATAATATTTTAATATTTAATGCAGCATAAATACATTTATTTTTTCATACTATAAAACTTTAACGTTTCTTTCTATAGAGTCAAAGGTGCACCACAATAAATAAAAATACACAATTTAATGGCCACTTAAGAATATCCGCAATAGTATTTTGGTTGCTTAGATCGATAGATTATAAAGTTTTTTGTAATAAAACTGTTTCTTGAATAAATGTATTTCACTCAAAGTAAAGTAGTTACTAATTTGATAAGGAAATATGAAATACTTACATAATTGAAAAGCATACTTAATATAGTAGATTAAACAAATTGTTGTTGGCACGATAAAACCTGTTGAGAGGGTAAATTGGACGATTTTACAGTGTAATAAAGGTGTGCGTGAAAATTCGCACGTCAGAAAAGTTTTCAGCAAACACTTGATCGCATCGAAGCATAGTTTTATACAAGTGTGTAGATAGACTTATTAATTATAATACTATCCGACAAAGGTTACTGTTGAACTCAAAGGTCAAGATGGAAAACTTTTAAGCCTCACCCCCAGTTAAATATTAAATCTTCAGACACCGTTAGGTAGCGTGATGAAATCGCGTGCCTTGACGCATTCACCTCTTTGAAATTCTTTCCATTGGTACAATTGCAATAAATTTCTTTGTTAACAAGAAAAAACACTCGTTTTAAACACCTTATAAAAATAAAGAAGTCGAGTCTGAAGACCTTATTTAAGTTATTTCACATTTTTTTATATGGCTTGTCTTAAAGGCAGAAAATACCAGGAAAAAAAATTCTTTGTTATTATTGTTGACTAAAGCAGACTTTGAAATTATGTTTTTATTTATCAAAAGGAGACAAACAATGATAATTTTATTACAGGTAAGCTACAATAAAAATTTGAATTGTATAAATTCGGTCATTCTATCATAATTTATCATACCAATAATGGTTTCAGAAACGTTTTAAAAAACATAAATTTGTAATTAGTGAAATATGGTCACGAACAAAATTTCAATCACAATTGCAAATAATAACCTTTTTTGAAGCTATACCATTTCTGATTTATTTTTAGTGATATGTTAGGGTGGAAAAAAATATGTGAATGATGAATTTTTTATGTTGGTATTCTTATACGCTATTTCAGTACCTGAAATAAAATAAATAAAGTAGACTTTAATGTATAATATTATATTTATAAGTCGTATGCTTTTTCACCCTTGTGGAATTTTTACACTTTCTTTTATCACCAGCTCGTATTTGACATTTGTGAAGTATAGACAAACTTGTGTTTTAATCGATAAATAAAATTCATTATTGAACACCGTGAACTCGTCTATATCACAAACAATTCAAAAATATTTCATAAAATGAAAATTGTTTGAATATTCCTGTTTGGAGTGTAGTGTGATATGGGTAATTTTAATATCCCAATACATTTAGTTTCGTGGAACTGTCACAATTTTGATAGGGTAGAATACCTTAGTGTCACATAGAAAATGCCTTAACGCATGATGTGTTTAGTTGGTCGCTTTATGTTTCAGTCTAGTTTAGTGGTTTTCAAACTATTAATTGTGACGTAATGTTAAATCACTTTGGAAACTGTCAGAAGGTAGTTACGTTAGCACCCATTTAACTTCTGAATCGGTATACTGCGATATCAAAATAATTGATCGCACGATATTTCAGGACGAACTCGGGTGACCTTTAAACTAAATGGCAATATTTATCATCCCCACGTATATCAAGCGTGATTGTATGAAATGATATAAGTGAAACTCACATATTCAATAACTTGCCATGTAGAGACTTCATATACGTATATATGTGTGTATGCCAGATGACGCTGGCTTTCTTAACGGGTTAAGTGGTCATATTTTTATACTCATATTAGCCATGCCCGTTTCCAATAATTAGTGAAATGCCCAAATGAAGGTAACCTCATAATTTTTTTTCTGGTACAACAACGTGTTACTCATCTTTACAAATGTCTCTTTTTTTTTGAAGAGATATGGTTAAAAAAGTATTACAAATAATCTTATTTCTTTTACTACACCTTCTTTCTAGGATTGGATGGGTAGCAAGCAATTTTAAACTGTATAAAAATTCATAATTTTCAACAAATATCCATAAATCAAATGAAAAACAAATTTATCAAACACCAAAATTCACAAGCATTTCGCGAACTGCGTGTTTTTTAAATTTGATCACATATATTGGTCTCATTGTAACCATACACCTTCTAAGCTTGTGCGTATAAGATCCTTAACGGAACCAGCTAGATGAAATTTTCAATTACCAAATAATAAATTTGAAAACGTCTGATAATGTATGTACATGCAAATTATTTGGCGTTGAAAGCTATCCTAGCCTTGTTTTGAAAAGCACACACACATAAACATATTGCACAAACAAACACACCTTCATCGTGACACAATCGTTTTGTTGTTTGCGCAACACTTTTGAATGCCAGTATCCTACCGTACATATTAAAGTGGATGCTCGTTTGAATAAGTATCGCGTCATGCAACTGGGTCATGTTGGATATTCCCTGAGTAGACTCTATAGATACATAAATAAGATGCTAACTATTAAGTAATTATTGTAATGAGAATTACGTTACTAAGCTTTCGGTTAAATCGGTATAAATAATATTTTGATAAAAATGTGGCCGATAATTGTTGAATTTCAAACTAATCAAATTAAAAATTTCTGAAATTTTAACTTCTCTTCAACCGTCGTCATCGTGTTAATGTGAAATATAATGTATATTTCCGCAGTAATTGCAATGGAAATCATCCATTTTCGTAATATTTGAATGATCTAGAAGAAAATAAATATTTATACAAAAATAATTCGAAAAGATATTTCGACTCGATGAAATATGCAGATAGTTATGAACTTACAATTGAAAAAGGTTGCACAATTAATGTTATTAGTATTCAAAATACGTTTTTTTCGAAACAATTATTTTTAACAATATTTAAACTACATTTTTCACTATTTGCTTTGAAATTACTTGAAATTTTTTATTAACAAATAAAAAGCTAGTAATTATTTTTCACAGTAATTACACAATAACCAAAAGTTTATTTGTATTATTCCTGTAGCCAATCTTGAAGAATCAATTCGCAAACCTTGACCATAGGGTCCGTGCCTCGGGTTACTAATTCACGGCTTGCATGGCAAAAATATGGGCTAACTTTATTATTTATGATCCCTTCTGAATTTCAATTCAATCCGCAAGCCGGCTTCGCACCAACATCCGGCGAGAGGGTTTTTCCGGGTGGGCGTGGCTTCAGGTTTTCTCGTTCGAAGAACAGCAAGCACTATCCTTATTAATAAAACGAAATCACAATTTCAGTGACCGCATATTTTATTTAATTTGTCATATATGTATCAATAAGCTACAATCAAGATTATTTTATCTAAAAGATAATGTCTATTTTAAATGCATTTTTTCATTATTTGATTTCAATGCAGCGGTGTCAAGAGAAACATTTTAATATACGAATAATTCGTCATATTTTGGAGCTTAAAATTTTATTATTATTTTAAATAATATTTTTTTAAGTCTTCAAGGTCTCGTGTTTTTCAATATAATGATCGTCGCATAATTTTTAACTCAATTTCTATTTCAATTGTTGTTATGCTTTTAAAATCTAAATTAAGACTTATTATTATAACATGTTATTATGTTAAGCCTGAGTATACAACTATTTTTTAACTATCAACAAATGGGAAATAAATATTTTTAGAACATTTGTAAGAAAGCTTATTACTAAACCAATGATATCTATCGCTCATTTTAAAAAGTTACTGCCTGATGAAAAGTTTTATAAATCACAATATGAGGTTTCAGCATTCTTTCATTTGGCTAAAAAATATTCTACAATTGATTTAACTTATTAAAAAAGTAATGAATATAACCAATAAATAATAACAGTCGATTGAAAAAAACCTTTTTTTTTCAAATTTTAAATTTTAAATTCAACGAAAAATACATTTAATGCTAAACTTGCTTTATTGTCTTAGTTTAAATTTGTTAAAAAATGAATTTTTTGAACACTCGAAAACTTAGAAACTTTATTTTTTTCAATAATAGTAGTGGAGTTATTTAACAATTTTTAAATTCATCAACAAAAAATACTCATATTCCTTCTCAATAAATATTGTTTTACTGTCAAACATGTGAAATAAGCTGTATAATAAAATAAAAGGGAGTAGAAGATTCGCTAGCTGAAGGAGCATACTTGTGAGAACGCCTGAAAAATGGTCACTACATACAGAGAATGGTGGTAGATGTATTTAGCATCCAAAATTGTAGATGATTGTTTCGCATATAAAAAATGTTATTTGGTTTAATTTAAGTTTTTTAAAATAGTTTTCTGTGATACATATGAAAAAAAAATTGAAATATTAAACGTTATCAATTCTTTCATATATTCTTACACATTCTGAATTGTATTTTTAGCGATCGGTTTCAATCGAAATTAATTACTTTAATCTTCTTACAAAATGTAAGCAATTATCAATTTTATATTAATAAATTCCGTTGAAAAAATAACAGCGCTAGATTTTCATGCCTTTTTTATGAATCTGCGCAATAATTAAACTAGTTTTCATTGTAGTTTTCCATTTCTCTTTTTCAGAAATGCGAAATTAAAGCATTTTATTGCTTCCCCTAAATCACTTCAGCTGAAATAATCGCTTTGTTGTCTGCATTTTCAGAAATCACTTTACCGTGGTTTAGTGGCGTAGAATGAAATGTGTATTTTTCTATTACATTCAAGTTTCAGCCGTCGTAAATAAAATAACAACTATAAAATATGAAGAATATTCTCTAATACTTCGATCACTTATGTAAGCCATTCTCTTATGATGATTTTCTAAGCAAGAAACAGCTTTACAGGACGCTTTTAGCAGCCCACTATGACATGTTTTTACTCTACAAAAATATGTTCCTGATTAAAAAATATTATTGAATGAAATCTCCAGGACGAGAAAGCAATTTTTTAAGTGACTTCTTGTGAAATATTTCATTTTAAGACTCTTTGTAAAGAAAGACAGTTTATCGAAAATTTTGACAATATCATGATGTTATAAAATTCAATAATATCAAAATCTTTGTCTTATTAAAAAAACTTTTGTATATCATTTTTTTTAAGAATATAATGTTTTATTTGAAAAACATATAATCATTTATCCTATAATTAAATCTCAAAAGGTATTTTTTAGTATTTGAAAAAAAATATCAAAAATTGAAAAATATTAATTATTATTTTTTACGCCCTTGTTACTGTTATGTTTATATCTTTTGCTTCACGGTGGTGATCAGTAAAAAAATGGACATCATTTAATATATTATTTGAGAAACACTTCATGAAAATCGTGATTTTTGTAAAACAACCATTCATAAATGAAATCATACCGAGTTCGTGATCAAATCCAAAGTCAGATTTTGTCGGACAACATGATTAAGGATGAAAATGCTCGTTTTGATAATGTTTTAATATAATTTGAAAAAAAAATATTGAACAAGCCTAAATGTGACTATTTTTGAATGTTTTGCAATGTAGAGTTCATGTATAATCGGAGGGAACTGAAACACAATATCGAAAATCCCCGTAAATAAGTGCGTCGATGATATATTGCAGTACGCAATACTGGCCAAAGACAAAAGAGGCTTCCCAAATGGCCGGGATTGTGGTTTGCTATTGTTTTGAATCGGTCCCTTATACCCATAACACAAATAATGGAAAGCTTTGAAATTACCGTTATTGAATTGTCGAGGAAATGTTTTTCAATCTGGTCCAAGGGTGCCCGTAATGAATTGATCGCTTTTTTAACAAAAATGGCATGGATTGTTTTATTTTTTCGATAAATCAAGTTTTTAAATAAAAAGTCATAGTTAGGACTAGTATTAAAACATAGTATATCTTTATATTAAGGACTGAATACAACATTGATGGCATTTTTTCTGTATAATTTGAATTTTATCATTATATTTCACAAGTTTTATAACTATTCTTGACAAGTGTAATTCTAGTTCCCGAACCAATAAAATCGCACATTCAATATTAATAAAAGGACATATTTTTCAGTACGTTTAGGAAAAAAATGTTAAAGCATGAAAAAATTAATTAAGTTTTAAATTGTAGTTATTACGTCATTTTAAACTGTAAGATAATGATTGTTGTGCTTGAACGGAATCTATTTGAACGAACGAATATATTTGTGTGAAATGTTAATTGAAGACTCATTTATTATAATAGAATGGTTCGTAATCATTTTGGTTTTGGACCCAGCGCATTTGGCTGAACATATAAACTATTAATACTTGATAATTCGAAGTACATGTTTTACATTCGAATTTTTTTATACTGTTTTAATAATAAAATTGAATTATTAAAACAGCATAAAATATGAATCATATTTTTTTCATAACAATTGAATTTTTCACAGTATTATATTATTTTTATTGTTTATTGGACACTATCTTCATATACTGTGATAAAATTTTCAGAAAATCCATAATATTCAGAATTATTCATAAAAGTTGGCCGGATTTATGAAGGTCACTATTAGTAGCTCTCGTATACGTTAAAATACTTTGTAGAACACCCAGGAGACAAAGTTAATGAGTTTACATCCTTGAGCAAGTACTAACGGCTGGAATGTTATGAAAACAATCTGAAATTTGTATCATAACTACAGGTCACCTAGGAATTTACACAATTTACAAGAAAGCCTATAAAACCGTTATTACATTCAATGTTCTATTCTGTATAACATAATTATGAAATCAAACATAATTTTATTTAGATATATTACATATTTTATTAGATTACAATAATATAAACGGAAAGAACCTGAAATGAATAAAACACATTTTTTTCTTTGTACAAACTGTAAGGGATATATATTTTGATAAATAAAATTGATGCCTATACACCAAGTATAGTTTTTAAAATGAGGGTAAGGATAATCTAAAAACACAAATTCTTATACATCAAATTAAAACAAACACGTTTTTTAATCACATTATTCACGAAAAGAGTTATTTAGGAGTCTTTAAGGAGATTTTTATAAGAATTTTTCACACAATACGCTTTTACGTTCAGTGCTTTTCGCAAACTCACTTTAATAAAATGTCAGCAGACATCAATGTCATGTTGTTAGTAATCTGATTGACATTTTCCCCCATTTGCATGCACAGCATTTTTATTATTCTGAATGACTGACAGTACAAAAGATCTTCATCTTCCTTGGCTTGAAAATCCAAGCCACTAGAATTTTGTTCTGAAAACTTTTTGAAGTACTGTTTTCAAGACTTCAAAGTTTTGAAATTGCATCATTATTTACATTAAATAATCTTTGCTATGCTATAGCTTTTGCTTGCTTGGCAAAACAAAATGAATGTTGTTTTGATGTATGTATCAACTTTTGTTTTTTTACCGTCCAACGTATGTAGCTGGCTTAACTTTTGACTACACATCGAAACTATGCCTAAACCTGGAACCCAGATAACCTTAAGTGTATTTATTATGAGTCACGAGAGAACAGTGAAAACCACTGTACAAAAAATATTTGAACGACCAATATAGCTGCGTTAATTTGTAGGGAAACTTCTGTAAAATAAATTGTTATTGCTTTAAGTTTAGTGTAATTAAATTATTAACTAGCAAGAACTCGACATGCGTTACAGTGCCACTAAAAGAAAGAAAGTGTTTGTATTTCAATTCTGTTGATCGAAGTGCGTTTATATATACAATATATTCATTTTTTGTCTGTTACGTACACGAATATAATATAGGTTTTTACGACCCTTTGAAATCATATGCAAAAAAAACTATTTTCTTTCGCAATCGGTTGAAGAAGTAAATTTTTGCGATGAGCGAAACTTGTCCTGATATAAAAATAATTCTAATTTAAAAACCTTTGCAGGCGTGTTCACAGCAAACCGCTGAAGTTTCATTTTGGATGAATGAATGGTATAAGAACGCATACAGGACAAATAAACAGTCAAACATTAATTTTTACATATTATATAAGAAAATAATTCGAAGTAAAACTATGGTCTAGCCCAATCATTATTTTTCACTACCATTCTGATCTTCAATGTCACTCTTGTGCAACTCAAACCTTTTTGATATTTTGACTAACCTTCTTCCTTGGTATTAATTTAAAATATTCCAGTTCATCAGTGAACCGAATGTTCTACCTCTATGGAAGCATTCTTATATCCACTGCAACTCCAAATAACTATGTATAATTGCCTAAATAAAAATATTTTGTATTTGGTCTTTTATATTTTTTGAAAAAAATCGTCGATTTAAGTCTTCATTTAACGGTGAATAACTCATTTCCATTTATTTAAATTGGTACACCAATCCATTACAAATATTTTCTTCTAACCTACTATTTCCACTATTCAGTATATAACCCATTTGATGAAAAAATAACTCTCACTATTATTATGAACTTAATAGAAAATATTTTTTACTTTGACTTTATACACTAATAAGAATCGTCAATATGCGTTAAAATGTATAAGTACACATCATTTCGCGTGTTGGATTACGATATAGAGAGTTTGCTGTCATTACGCCACACGTACACCATATCTCGTCATAAAATCTGTTCGTTGATTTTAACAAACCTGCATTTTACGATCGCGTAAAAAAAGCATAGCTTTGTTGAGTTATCGAAAATACGTTTAACCGTAAATCCTCTCAGCTCGTTTCGGAGGTTGCTTCTCGTTAAAAGCAGGCTAAGAGAGAATGTAGAAGGCTGTTTCGGAATCAGGGATTGGAACAAAGCCTACAGATAAACACGGGAAGCGTCGGGTTCATTAGAGCGTCAGCCACCCTGTCATTAGGAGGGTGGGCTTCTTTCCAGTGTATACCTTACTATCCCAAATTCACCTTTAACTGGATTTTCTAAGGACCATGGCAATATTGGTATCAACTTCAAAGTCAATTTGTATTTAAGATAACAAGTAACTTTAGTAGGGTATTACCAACTTTTACGTATTAAATATCTAATATATACATCCTTATCGCACTTTTCTTGAATTTAATTGTGCTTAACTACGATACTGGACCAAATCAAAAGTGATTTTTTTACAGGCAGACATTTTAAAATATATTTATACTAAAGATGTTTTTGAAATTAAATTTTTTTTTTTTTATAGTCACGTCAGACTTTCAATCCTTAATATTCTACCACAAGCAAAAACGCAACTTAACGCGTCTTGTGAAAAATAACTTGTTGCATTACAATCGATGAGCTTAACAACTCTACATAGAAAACTTTTCAAGAAAGTATTTCTATATAAATTGCCTCAAAAGAAATCCAATATTTCGGCTGATATAAAGAAGGTTGGTATAAAATAACATTAAAAATGTGAATCTTTGTATATCTATTTTTAGTTGACATATACACACCATGAAGAAGTGATGCGTCAAAGAAAAAATTATTATCTCATTATTTCTAAGAAGCACTAAATTGTTTAATTGTGGCTCAGCATTAATTCATTCAAACTTTAAAATGTGCTGTTAATTGATTTATTTCAAAAAGCTGTGTGGAATGTATTATAGCATTAAATAAGTAACAAGTAGTGACGATAAACAAACATACCATTTATTAAAAATAAACATTTGTATTCACAAATAATTAAATGATTCTTCGTGTTTCTGTGTGCAACGGATTTTTTTCTTTTTCAAAAAATGTTCTTCAAGAAATAAATTTTCAACCATCGAGTCTGGAAAACATTTAAAAAGAAAAATTCAACTTATATGCAACTTATCACTGTACAAAAAGGACAATATACTATTTGCACTCTAAAATACGTTGAATAACTTTTATGAAAGTTGTGAGTGAACAGTAAGTTGTAGAGTGGAAGCAAAATAATATATGTTCTATTTATTATTTGGAACACTTTATTAATCGGAATTTAAGTCTTATTCAATACAATTTCTTAGCCAAATTAAAAAACGTTACCAAAGAATATAGTAGGTCTTTCCTTCTTGAACAAATTTTGAAATTTTAATTGATGATTGATGAAATAATTGATGAATGACAAATGTAGCCTACTATCATTATGGCTGGAAGATTTTAAAAAATGTGATAACATTCAGTGCACTGCATTTTTACAAGAAATTATAATGAAGAAGAGATAAAACAATAAACAACTATTTATATTGGCATAATCTACTAATAGTAGACTTGCCATTTGAATTGGGGTGAGAACAAGCCGAAATAGGATTTTGTTATTCTTAAGTTTAAAGTCTTTGCATATAAATTACAAATTTAAATTAAAAAAGGACTTCTCCTTCTAAGCTTGAATGATTTCAATGAAAATGATTATGTTTTTTTATGACCCTTGAACGCCAATCTGTTGATTAAATATAATCAAGAAATCAAAACATTTTACAAAAGTGCTGGTTTTCAATAAATAGTTAGTAAATACATAAGAACAATGAATATAAATACAAATTTTTACATAAGGCGAAATTTTTGTTATAGATTTAATATGTATTTATGACATTAAACATACATTGCATCGTTTTATTAAAATATTAAAGTATAGATCCGTGGAAGGTGTGTTTATTTCTTTACTTCGTAGAATATTATTATAATATTACACCCTGCCGTAATAATTAAAAAATCGTGCAAACCACCTTTCATTCTAAACTTATTCTAGAAAGTGTATCATTCTACACGGTGAGTTTTTATTTTCTTCGGCAGTAAATTGCAGTTAGATGTTTTTAGTTCAGCAAGGGACTTCTATGAGCTAGCGTAAAACAAAATGCCTGAGGCAGCTGCAGAAACGCTCCATGCCTTTTTCATGAGCAGTGTATTAAATACTCTCCACTCACTATGATGTAAAAAGATTGTTTATTTAGGTTATATTGAGAACGGTGTTCGGACTTAAGTCAGTGGAGTCACCAACCAATAAAATTTATTTCTGTTTAAACAAAAAAGTGTGTATTTATTTAATAGTATGAATCTATACATCTATAAACACATTTCATTTTATTTGATTTACTGACATGCCTAACCGTATACACATACTTAATGACATTTTTTCAACGTTGCTTCACCATTAAAATGTTTAGTTTGTATACAACTGAGCTCATTAACTGTCATAACCAACTATGCATTTTGAAGTGATCCATGTAAATAAAGAATTATAAACCTCACAAAATTATCCTATCTATAATATAATAATTATTGGTTAACAAACAGTTCGGACTGTAAATAACTCGGGCTACGAGCCCATATTCGGATAACGTACTAAAACGATCTTTTTTATCAACTTATTCTAACTGTAATATAATTATGATAAGTTAACGAACAGTTTGGCCTGCGAGCAATTCGGACAACGAACACATATTCGGATAACGTACTTAAGCGATCTTTCCAATCGACTTATTCTATCTGTAATATTTATATAACAATGATCAGTTTACGAAACAAAACAAAGTTCCTACTATATTTAAAATCTTACTGCCAAATGGATTTTAAATCGTTCTTACTATTCATATTTAATGTTAATGACAATAATTTGCGTTAACATGGAAACAATTACTTTTGGAAATTTAGGTGGTATTTGAATTGTTTTTTTTTTGTATTTTGTCAATAAAATAACCATTATATATTGTGCGAGAGTCAAATTCTTATTACATATCATAATACACAATAGTAGGTAAATTAAATATACAATATATATATATTGTATTAATGGTAAATTTCTTCGCAGTGGCTTTATCAATGCATGGGAAATTGTGATTTTCAGACCTAATCTATAAGAAATATAGAAAATATTCAATCAAATAATCAAAGGAAATTAATTATAATAACATAATGTAAAAATTATTTGATTAGTTGATTCATAATTTATATTAGGTAAATTATTGCAACAACCAGATTGAATTCTGCATTCATAATAAATTATGAGTGACAACCGCACAAATTTTATAAAGCTTGCAGAATTACGGTATGAGTTTTTAAAAATATTTTTTTACAGCTATGAAATGGTATCATCATGAAAAATAATTCACAATAAAATCTAATGTAAAAAGAATTCATTTGAAATCTTCTTGAAGATATTTTTTTATGTGCAAACATAATAAAAGTCATGAATGTTTTCGTTGATATTTGTTTAATTTTACTTTTTAGTTATAAATGGAACGTGCAGAATTGTGGTGTGGCGGTATGAAATTTTTGCTTATAATTTAAGCGATAAGGAAAACCCTCGACAGTAAATTAACTGACTTTAATTAAAAAAAGGTTTCATTAAAAAATAACGGCATGATTTACTTAACAAAAATCCTGAACACTTTTATCCAAAATATAATATTGAAAGGCATCCGCACGTGCTTGGAATTTTGCTTTGCAATCAACTCTCGCATTGTTAAAGCTCCGCTGTCCTGTAATCACGAGCAGTTAAAATTTTGTACAAATAAACAGTTGGTCAGATTTCAAAGCTAAATTGCAAAGTTAAGCTTTAAGTCCCATCGAAAGTTTTAAATTAAACAATAAAAAGGATTTATTTTATTCCTGTCCTGCTTTATATTTTAGTAATGTGTGAGCTTTATCAAGTAATTAATTTAACGGTCGTTTGAAATATTTTGGAGCCATAAAACACAATAAAAACCTATTTGTTCGTCTCTTAAATATTGTGTTATTACTTAACCCTAAAATTCAGTATGAAATCGTATAACTTACGATATCAAATATATTTGATTACAGAAAATATTATTCTTCGTTTGGGGTAAATAAGCATTCCGTGCTTGGTTAAAATAATATATTTAAGAAATACAAATAGCTGAAGTTTGTAACAAATCCTTAAGTTGGAAAACGCTGGTTTTTAACATCAAAAGAGTATTTAGGCAGTCAGTTATGATTTTGGACTGTAAGATTTCTTCTTTAAATAATCTAATATCCACTTTTTTCAAATTTACATTACAACGTAAAGAAATTGGTGAGTGCATACCCAATTTTTTTTTTATTGTATAGTACATGCACTGCTAAATATCGAGGAATGCGGCTAAATTATTATACAGTGCACTGTATCTGTGTCAAGAATGACATAAATGAAAAAAATATTTGAACAATGTTTTTTTTTTTTTAATAATAAAAACACATGTTTTTAGTACTTATTTCCACAATATATTTTTTGATCAGGACCGGTTTCGCTCATCGCGAGCATTATCAACTGATAATGCAAGTTGATAATGCTCGCGATGAGCGAAACCGGTCCTGATCAAAAAATATATTGTGGAAATAAGTACTAAAAAAATGTGTTTTATTATTTAAAATATCATGCCTTTCCATCAAGAAGTGACAGTTAACACCTTAAAAATGTTTATTTCATCAACTTGCTGATTTAAAAGTATTTTGTCAAATTACCTTAACCAGAATAGTAAACATAAGTCTTATATTGAATTTCGAAAAAGAGTTTGCAAATTCAGCACGTACTAAAATGTATTATAACAAAATGTGACAATATTTTGTTATTGATTTGATTTGAAAATAGCATTCGAAAATAAATCGGTTCGTCTAAATTCATACGCACAGAAAAAAATCAATTGATGGAATTCGTATAAATTCGTCGTGGCATATCATGCGTTAAATCGAAACATACGCAGATTTTTCCCGGGAATCCAATTGAATTCACAAATTTATATAACATACACAGATTGTACTGCAGAAGGTCGATTGGTGAAAATATGATTTTCCATTGAGCTCTCTAACATTTCGCTTTGATGGCAGCACCCGCTGCCCGTCTATTGACCGTCCTAGCCAGCTGCTTATTTTAAACAGAAGCGGATTTCACGGATAGCTACAGTTCAATTAAACAAAAGTCGTGAAATATGCTACTATTTGCACCTAATAAGATATCAATCACTCAAGCTCAAGATTTTAACGTGTTTCACTACTTTCACATACGCAGGCACTTTCAATTATATTTTTTTCAATCGGTATGTGTTGTGATGCCAACGACCATACCACGTTGAAAGCACCGGTTCTCGTCCGATCACCGAAGTTAAGCAGCATTGGACGCGGATAGTGCTTGGATGGGTGACCGCTTGGGAACACCGCGTGCTGTATTCTCTTGGCTATGGAAAGAAAACCCCAGACAGAAAACCGCACACCAACCCGCCTGGGCAGCGTGGTGTGCTATGTCCAAACAACCCCCCTGAAAGAGAAATCAGGGGGAGGCCTTCATCCAGCAGTGGATCGACCCCCGGCTTATGATGATGTTTTGTGATAAGTATGAAAAGTGATATATTTTTCACGAGTCCCTTTTGATTCAAACTTTGTAATAAATCGAAATATACCAACAAAATAATTACTGTCTTTTTTTCACAGCTTATGCTAACATGCTTTTTAAGACTATCGTATGATTCAAACTGAGAAAGGGCGTGCTTGGAAAAATACATTTAAATGATAACTTTTATTCTACGTTAATTGAATCATTTTTTTTTATAAATGAAGCAACTTATAAATCACAATTTATAAATTAATCAACTATCACAAAGGATTCTTAACGCACACACTAATATATTTCGATCGCCATTGCTTAACCCGCTACGGGGGGACGTTTTGTTTCCATAATGGACCATTTCCATGCTATATATAAAATTATTGTTATAGCCGCTTTTTTCGTTTCATTTACAAGTCTTAGTTTTATTGCGACCAAAATAAAAACAAGCTAGGTCGTTAAAACAGGAGAGAAGATATATTGTGTACTTTTTCTACACAGCTATATGACGATGACGTGCGCCGAAATAGCTATCAACTATATCTTAAAAAAGAATAATTTTGTAAAACTAAAATAAATTGTTTTTTTTTTCACCGTGTTATAAATGAAACACTTTAACAGAGGCAAAAAAGCTTTACGCCATCCCTGTTGTGATATTACGAAATCCACCTCTCGCCTCACTTGGTTTGATCGCATTCTACGATATGAATCTCCTCATTCGCTTTTATGGGACTTTTGTATGTAGTCTCGCACATGTGCGTTTGGGGTCACCTATTTGATGGTCCTTGTTGACAGGCGTCATGGGTCGCTTGAGCCACTATCATATCATACCTTTCACACCGAGATTTTAAATTGGACCATCCGATAAGATTGCCGGCTATTTTTATAAAAAAAAAACATATTCATTTAAATTTTCCATTTTAACTTTTTGCTGAATAATACTGAGAACAATTTGCCATAGTACATGATAATATAATTATATGTATTATAATTATTTGACTGTTCCATCGATTCATCTTAAACAATAGACCTTTTCAGATAATTTTGTGTAAATCTGCATGAACTTAAAATAATACATGCAAATACTTAAAATACACAATTGTTTGTTTGAACAAAAGTATTTAAATGGTGAATGTCTTATTTCTTGCTTAAATTTTAAGCAGATAAAGATATTAACTGAGAATTGAACTAGAAATAGCTATTACCTTCTCCACATTTCATTTTAAGAATGCAATGAGAGGGAGAAATTTTCTTACATCTTTGATTTCGAGCATAATATTTTTATTTTATATGATAACAATTATTCCTCCCATCTTTTTCTTTAAATTAATAGTTTTATCAAATAAAAACAATGAAAAAGAGTAGTTTATCAGTCGCTGAGTCGTACTTTGTAAGAAAAAGGGAGAATGGGATGATTTAAAAAAGAATATTCCATAACTAAATCACCTGCTCTTCAGTTTTTAAACACTAAATAGGTTAGGTGCTTGAATCTTGAAGTCAATTAAAACCCATAGAATGGTAATAGCCCACCATATAGACATCATTACAGGAATTATAGATTTTAAAGGTATTTTTGAAAAAATAAGAAAAACAGAAATTTTAATTCTCTCATTTGATATTAATAAATCAAATTTATATTAATATATGTCATCATTTTAAAATTTGACACTGTAAATAACATCAAACACCATAGCATTTATGAACAAGCTATTTGTTGCCAAAAATAAACATTTCCCATAAAATAGGATGCTAATTTGAGAATTCTGTTTTAAGCCGTGGAATAAAGCAAAAGTAATTTATACGTATTTGCGTTTTAATAATTTAATATTTGGCCACCATTTGAAGCAATAAGCAGCCACTGAATTTTCTAAATTATTATTCTAATTAGCATTGATGAAAATATTTGTTTGATATACATAACGATGACTTCAAGCATGTTATTATTCACACTAAAATAAGCAAATATAAATTACCCATAAAACCGATGTATACTTTACCTAATTTTTTTTTTATTCATAGAAATGAAAAAATACAATTTTTTTTCTTTATGCTAAGCCATTAAGATAATTCCATATCTGATTTACTGCTACGCAGAATTGTCGGTAAATGTTAAAATTTGTTTCAAAAAAACACTTTCAAAAATAAAGTTTTTATAAATATGAATCATTAAAATTTAATGGCAGTTTTTTTTTCAGAAAATATTTTTATCAAGGAATGAACATATATTATTGTGTTATCATAAATATCAGTATAGCTTTTGTCTTCCCTAATTCACCAGTCAACTATCATAAAGCTTTTCACCGTAACTATATTCCGTAAGTATGAATTGTTTCAAAAATGTGGTCGCAGAATTATTTTGAAGTATTCCAACACTAAAGACTTAAATCCATCTAGTTGTGAAACTTTCAAAACGTGTTGTTAGCAAGCGGTCGCAAACAATAAGGATTATTTAATGTCTTCGTTGAGCATCTTATTCTATTTTAATAAATACGAAACTCAACAAAATCGTGACACTTTACTTAATCGCATTAATCATTGAGCGAAGCTGTTCATGGCATTAATACTTTCAAAGTTGGTTATTCGAGCTATCGATACGGAACATTTTACTACAAAGAAAATAGTTTTTAAAAAATACATGGCTAATGAATCAATTTATTTTTATTAAGATTAACACATATTTGTTCAGAAAAAAAACCTGTATTCAATGACACGATAGTGGTGTTAACAAATCATTGTTTAAGGTATGCGTATTTAAGTTTACTTTCAACTAAATTTCTTTAAATATACACATTGCACTGAACCAAAAATAAGGTTTATAATATGAATTTCACATAGCTTAGAAATTTATCAAATCTATCTTGTTCAATTGAAAAGCATACATTCACGTCCATTTATTCACTGAATATTGATCATAAACCCTTAATGGTTCATTCATCAAAATAATTTTTGATTTTAGCGATCGAAATTGTTGTTAAATTACTATTAAATTACATTTGATAAACAATTTAAAAATGTGTATGCTTTCGAAAAGTGGTCCTGGTAAAATTATATAGGTAAAATATAGAATTTCCTATTGTCTAATTAACTTTTCTTATCGCATTTTAATACAAACTTAGCGTTACTATTATTTGTAAGGTATTTTATGATCCTTTTCCTTGAAACGTGTGTGTGTTTATCAAATATAAGCTTTTACGAGGAGTATTTCTAGCATATGTGTTGTTGAAATAATGTTTATTATGCCTGTAAAATTTCTTGTAATAATCCGTTTTGTTGTTCGAGGTAATTCCTATTAAGCTTCCTTTAAGAGACATACAGAGTTATGTTATAGTAAAATATCATCCTTAATAAACCTTCAATAATAGTTTCAGTGTTGTACTTGCTCTTTGTCATATAAATGACGAAGAATAAAACAGAAAAGCGTGCAATATTGACTACAAAAATTGACTAACGGTATTTTTAAATATTCAATTTAAAATCATGTACTATTTTTCGAATCTAAAAACTATTGAATAGCTACTGATACATCAATAAATGAAATGATGAGCGTGGTGCAGAAGCTGGTGATGGACTTTAACTGAATCACAATGGACAGTAATAAAAATATATCTAAAAAGATGTTTGGAAGAAATATTTAAAAGAGACAGGTATTATCTTTGAAAATTAGCGTGATTCCTGATGTTTAGATACAGAAATACTTGGTGGTCTCCAGATTAAGGTGTTAAACGTACAATTTGTATAAAAAAGGTTCGATGACAAATGCGAGAAGAAAGTTTACATGAATTCATCTTTTTCGTTAGAAAACAATGAATGGAATGAATATCTATTTATTTTCAAAATCCTTAATTCTGCGACTAGTCAGCCCACATGTGTTTTCGATACAGCTGTGGGGGAAATTTTTATCTACATAAATCATTCAAAACTGTGTGGAATTATAATTTCCCACGTAAAATATAGGTATTTGAGTGATATTGTACATGTTTGAATAAGCGAATAAAAGCTTTTAGAGTATCAATTCTTGGTAGAACGTATTATATAAAAACATTTCGCAAACGAACTTATGTTATATAAAAACATTTTGCATTTTTTAAACAAATTGATCAATATAACAAGCAAAAATTATCTTATAATTTTTTGAATCAAATGAAGATGAAATAATTATTTGAATGCCGGCAATATTATATTGAATTAATTTTTAATTAACCAATATAACAAATAACATGCTTTAGTATTTAGTGTGTGTTGATTGAAATTTCTGAGAAAGGTATCTATTTTATGGTATTATAATGTGTTTGACAACTTTATTCATTTAAAAACATTTTTTGTATTTTTTTTGAGCTATATAATTAATTGCCAATTTGCATGATTTCATACAATATATAACTCACATTTATATGATTCTGAAATGAAAATAACATTTAATAGATTCAGGTCTAACCAAGTACCAATACATCTAGCTTGGAGCTTGTTATCTACATAAATGCTATTTGTCTTTATAGTGCCATTAAGTGTTAGTGTGCAAGTACGTAATTTGTTGGCCTTCAATGGATCAATAATTAGAAGCCACTGTATTATCTAAATTACACAGGCTCGTCATTGTTCCACATTCTTCTACAATTTTTTTTCAGAAACAGATAGATTTTTTATTTACTAAAAAAGCCACTTGCTTTAGATCAAATAAAATACAATAAAAAATAACCCGTCAAAGCTTTGTTTTAAATGAATTAAATCTTCTTATCCCACCTAATTACTCAAAACGAAAATAATGGTTAGTGAAATATTTGTAGAATGCATTTGTTCAATATGAATACATAAATATTTATAATTAATCTCACACTCAACGTTAAAGCATTCAATATCATATTATATATGCATGAGGCTCATTTTCATTCAACCATCCTATGTTTACATTTCCTCGACAAAAGACCAAGATTAATTGCCTCGAATCATTTTGAATTTAACAAGTAATTTTCCAAGGATAATCTACTTAATGATCAAAACCAACATCAATACATCACACACATTTTCAGAAGCTCGTTTGATTTTACCTGTTAATGATACGCTCAAAACTTCTTTTTTATTCCTATTAAAATCGTTTTTATGAAATAATATTTTCCTACTAAGTAACATCCGATAATTATAAACAGGTTTATTGTTTCTTGTCCATATCTTTGCTTATAAAAAATTTTCATCATTTGTATGCTGCTGAAGTTTATCGTTCCTGCAATAAATTTATATCTGCAATTAAATATGATTGATTGTTTGATAGACTCAAAAATAATATAATTCTTAACATTATCAATCTTTATAATCTTAAAAATCTGTATTAAAATTCTCTGATATTGAATATATTTTTCCTGAAAATGATGTCTACGAAGGCTGAACTTTTAAAAATCAAATTCACGACGTCATCTTTTGGTGCTCAAACGCAAGTGCAGTGTGTGCTATTTTGGGTATGCTTTACCAGAATAATTTAGCGTTGAACACTTTATACCTATTCGCAAGAATGAATATTCATAGACTATTATTTAGCTTGTCCGTTTGCACAGTGCATTTGTGTGCATAATGCATTTTGACTACACTGCTTCCTCGAGAGAGTCATAATTTGTTGATAGGGTAAAATTAATGTGGTAATTATTTCACTATTACTGACAAGCATAATAACTACATTTAGCATTTTGTTTAATTAATATTTATTTATATATTACATAAGTATTACTAATTTGGACAAACTACTGCAAGAAATCGCCAAATAAAACATTCCACAGGGGAATATTTTTTGTTTAAATGACGATTTACTCTTTTTTATATATGTATGGACGGTAGATATTAAAAGTGCACTGAGACTTTGAAGTAGAATGTTTGAATAGTAATAACCTCGTTAATTAATGAAATTTTTGAAAAAACAGATCTTTTTCATAACTTACATTATCTTGATTAAAAAAATATTTGTTAATTCAATATGTTTCATTTTGTTTAATTAATATTTATTTATATATTACATAAGTATTACTAATTTGGACAAACTACTGCAAGAAATCGCCAAATAAAACATTCCACAGGGGAATATTTTTTGTTTAAATGACGATTTACTCTTTTTTATATATGTATGGACGGTAGATATTAAAAGTGCACTGAGACTTTGAAGTAGAATGTTTGAATAGTAATAACCTCGTTAATTAATGAAATTTTTGAAAAAACAGATCTTTTTCATAACTTACATTATCTTGATTAAAAAAATATTTGTTAATTCAATATGTTAAAGAAGTCTGATTAACACGGTGAAAAAATAGCAATGTATTTTAGTTCTACAAAATTTTGTAGAACTAAAATACATTGCTATTTTTTCACCGTGTTATAATGGAGTTCTACCAAGTGAATGCCAATTCAATCAATAAGTCTGATTAACTTAAAACCGAAGCCTTTTAATTATTAAATTATACCTGGTGCATAATGTAAGTATTTTTGTAAAAAATTTCACTCACTAATATAAAATTACCCATATCCGACAAATATAAAAATATTAAAAGTACATCCCATAAAAATGTTACACCATATTAAGGAACCATCACAGCATTTGAAGTTTTATTTTTAGCTTTTAAATTTACTTGTTTGTTTAATTTTTTGATAATTGAAATTCTATAAAATAATATAACTTTAACTAAAATGAATTTTTAAACGTAGTTTTGAAATTTTTAGTCAGGTTTTCAACAAAGTTTAGTCTAGCAATGATTTTATAGCGAGTGTATAATAAAATAAGTAAGAACACATTCTTATGAAAAAATTTTAAGGCACGTAATGTGAGAAAACGAAGCCACCTCATACAACTGCTCGCAACGAAAAGGAAGTTCCAACAAAGAAAAAATAAAGCATATGTGATATTTTATGTCAAAGCGAACACAAGTATTATTAACCGTTGATTATATGTACACATGTTTATACGAAATATATTTTTCAAAATAATTATTAAATAAAAATTTGATTATTATAGTGATTGGAACTGTTTTGTGAATTTGTCAACTTTTTTAAGAAAATGTAGTGTTTTTGTGATTATTTTATCCATGATATATGTAAATATATTCTCGCATAGTCAATGTCAAAATAAATTAATTTTCATAATTTTTTTAAGTCTTTCACTTACTCGTATGGGCTTTGAATATCTTTAACAATCATTCTTTATATGAAAGCTTTAATAAAAATATGTTATGCTTTTTTAGAAAAATATTTCATACCAAATATTAATAAAGCATTATTTTCTATTTATTCATAGGGGTACGTCATAATAACAAAAATATTCAAACTCGAGAATGAAAGATATTTACACTCCCGTTACACATTATTTTTGAGCATGCCTTTACACTCAATAATTCTGGTAATATTCAAATAAATTTTAGTGAAGGCACCCTTAATTTTGTTTTTCTGTGCGTGCTTTTATCCCTTAGCTTTCATTGCTTCACACGTTAGCTCAAACGAACTTTACGGATCCTGATGACTTAATTCTACCTTGTTACGTAATACGTGAATTTCACCAAACGGTCTTGTGAATACTAATTCGGTAGAATTTCCCATTAGCGAGTCTCGCGAAACGATAAAATTTAAAAGGATATCTTACTCACTCATATGCCAGGGGGCAATGTGATCGCTCAATTGTAAATAACATACAATATCAGCGGTGTTTTATACATTTCATTTGGTTTAAAATATTGAAAACTTAAATTTTATGTTTTTGACAAAATGACGAACACCAATATCAAATTTTCAAAAACTATACTTTTTCCTTGCTTGCTAAAATTTATGTAATATATATGATAATTAGCGATCTGAAAAAGACTTCTTAACAATGTATTTTCCACCTCGGTTTTCTGAATAATTAAATCAAAATATATACTTGCTCTCTTTAAATATGGTATATTTTGATATCAATATATATACAATTATTTACAAGTTTTTTGCCGCTCATCAATTTCTTTCATCATCCAAGTCTTTTGTTTGCTACAAAGTAAAAAAACACTTGACTTGAATATATCTTCGATAATTTAAAAATAAAATTCAAATTTGATATTTATTTTTTCCGTTACAAAATATTAATACTATTATATATTGAGCGGTTTGAGACAATTTTGTATTTATTTTAAAAATTTCAATGTTTTTTTTTACATGGGTTATGCTGGCAAAATATTTATCAATGTTACAACATAGATGTTTAATTAAACATTTTACCAAATATTAGCACATATTATTTATTTCGTCACATATTACTAACAAAACACGCCATTAGACGCAGGTTAACCTTAGAATTAGACCGTTAAGAAAGCAGGTAATACGTAGAAGCCGCCTGGTAAAGGTTATAGGTCAACGCAGGTCGGTTGACTTGTGTCGCAAATATGCTAAACATAATAAAAGCCATCAACATAAGCACAAAAAACATCTTAAAAATACTAAAGATAAAATCAATAAACTGGACAGAAGCGGTATTTATAAAATGTCCTGTGGCTCATGTTTATCCGTTTATATCGGACAGACAGGTAGAAGTATATCTACTCGAGCTAAGGAACATGTAAGATCATTCAACAGTAAAAAAACAGATTCACAATTCGCTAATCACGTTATTGATGAATCACATAATATAAATTCAAACTTAGCCCCTAAATGTTTGCACCTTTGAAGTAAGGGTCGAAGAATGACGGCTTTGGAACAGCTGGAAATCAATAGACACTAATTATCACAAAAGTTTCTTAACGAACAAACTAACATAATAGTATCGCCACTTGTCCAGCCGTTGTACAAAGGGGTGGTCTGATTTGTTTCCAGAAGGACCACTTCCGTCCCACATATAATCTTATTGTCATAGACACTTTCATTTAGAATTTTGAAAATTTAGTGTCATTGTGTTAAAGTAACAAGCTAGGCCGTTGGAACAGGAGAGAGGATGTGTTGTGTGCCTTTTCTGCACAGCTATATATAGATAAGCGAATGTTAGTTTAAGCATAGTTCTGACGATGGCGTGAGCCGAAATAGCTATCAACTATATTAACTGAAAATAATTTTGTAGAACTAAAATACATTGCTATTTTTTCACCGTGTTATAATAAAAGCCAATTGATTATTCCCATTAGAAATGTTTCAAATGCAAATGGGTTCTTACGTGAGTAGTTATATTCCATATGAGAAGCATTATTAAAGCTCGTGTGGTACTAAAACTGTCTTTTCATTAAATGCCTTCATCAAAATATTCTCTTCTGTAAAATCATTTTTTTACCGAATCGCGTGAAAAAGTGTTGTCTTTTTCTTGAGTATGTAAAAAGTTGTATGTTTTCTAACTAGGATTTAGCTAACTAAAGATTAAGGTAACTGGAAATAAATGAACATAAGCCTTTATAAAATCTGCTTTAAAGATCGGAAAAAAAATATTGTTTTATCATGAATCTTTTGTTAACTGATTTTTAATTTGAAAAGTAAACTTCCGTTTGTTACTTTATAGATTATAATTTGTATTACTATAAATTGGAAAAATTTAATTACAAGCCTTGCAAACAATCCATTACTACTGAATTATTATATAAAAATCTATTAAATTCAATAAATATTTTCAATTCAAAATGTAAAGACGTGCAAGCCGAGAAGAGAAAAACATTATTTAACATTTGTATTAAATAACAGCATTATATGAAAGTTTAAATTTTTCATCTTTTTGTTCTATCTGCCCGTAGTTTAGTGGATAAAAGATTTCATTTAATAATAATAACGCGATTTAGCGTATCATAACACAACCTTACTAAATATATATAAATTTGTAAAAAAAATAGATAATCAGATTGCTTCATACCAACGCTAGGTTCTGGTTAAAAAAATTGTTCTTGCAAAGTGGTACAATTTGGTATCTGAATTATTCTCATTTATCTCAGTTTTCAGGTGAGCAAGCAGACTGCCTCGTAAAATACTCGTTAAGAACGGAATATATTCCAAGGGATTTTTATGGAGTTTGGTTTGTCAAACGAGACAATTATCATAAAACCAATTGCGCTCAATTCTTAAACTCGTAAAGACAATACCGTCTTGAGAAGTGATAAAAAGAGCCTTTATTTGAAGTACTACACGATTATTTTAATATTACAAACATCCATCATTTCTATGTGAGAGTTAAAAATCAAAAGTTTCATTTTATTTGTTTTAAAAATTTTATTAGCCGGAAAAATTATAAAAAATATAATTACTATGATGAACACTAAATTGCATAGACGGACCTTTAGTAGAACAGTCAATAATTTTTGTATCACATGAAGGGTATTGAATATTCTATCAAATTATTTGTGAAAATTGCAGATAAAACATATTCATGAAATGAATTATTTTTGAGGTATTTAAAAATTTCAGTCCTGTAGCCGAGTGATTAATGTCTTTGCCTTCAGTAGCGTAGTTTAATGGCCTGAATTTCAGGACGAATAATTCTTCGATCATTCATTCAATCGATTTTTTAATCATTGTGCGGAGATGTGCTCAAAAGCTTTTATGCCAGTTATTTAATTAAATTCTGTCTCACCGATCCAAACTTATAAAATGTGGTGTAACAGAAGCAACCAGCTTAATAATAATATATTCTAGCTTTGTTTTCATCAGTATATACGATTCTCCAAGAAAAAGACAGACTGTCTGACTAAGTAACATGTAGCTCTTAAAGAACAATTTTTTACGAATATAAATTCTATCCCTTTATAAAGATAAATGAATGACACGGTGAAAAAATAGCAATGTATTTTTTCACCGTGTTATAATGGAGTTCTACCAAGTGAATGCCAATTCAATCAATAAATGAATGAATTACACATTATCATTACAGACTTCTAACAGCGTTACTTTGGTTTCAAAATAAACCAGAAATGTCAAAGGGAAAAGTTTAGAATTCTTCATCATAATGTGCGAAAATTGAATATATTTAATGTGTAAAATATATATAATATTTATAATATATATGTATAACTGCAACTTAAGACCTTTGTAAAACTATTTTTATATGGTTTTGGTTATAATACGATACACAAATACGATACGGTATAGATGAGAAAAATTCTCGCAGGAAAAATAGACGTAAATTTCGAAAGGGCAGTCAAAAAGGCCTGTTCACAAAGGTGACTAGCCAGCACAAAAACTCTACGCACAAACAACCTTAAAATACTTGTTTGAAATTTGTTTTGTTTGAACGGATACTGGAGTGAGAACAACGGCGGACGTGCTATCCCTTGACGGGAAAAAAATAAGTTTGGAAAATTTCGTATTTGTTGAAATTTAATGGTATTTACATTAAACTTTTGCGCCCTTTTAAAAGATAGCGATAAATTATTTGTCTGTTTGGAAATTAAATATTATTTTATGAATAAATTAACTCAGTTTACAAGTCTACAAAAGGAAATTATTTAAATAAAATCGTTGTCTGTTTTTAAATGAACCCGAATTGAAGTGTTACTGCAGCAAGTATTAAAATGGGTAATTATTTTTTTTCAACTCAAGAAGTTTGTTTCGGGGTATTAATTTATACAGTAGCAAATATTTCTAATATTAGTTCTTTCAACTTTAATTTCCACATACTTTTGTTGATAAATTACCATATTTAAGCTTTAATTTTTATAGAGACACAATTAATTTGCTATTATAGAGTATGAGTACTCAACAGTCCAATTGAAAACATCATAGAGTAAGTAGTCAATATTGAATTCATTTTAATATGCACTGATTTCACACACAAGTGCGTTTTGATTTTAGAATAATAAATAAACTTTTTTTTACAAAGCAACCTCTTCAGTCGTAATTCAACTGTAGTAAACTTCCTTCGGACACAGGTGTGTCCTTTTTATAAATTTGTTTACAATTGACATTTGAAAAAACCACCAAAAATAATAAAACTATCTACCAGAATACTAGTCTATCTCTATTTAGGATTTCAAAAATAATATAATCTTGAAATTTATTTTATTTTCACGTATATGAGACAAAATATTTGATACATTAAAGTATAAATACAAAATATCATTCGTTTATACAAAAAATCAATCATCAATTGTAAAAAATCATATCATTTATATTCTATATCTTCTAAACGAACACAAAGATGTGATAAAGTGAAAAACTATAGTTAATTGCAGTACGTGCAAAACATAAGGTGTAATAATTACATTATTCCTCAACATTTTATGTAACTAGGCGTCATCTACTAATCCTTGAGAAGCTCCTTCAAAATAATTTGTGCGTATAAAACATATTTGTATTTTTTTTTATAAATAAAGATTTCCGAAATAAGCGAAACCATACAAGATCACTATAATTTTAAATTAGTGATGATGTGCCGTTATTGTGTTTTACTTATTAAAATATTATGTTCTTATGTCAAGAAGTGACAGGCAACAGACTTTTAGTGATTTAACAAATTTTTTAAGCCAACATGTTAACATATGTATGTAAATTATTCAAATATTTTGTTTTTTTAACTGGCTTTAAAGATGTAGTCTTATATTTAAATGATTTTAAAAACTCAACAATTTTAACCATATATTTTTGTTTTTTTTTTGTTTAATTCTATCACAGTAAAACGGACAATTGGAAAAGCGGAAATATCCCAGAGAGCTTTTTTATCTTTATTTTTACTGCGCTTTTAAAGTAAAGTACGTTTTTGAATGGAGACGCTGAAGTTAATCACCTTTATTGGAACATTTTGTTGCACTTTAAAAATGAGATTCATTCTTTCTCAGGCTCTTAAAAAGACATATATTAAGAGTTTATTATACACACAAACCTATTAAAAGCTTCTATTTGTTTTTACAAAAACGTTTTTTTAAGATTCACTTAGATATAAGACAAAACACAACTATTTTTATGACTAATTAAGCTTCATAATAAATGTCAACAAATTTGATTGTTCATTAATCTTACAAAAAGCAAATCCGTATTGTCTAGGATGCTTTTTTTCTATTTGTTAGTAATTAATGTCTTAGAGAACACTTTCTTACAAACAAAATTTTATTTCACGGTGAAAAAATAGCAATGTATTTTAGTTCTACAAAATTATTTTTAAAAATATAAATACAACTATAATTGTTAAAAATAATTTTGTAGAACTAAAATACATTGCTATTTTTTCACCGTGTTATAATGGATTTCTACCAAGTGAATGCCAATTCAATCACCAAAAAAATTTATTTCTTTACCTACAATTTCTTTCCTACAAAAATATTATTTTATCTGTTTATATCATATTTTATAAGACATTTCTTACACAACCTTCTGAATTATAAGCCTTTTTTTTAGATTTTTATGTGGCAAATGTAAGCATGAATTTTTATTCAATTAAGTTGAGCAAAGGAAACATTATTTAAACACAAACTTACCTAACATTAAGTGAATCCAATTCTAATGAAAAAGTAATTGAATCATATCGCATAATAAAAAAGGAAGTTCATGCTTTGTTAATTGCGTTTTTTTGATGATGAATTCTAATGATGCATTTAGTCTTTAAAACCCCTATCTATCGAGCTTATGTTTTTAAAGAGTTTTATTCATTAAATGTTAACTAAGCAGTATATTTTTAATAACAAACTTTTGTACACATTCATGAATTTTCCGTACTAGATCTTTTATATTTGTTTCTTCTTGTTTATTTTACCTTGTGTATCATAAAAATAAATTGAACATAAAATGCAAAGTAAAATTTAATCATATTGCATTTGATGCAGACTGGCACTGATTCTCAATCAGATGAGTTATTATTCCGCCATCTCCTACGCATTAATTCTCAGTGCCGTGTCATTTCGCGTCTAATTTGATGGCTATTCAATGTGCAACTCACAACCTATAATAAAGAATTTCTCCGTGTGGTAAGACGTTGAATTACTTACTGACATTTATCATTTATTTTCTTTAGAATTTCTGTTTCTCTGCAAAAATTTTCAATCGAATGACGCCTAAATATTTTCCATGCCATGTCTTTATAGAAAAAAAAACAGTTTACTTTCTAACAAATAGTTTACAAATCAAAAATTACAAAATTACCATAACCGAATTGCAATTTGAAACACTGGATTTTGTCCAATGAGTTTCAATATGAGCGAATAATTTTGCAATTAATAACATAAGTACACCATTCTGAGAGTGAGTAGGACTTATCTCAAAAGAGCTTTGCAATAACAGCTTAATGCTTTTCAGTATACTTTTCGAGTTATCTCTCGTAAAAAAATTTTAGTTATAATATTTATATACTCTTAAATTTATATCTATCTGAAACTAACGATATTAAACGCAACGTAAAAACAAGACAGGTAGCCCGCTACTCTTCAATTTATTCTCCATGGGATTTTTCCTTCCAAACACTAAAGATTAATGGTTATTTCTTCCATTATTGTCTGTGTCTTATCTCGTCCCCTATATTCAGAAGAAAGAAATAGCCTCACCCTACTCATCACTTTAATATTTTCAGCTGAAGAATACGAAGCGAGTTCCTTCCATAATTAAGAAGCCTACGATACAGTTTGTTTTCAAAATTCTTCTGAAAGATCCAAAGCACGTGTCACAAAAAGTAGCGCAGACAATGGAAAAACGTTTTCTATTTTAATCCTATATTATTGTCAACTTTGATTATTCGGCAAAGAAAGATATTTGAAAATCGCGGCAAATATCAATATATCAGAATGAAACAAAACTTAGAACTTTGATTATACCCTGTTATAATGTTGTTAGTTAAGCCGAATGATCTTGCTAGTTTTTTTTTTGTAATATATTATATAATACTTAGACGCATGTAAAAACGTATTTATCTAGTCTTTTTTATTGTTTCAGGTAAGATTTCACAAGTGACTGTATTAATTACAACTATTTCTTTGCTACAAAATGTAAGTGAAAGGTTAATCTTCATTTTCATACAATTTTAACATTTTAGTATTTGAATAAAATCAATAATATTAACTGTATCGCCATATTCAATTAACTGTTAAAAATATGTAACAAGAAATCTTGGAAATGTGATGTGAGGACACAGATCTGTTGATGTATTTTTCGTCGACTCTATAAAATCTAGGGCAGTAAAAAAATATGACAAAAGATTTTTTTCCGTGTAAATTTAGTAGAATATCATAATAAAGTAAACATATCAGTACTACCACAGTGACGTTAATTCTAAAACCATTATCAAATGTATCATAAAGTTTTGTAGAAATAAATATTTTGTTGTTATAAATAACCTTATCATAAATGAAAACATTTTGGCTTTTACAAGTATAATTAAAAAATAATAATATTAAAGTATCAAAATGGATGATTGTTTTTCTGAATAATGATAATATATATAACGCCATTGGTTCATTATATTACGTCACGATCAATAAAGAGAAAATAAGAAACACGAATCGTCTCAGTAACAAACCGTTTTATTTATTATACAAAATACAAATTTATTACTTGAGCCAAAAGCTCACGTTCTTCGTTGCTTTCAATGGCCAATTCTTAAGCACCTATAGCCGCTTAAGCAATGGGAAATTGAGGCTGTAAGCTTGTATTAAATATTAATGAAACAATGACAAATGTAGCTAATTATGTTGTTTCAAAAATTTTAATCCGCTTATACAGAATTGTTATTCGAATTGTTTTTATTTATTACTAAATTTATTAATTACTTTTATTTATTACTAAAATTTTAGCTGTATTTCATACAAAACTGAAATGATCAACTATTTTTACCGTTTGTTTGAGTGCTCATATTTTAATTCGTATTTTCGTTTTGCCTTCATCACATGAAAGAATTTTTGTATTAGTTGTTAATTTTTTTAATGTTAACATAGTTATTACAAAATATTGTTTGGATAAACCCGCAGATGTAATTTATATTCGGAAGTATTCAACAATTTAATGATTTTTGCTTACAATGTTTCTAATCTCATTTAATTAGTTTTTATGTTGGCATGTGAATTTTTTTCAAATTGATCTACTTAGAACTACTTTTTATTCTCCGAGTTAAGCAAACTTCTTATTGCATAATTTGTCTTTACTTGCGGAATCTAAACGTGTCGATGCAAAATTCCCAATGGAGATGAAATCAATCAAATCATTATTTTTTAATCATAGTGATGATTAAATTTTATATTTGCTTATTTCTGATAAGCACTTTTAAACATTCTAAGCGGTAAGTCTCATTTGAGAAAAAAAAGGAGATACGCTTAAAAATCCAAGGGCTCTTTCTCTCTGACGCCAATGTCAAATTTTCATTTTTTGCTTAAAGTTCTTTGATGTACAAAATTTTCTTTTCGAACAAAAATCAAACTAGCCACTTTAGTCTGAAAAATAAAGAAAACAATTTCCAGGCTTAATAAATTTTGAAATACTATTTTTTTTTAAATTGATGTAAAAAAACCTGAAATTTTAATAATAAGTAAATGATTTATAAAATGGAACTGTATTACTCTGTTTTTTTTTTATACATTATTGCAACGGAAAATATTTCATTTATATTAATACTATATGTCTCTACTTTATACTTTATTTTACTTTATTTTATTTATACTTTATCTACTATGGTACTTTTAATAATAGAGGTTCAACACTCTTTTTGAACTAAAATCTTATATATTTTTAAATTGTATAATATGCCCAAACACTACCATGATATATTTAAAATCAAGTAATTATTTTCTTCATTTTTGTTAAAATAAAATATTTTTTCTGATTATAACAAAAATATTATTATAATTATTACGTTAAATATTTATTTTTCTACATCATCTATTGATTGGAGTAATTCGATAGTTATGACAACGCATCTCATAAATCATTGACGTTAAAAAGAATATGAGCTTTGTTTATGATGTTTGTTAAAGGGTAATTTATCACGATGCAGTCCGAGACTTAATTTTGTTTGTAATCAAATATTTGCACACGCTACACATCTACAAAATTGATTTTATACGTGAACTAATGTACTTATTAAAGACATTATTACTAAGTTGACACGGGTGCCGCTTTTAAGTGTCATATAACTTTCTTAAATTTAAACGGATATTTCGAGTAACGTTATTTGAGGAAAACTTGATAACGGTGATAACTATCATTAACTTTTCTTTTAACAAGTTTTTAAGATAATGCTTCCAAAAAAAATATTGCTTACCAATTTTTGTTTAGCAAATTAAATTTATAATTCATATTAATTAAAAAAATATTCCTCTCAAAAAGCAATGCCAAAAATTACATTAATAAAACTAAAAAGAGTCAAAACCTAACATATAAATATGAAAAAACAAGTCTGACGTTGGATATACCTCGAACTACCATACTGTTTTAATATAAATGATTAAAAAAAAATTGTATATTGATATAATATGCATGACTGCAATGATATATTATATTATGTATATTTTTCATCAATCCACTGATCAGAGATGCCTCTTCAAATGTCTCGTTATATTGACATTCATTCGCTGCATTAAACAAATAAATTCAATCGATTAAACAGCATCTAGGTCGCCATTGATTTAATATAGCAGTGTATATCTGACATTTCTGTGTGATTTTCTACACAAGATACTTTGATTATCCAATAAAAGCCATCAAAGTTAACTCATGACTACACAAAATAAATAGTTTATTATGTATCTATAAGAATTTGCTATTGAAAATGTATTTATATTTTAATGTAACGAATTTTAGCAGTATTAAATAATTCAATGCTGATTTTTGACTGAGCTTAAATTACATGTAAATTTGTGCAAAAAATATGTTTTCCGTAATCGAGGGGATATATATAATAATATTAAAACTATTTTCGCTTAAGCACATGGATTTTTTTTTTGTTAATGGTAAATCGATAATTTACATCTTTTGATAAAATAAGAGGCGTGCTAAACAAATTAAAGGCTTAATAAACAGTTATTGAATTTCACAGTTTGATAAAAAAGCTGTTGTTAACATTAACATAAATTGTATCAATATTATTTGTAGGTGGCATTATTAGATGGCTAACAACATTGTAACACAAATATTCTGAATACCAATTCTTTAAGTTGATAAATGTTATCTTTCAATTCTATCTTTCGAAGTAATTGAAAAATCGACATAGTAAAATTTGGAGATTCGACTTGTGGACATTCCAGTCAAAAAATACAAACACATAAAAGTGATGAAAATTTAGTTATAAAGGGTCCGCCAAATAACTTTTTTTTTTGAAAATGCTATAAAAAAAAAACTACTAATATTTTCTCAAATTTCTTTTTTTATTTGAAAGTACAATCCTTCTAGTTAATAATGGAAAATAACTTCATTCAAATGGCTGCCTCGGCTGGCCATGCAGTAGCCTACACGATCGGTCCAATTTTTAAGCACATTATCGATTGTGTGCAGCTGTATTTCACCAATGGCTTCACGAATATTGTCCTTTAAAGCGTCAATTGTCTCTGGCTTGTCGGCGTAACACTTATCTTTGAGGGCACCCCACAAATAATAGTCCAACGGTGTCAAATCGCAGCTCCGAGGTGGCCAAACGACATCAGCTCTGCGGCTGATAATGCGATCTTCAAAAACAGGGCGCAAAACATCGAGTGTAGCTTCGGCTGTGTGGCACGTAGCGCCGTCCTGTTGAAACCAAATGTTGCCAATATCCTCCTCTTCAATTTTTGTGAACAAAAATTCGTTCAGCATGGTCCGATAACGATCGCCATTGACTGTAACGGCCACTCCTTGCTCATTTTCGAAGAAAAATGGCCCAATTATGCCTCTGGACCAAAATCCGCACCAAACAGTGACTCGTTTTGGGTGTACCGGCTTTTCAATGTATGCGTGCGGGTTTTCTGTGCCCCAAATGCGACAATTTTGCTTGTTTACATACCCGCCAAGATCAAAATGAGCTTCATCCGAAAATATGATTTTTTTGGCAAAATCGGCATCTTCTGTAAGTCGATCGCAGGCCCACTCAGCGAAGCGAAAACGCATTGGATGGTCAGTTGGCTTCAACTCCTGAACCAATTGGACTTTGTATGGCGTCATACCAAGGTCTTTATGCAAAATTCGTCTCAATGATGTCTCCGAAATGTTCAATTGTTGAGAACGACGGTGAATTGATGTTGATGGCGCTTCACGCACACTTTCTGCCACAGCATCAATATTCTCGGGTGTACGCACTGTTTTTGGCTTTTCACGCTTTGGTTTATCGATGAGGATGCCAGTTTCTTTCACTTTTTTCACAAGATAACGAACATAGGGAGCTGACGGTGCTTCTCTTCTTCCAAAATCCGTACGCAATTTTCGCACACATTCTGCAACATTACCATGATTTTCAAAGTAATGTCGCAATATTTCCCAGCGTTGTTCAAGCGTATACACAACCATATTCGTTCAGCGGAAGGATAAAACTAATTATCTGTCAAATCAGACATGAGCTAAGTGTTACCATTCACGAAATAAGCACTAGTTGAAAAAAAAACTTTAGATGTCGGACCCTATAGTATCAAACTACTCAACACAATGTAGGTGTTCAAAATAGGTTATTCTTATAAAATGTATACAGCTTTAAATACTTCAAATAAAACAAAACTTCATTCTTTTAGAAAAAAACGACTATGAGTTTAGTTTCCTTTTTAATTACAATCGCAATAATAATTATCAATGCAATGATGAAAGTGCACAAGCACTTCAACATACTTCCAGTGTAATTAAGCTCAAAGCTTTTTTCTGAAGGTTTTTCACACTGGAAATACTGAAAGAGCTTTTTCTGGAGATTTTTTACTATCACGGTTCATAAAATTCATAATAAAACTAAGTCACGGAGTAGTTGAATAGTATTTCTTACTCCGTGTTTCTAAGAAAGAATTAGTAAAGAAATATTATAAAGTACTTCAGTTATCAAGCTTTTTTCAGTCTAAATAACTTAACTGTCAATATTTTTGTAGAAAATATGCACTACATACATTAAATATGTTAAAAAATCACCTTTGTCATTTACTATTAATGTATAATTATAAAATAATCTTTTTGGCGTGATCATAATGGACATAGATTCAAATACCTTAAGTAATTTTTGATAAAGAAGCCCATATTTTATCTTAAGCCATGGATATAATATATGATTCTAAAATGTTTTTTTTAACTATATTCGTTTTTCACTAGAGACCTATGATCACCACACGATGTATACGAGTTTCTCTGCCCCCATGCAGTGTTCTTGATTCTTACCATGTTATATCAGCATCCCTTAGCTCTACCACTTAAATCATGTGGATCCACGATGTTAGTGGAACAGACAAATACAATTCAGGCGCTGTTAAAACATTTGCCACTCATGTCTGTCATGTTGATCGTGAAATTTTATTTTGGACGTAGTAAGGGACTGGTCTTTCTCTTTTCATACTTTTTATTCTGAATAACCAAACAATGAAAAACAAAAGTATTTATTTAACGCATCTGTTTTTAAAGTAAATTATACAGTTATTTTTTACTTTTGCGACACGTCATGACTCGTAACAACAAATTTCTGTCAAAATTTCGACTGAATATAACTGTGAGCTCCAGACAATGAGTTGAAATTTTCCTTATTCAAATTGCGAGCTCTAAACGTAGATTTCCATTTCCGTTACGAATTCGATAACTTTCTCAACGCTGTGCCCCGCTTGTATCAGATGGTAGTCTAAGTCACAACAGGAGCGATTGCAAAACACATTGGTTAGCATTCACTTTAAGACTAATGCGATCGAATTCAATCCGCAGCTTATGTCTCATTTAGTAAATGAAATCAACATGTTTGTTAAATACAACTGATTGAGAGCCTAAACCATTTTTTAGTTATCTGGCCAATTCTTGTGCAGCAACTATTACGCTTGCGAAAGCATTGTAAAATAAAAATAATTTTGATTGAGATTACGTACAACTCTAAAATATGTGATTGGAGCAAACAATCAAACTCTTTCTCATTTTTCCAACAAAACGTCAGTCAGCTGCTTAATTCATTGTTTTTGAGAAAAACAAATTTAGATCACACATAATTTTCTCCGATGACATGCATTACTGGAGATATTATTCTCGCTATGACCATTTGTCACAAAACCTTACTAGGTACATTCATGAATATAAAAAGTTAACTAACATCAATATATTATATTGTATAAGTCTTTGAACGTAAGAAAAGTAACAAGTAATTAATTGTTTCTTTCAATTTAAAAAGTGTTATATTTTGTTACCTCTAATGCAAAAAAAATTGATGGAAATTTTAAATAAAATATTTTTCATTAAATCTCGTTCAGAAAAAACCAAATATTGAAGTCTACTCCGTCCGTTTTTGGACGTAACGTACCTCTATTGACACTTTCACTACGCTTTTTCTCTTGAAACCTGTATCTTATCGTTATCTGACAAAAGAGATAGTCGTTTCCATATACTTGAAAGAATTATCCGTTTCCTTATCTCCCAGGTAATTTACAAGTTCACATATCACCCTTTTTTTATTACCTTAACGTTTTGGATGCAGTTTTGAAAAAAATGATAAAAATATTTTAGTTTGACACACATCGACGATAAATGTATGCAATTTATTTCAAATGTTCAATTTTAGTGCATTTTATAAATTAAAGAATATTCATTAAAGAGAAACATTTAAAAATGAAAATACAACGAAAAAGTATTTGTGAAATACAAAAAATATCATAAAAGTAAATTTGTACAAATACGTCGATTAATATATTTAAAAGACATCCGATATACCATAAAACAGAAACATACCCCCATTTAAAATTTATTTCAATTCAAAATCAAATTAAAAAGATGTAATGTTATTCAATACTTTGTTTGTAATAAAATCTCAATTTGTGCAGCGAAGCTATCAAATGGACCAGTCACGTACACTCTAAACACAAATCATATAAACAAGAGTTCACATCAGTCATTTCGAATTTTAAGCACGGATTGTATGTCCACGTAGACTTTTATGTTGTAGCATTTCAGCAGACATTGCAAAATGAAACGTGACCAAGCACTGATTTTCCATGACAATTTTGCATTGATTGCAAACTATTTATGAAGATTAACCTTCCTTAGCAATAATTATACTTTTGGGCTAGACTGAGCAAAACAATTTTATTATTAGAATTATATAAAATTATCCTTGCTTTTTATGGTGATACTTTCGTAAGCTACAATCATTATTTGATTTATAAGACTATTGTACGTCATAATCATACTTCTGGACACGAGTATATTTTTGACTGCAAACTTCTTCCAATCGCGGTGAAGTTTATTGATCAAGTCATACTTATATCGTGATTGATGTTGGTATTTTTTTAAATTTCTTTAGAATTTATATATTAGTATATTGAGAACGAAAACTCTACAAGGATTTTAAATGCAATTTAACTTAGAATAATACAAAAGACGTGCAATCATAATTGAAATTCATTTAATATCAATATATATAATATTTTGTTGACGTAAAATAATACAAAACTTCCTGATCAAACCGAAATAAATTGGTACAAATCTTTCATAACATCATATATTTAATATATAATATGTACGTTTTTATAACCATAGCATCATCTCACTTTTTTGTATATTTAAATTTTTAAAAAATACGATTTTTTTAAATGTATTACATATAACAGTAAATGAATAAAGGACCATTTATAAAGGCATCGTTATAAACTGTTTTAAGCAAAAAATATCAATGAGTTAATTAATCCATATCAAATTTGAAACATTCAAACTCTGTACACTTCATCAAGTCCCATCCCTCAATTCACCATCTTAAAGCATCTGTGTAATATAATTCCTGTAATAACCAAAGGCCGGACAGGGATCATGAATGGCAAACCATATGGAAATATAGAATTCGAACGATTTAAATTTAATATTGGAAACTCCATCACCCATCATCAGTAGACACCGTAAAATTTATATGCACATGTTTTGGTAAAACTATTGACAAAGAGAAAAAGCGATTAATTGGCATAGTGAATTAAAATAATTTTGATTTTAATGCTCAAGGATTCGATGCACAAATCCATTTATCACTTATGTAACGGAAGAAATCAGTCATAACTGTGGTAAGTAGTATTTTTGTGAAAATGATTTTACGACATGAAAAAAAAACTGAATGATATTGCTTATAGAAAGATATAAGTCACAGCATATTATTTGACCTCATAACTTCATTCGAATTAAACATTGAATAATTTTCTGTATTTAAAAGTAAAATGAATGCAATAATGAAAAAAAAAACTCAACAGAAAACAGCTTGGAAATTCAAAAGATCAATATTTTTTTTCTTTGTTTGAATTCTGATTCAAAAAGTTTTCCGTTCGTTAAATTTTTCTTAGCGTTATTGAGGTTGTAAGATTATTTCATAATTTTATAAATAAATACACGAGTTTTTTTATTTAATATAAATTAATTTCATCATGTATAAATGAATGTATTTGAGTTTACCCTAAAAACTTTTGGTAAATAAATTACTTTAAAACAGATACTGTTCTAGTTCGTCTAGAAAATGATCTTTTGTATTTTATTTTCCAATATCAGAATTGTTGAACATTAAAAAGTTTTCGTCTGTAATTTGATCAGTTTTTGTTTCAAGCATAAATTATTGATGTAATTAATATGTAAAATATTATTGAAAATAAGTATATAACTATTTATATATATATAGTAATAAATATATAAGCTATTTGAAATGAAATACATATTAAATATTATTTTATCTACTGTACATATCATTTATCCTAAGATAATAAAAAGTCTAAATTAACTTCAAGTACAGAAGAGAAAAACATTTTTTTAGGTTTTGTTATGCCTCAATTTTAAATACATTCAAAAATCACATACTTGGATGAATAAAACAATTCTTTTGATTTAAAAGCTTTTCCACATACAACACTACTCGAACGAACTGTAAATTTGTATGACAATATCAAATAATACAGTGAATACTGAATATAATGCGATTTCCAATGTCAATATGCGCACCTGGAACCAAATAAATACAACCCCTCTTGGGACCTGACCCTAAAAGCACAACTTGTCCACTTCCATACTGAACTGGACATAGCGCTCCTTCTCATCCCTCAGTGTTTTGTTTTTACAGCAATAATTTAGGATACGATAAGTTCGAATAAAATAAAACATATTTCAAAAAAAATCGATATAAAGAATATAAAAAAACACAAATCACTTTATTCCGTTCGATTCTTACTATAATAAATATTGATAATAAGAGATAATTTAAATCGAATTACATATATTTTTGTAGCAATTATTTTTATTACATTTGCTACTTACAATTAATTAATTAAAGTGTATTATTTTTTGTAAAAATATAAAAATAGGTCAATTATACATATTTAACGTACGTTACATACGTACGGTACATATTTAACGTGCGGTATTATTGTTTTCTATTGTTTGTATAAAATATATATATGTATATATATATACTCTATAAAAGTCATAAATATGACATTTTAGCTGAACAAGCAATGGTTATTAAGTTTTCAAGACGATCTTGCAGGGATTTGAAGCTTGCAGACAGACGACAGACAGACATGAAAACACCGGAATAATTCACTTAGAACCAGCCATCTTGGGAAAATGCCAGAGAGAAAACTGTGCTTTCAGTAAATCTTCGTTTCAGCACTGCAAACTGTACTTGAATGTGCTTTGAAAAAATTAATTTTAATTTAATTTAATTTGCATGACTATTCTCATAAGCACTGTTTATATAAAAACGCTACCCAAAGAATTATTGGTTTTTTAAGTATTTTTTTTAATCGTTGTATTTTCAATACTTTATTGCAATTTTTATTTACTAAATTATCGTTTATGTTTAATTCACCATCAAAAACTTTGTTTTTTACTGATTTAAGTTAAATAAACGTGACTAATGGAAAACCTTAAAAAAATATTTTGATAAAAGTGTATACATCAAATATTTTATATTCATGTTCTTGAATATTCTAAAATTGTAATTGTTTGCGATGAAAAGACCGTTTATCAATATTTGTGTAAAGTACACAACGGCTAGGTTATGATTTGACCTTTTACAACAAAAATTATACTTTTTAATTAGGTTTTAAAATGAACAATTAAAATTTCTAAAAAAAACAATATCCATTACAATTCCATCCCATCAACTTGCTATATGTTAACAACAATAACAAAACAATATTTTAAATGTGAAGGCTAGTATTCGTTTTTGATTTTTTAAGAGCTAAATGTACTCAAGAAACACTTCTCGTCGAATAATTATCGTAATAAAACATTTCAATATTCAATATTTTTTTTAAATCAACATAATAATTTTCGCAGTCAATATTGGTTGTCAATATTTTATATGAAAAAAATGTATTTGAACATATAGGATTGATGACAAAATTTGCTTTTATTTAGTGGATACTTTGAACAGAGAAATATTTATCCATGTATAATATGACAAAGATAAATTACCCTCAGGCATATTTCATGTAGGAAATTCTTCCCTGGCCATAAATCGTACCAAATACCATAAATACGTTTTGTTACAATACGTTTTTATTACGCACGAATATATTTTACACTACATTATAATATAAATGTAACGTTGTAACGAATCAAATGATGGCTAATTCAATATTTTAATATATAAACTTTTTGGAATTGTAATCGTTTATTTTCATTATTCCACGGGTATATGATTCACAATTATAACAATCCAATTGTTGAACATAAAAAGAAGGTTTTACGAATTAATATTTTAAGCATCATTTCATCCATATATGTATTTAAATATACACATATTTGTATATAAATATGTCTTAAATGGACATTCAAAAAAATCAATTTAATTTCATTTACTTATAATTAAAATTTGATACCAACTAACCAACCTTAACCAATAGTTTTTTTGATTTTTAATTGACACTATCCAAATGATATTAACTTTCAGAAAAATATATTCTCTTAAATTTTAATTATAAGAATTCGATCATTTAACTCAAAATTTGACAACATTTCTAGAAGATCAATAAAAGTTGGAAAATTCAACACTAATAGTAGTTGAAACTAAACAAATTAAATTCTCCTTACTATCCAAAAACGAGTTAGATCCGATATATAAGGGCTACATAAAGTGAAATGAGAAATCCGAAAACATCTTCTATTGAAATACGCTTTTTAAATTCAAGTTTCGATACAATTCTTCAAATAAAATATTAGTATTGATAAGTTATTATTCATTATACATTCATAAATCTAAAAATATTTTGACCGATTTTTAAGTAAGAGACTATAAATTATTGAAAATCAATACATGCATAATTTACAGTTTGTAGATACTAAATAAAATTGTATGTGAAAATAAAAGTTAAATTGTGCTGCTTTCCCTTATATTTCACCAGATTTCATAAAAATAGTTGTATCGAAATAAGATTTTTTTTTATTTAAAAAAATTGTCAATAAAATTAAACATATCATTGCAAAGCGTATATTGCCGCAGTTTTTAGAGATGCGACACAATAAGAAATTCTGTCTAACAAAAAATCAATATTGGCATTTGGGCGAGGATAGAATAGAAATGGTTGCTTAAGAATATTTTGGCTATTGCCAAGATCATCCCCTATGAAGGCTGTGAACCCGAAAGGAACGCTTTCTTTGAGGACTCATAGATACACAACATAAAAAGAGGCTTGAAATGTGTATCTGAATAATCTAAACTGTCCATGCGTAAATGAAAAATATAAAGGGACGGCATTTTCTTATTTTTGTTTTTGTTGTTTTTTTATGCAAAATCTACTTAATACTTTACAACTGGAATTTGTATTGAGCTTTTCCCAATTATTAAGTTATTTAATAAAACCATTTATTACAAATAACAATTTTCTCATTTCGTGAATATGACATCTTCACTTTATACAATAATCACTTTAAAGATGTTAACTGTCACTTCTTGATAGAAGGGCATGATATCTTAAATAACATTCCCACACATTATTCTACCTAATGAGTCTGTTGTGATTTTTCTGAGCTCTTAATGGATTATTGTTGTATCTTAGTATTTTTTGTAATTTATTAATAGGATATTTAAAATATTTTAATTTTAAATAAATTTACTTTATTTGTGTATATTATATATTGTATGACTTCCTGTTAACTGTTTTCTTAATTCCTGGATCCATGGTTTTGTAAGCCTACTAACTTCAACTCGAAATTTCTATGAATAGACTTGCTTGTTTTTTGTATTCTATCAATTGATAATGCTCGCGATGAGCGAAACCGGCCCTGATCATAAAATATTTAGTGAAAATAAGTAAAAAATGTGTCTATCTATTTCAAATCATACGATAGTAACGTTGCACTTTGGTAATTGTTATAAAATGACAATAATAATGTTTTAATAATTAAATAAATAAAAATACAATCAATTTCATACTAAAAATGTTGAATCTAATAAACTGTTTAAATTATGATGAAACATTTTTATTTCCATGATAAAAATTTTGCAAGAAAACGCAGTATCTTTTAATTATTTGTTTAACATATGTTACAACGATTTTTAATTATTATAAAGGAAAAATAAATATCTCTAGATGCTATTTGTCCAATTTCTATTCGTTTTGCATAGGAGGTCACTTGAATCAAATTACAGTTTCAATTATTTTCAATTAGAGTATTGAAAAGAGCTTGAAAAATGACAAATCTTGAAAAATTGGTTCGGCGATTGTTTAAATGCAATAATTTATATAGTACGGACGTGAAAAGTAATCAAAAAGAATACAATTTTCAAAAAATATTTGCCTGGCAGTGTCATAGATCAAGACTTGACGAGTCTTTCGCATCATCATTTATTTTTGCAAAACTGAGTTAAAATTTATCTTCCATCTGATCAGATTTAATGTTTATATATAATTAAAATTTAAATCAATAACAGTACGCCACTGAATTAGTATTTTTTTTTCTTTCATGAGAAGGATCTTCATCAGGTTGTTCAGCAAAGTTTTCAAAGAATAAAAACTAAGCAAAATTATCAATATTAAGATTTGGTCAAACCCATCGAAAAATTTATGCTGGGTAAAAAAGACCTATTTTATTGCGAAGCAAACTTTAATCTTTTATTTTTAATTTTTGTATGAACGTTTAATTGAACGGCTTTTTTGCCGATTCTCACTTTATACTTTGATAAAAAAGGGTCTTCTTAGTGAAAATACGTTTATTTTTACGCATTTATGGAGTTCGTAACTCTTTTTTTTTCACAAATACATGCTAGCTTTTGCAAATTTAGCGTTTCGGCTCTCGAGAGCACTTAATGAAAAGGTCTCACCGTTTTAATTTAGGCAAAAGGCTTTCCAAAAAGCTCAACCGTAACGGCGTTTCAAGTACAGCTGCTGCTCGTACAGTGTTTAAATACGCACTTTTCAGTGACGTCTTACATCTCTCAATAACCTCACAAATACTTTTTATTCATGCCTCTCATTTGCTTGAAGCTTCAAGCCGTGCGATTTTATAGATTTCACATTTTTCTTGTGGCTTAGTTTTAACAAAAATGAATCAATCTCATTTAATAATTCTGTAGTTTCTACTTCTTCAACTTAAATATTAAATTATCTAAAACAATTTGAATGTTCCAAATCCATGAATAGTTGCCATTATTTCCTCTGAAAGTTCCCGATAGTGAAAGATGAAGTTATAAAGAGAAGCAATCTTCAAACTCTATCCCATAACCATTGAGATATTCTTTTCTTTCAAAAGCATTTGGTCGAGGAACGTTCTCTTCGACGATACATTTCATTAGAAAACTTTTTTGAAATAATTAATTAAACGTACGTAAGCCACTCATTGTAGTGAAAATCATTAAGATATGAAACCAAAATATATTTTTATAATAATATATTTTTATATTTTATAATATAATAGTTATTTGATTGTTGTTTTTCGATAGTAAGGATTATTTTTATAAGCAGTGGCGATGAAATTAAGTAAGTTGAAACTGTATATGTATTTTTTAATGTAATTTAAAATTATGAAACAATCTATTCGAAAGATCTTTACAAAATTATTGTTGGATTATTTTACTGTATTTATTTCAAATTTATTGTACATAGAGATACATGTATTTCTTTAAATAATCGAATTGTTTTTAAAGTAAAGTAAAGTAAAATAATTATGTTTCTTTATTAACGCCACTGTTATTTTGATGATCGATCTTTATTCGTTAGCCGTTACGCGGTTGTTATTTAAATAGTCACTGTTTACTAACTTCGCTGCGAATATTTTGAATCAATGAGAGCAAAACTGTGTGAATTGACCACATTTATACGAACTTGGATTCTATTGACACTACTGATGTTTGAAAATGTAACATTTGAATCGCTTATATTGAATTAGTGGACACAGAATTGTGATGTTAAAAAGGTTTTTTTCCAATTGGTTTTAATTTTCATTCAAACGTTTAAAGTAAAGAGATATTGTTTGCATTTATTAACTACCATGTTTTTGTAACATTAATGTTGTAAATATATAAGTCCTAGAAGGTAGTTCTTATAAATTCTGATCGTCTTTAACAAAACAGGAAAAACTAAATATAAAATACCTTCTTGAATAAAATTATCATTGATTTTTTTATCGTTACGCCATTCTCATTGCAATATTTTTGAAATGAAAATAAAATGGTGAAAATAATTACTTTTTCAAACCAAGTATTTAAATTTTGAGCCATGAATTATATTAGTTTCTTGTAGTAATGTTATATTTTATTTTTCCAACACACTGATATTTTGGGAAATAAAGGGAATCTTTTGAACACTATGCGTGTTAATATGATTCTGATCGACTTTAAAACTTTTAATCTTACTGAAAAAGTTTAACTCTTACTGTAATTAAAAATGATCGCTTTAAAGGTGTTAATTGTCCCTTCTTAGTGGAAAGCCATGATATTCTAAATCTTTTGTATTTACTTCCGTAATATGTTTCGGATAATGTTCACAATAAGCGAAACCGGTCCAAAAAATGTATTGGGAAAATAAGTGTTAAAAACATTTTTTAGTTATTTAAAATAAAAAAGTATCGGTAGTTATTTTGTTTGTTTAGTATTTTTTCTTCCAATTAACTGCGACTATATTTTTAAATATTTCTTTTTAACAAAATTTTCAGCAAATATATATCTTCTTTATTAAAACATTATAACTTAAGCAATGGGTTTATATAAATTTTTGTAACCTATTTTGAATACTGCTTCGTTTTATACATGCACCTTTGCTCGAACAGTGTTGTCATTGTCACCTTTATAAGCAATATAAAATGACTATCGGCCATTACTTGAATACTTCAGTACATATTTTCCATTAATAAATATCATACAATATACCTACATAAATAAAGTGGCTGGAAATCTAATGATTTCCGAATAAAAACATCACTTTTTAAAGTGAGTCGCATTATATTTATTATTGTAGACGAAAATATTATTGCCATTCTTTGTATTGGTTTGAATAATCGCTACACAAACTTTCGACTGTCTAGGGAATATTTGTTTTCGTATATTTACTTTTCCTTACTTTGCAATATTTATTTTCAAACTGAGATTTTTCCAACTAAGCCAGGTACTTTTTTAAAGCTCCTAGGGGGGAAATTCTGAGACCCTGATTTTTCATACACCAAATTCTGAATACTTTTGAAGAAAAAAACATCCGAATTTAATCAAAATTTTTGTGATTGAATGATAAAATGTATTTTAATTTTAATGAAAGACTAGATTTTCCTCATCAAAAGATTTCATGTTATGTTTATATGGATCTCTTTTATGTTCAATAATTTTCGTTATTTTTCATATTTTTTGAGTACCTTACTATTACTGAGACAAAACAAATACTTTTTTATATATGATAAAACTTGCTTTAAGACTACTTTTACGTTATGTGTGACAACGAATTTTTAAAATCACCAGTTTATCTGGGTTTTTTATGAATATACAGCATTTTTTTTTCAACATTTCTATGAAAATAAATTTGTATTTTTTTTCTAAATTCTCAAATTTTACAAATAAATTTTAAGTATATTTTAAAACACTTATCTGCACAAAACCGTAAACGAAATTACCAAAAACGTTACCTCAAATGAAGCGTTAATTACGGTAACCGGGTCCCAAATTACAGCAATGGTTAGTTTAGAAATAAATCGTTTTAATGAGAATTCCTTCGCTGAGGCGGGAAATAAACAAAGCTCGTGGCTCGAGGAAGCCAATTTGATGGAGCGAAAGCCCTCGCCTGTCAGACCAGGTTACTGCTAGACTGCCTGCTGTACGTTTACGCTACGTGCTAAATAATACCGTTATGGGAGCTTTGTTGTATTACAGTGCACTGATACTAGTATCGTGAACGCTGAGCGCCAAAAGATACGTTTGCTTATAAAACTTACCACATTCATTCATTTACTTAAACAAACAATAAAAATATTTGCTCTTCACAGAGAATTTTTTTTTTTTGGTCTCGCTGATTGTAAATAATACATTAGGAGATAAACAAAATGATTGATGTAAAATGTCTTTCGCTTAACAAACGATGCGCATTCTAAAAAGATTACGTTGATTTTTACTGCGGCACATATACTCGTAATAAAACGTCGTTGAACTATCCAAATATCAATAAATAGTTCTTTTTTCTAAATTTCAAGTTAGTGTTACAAATATTTTTTATTTTCTCATTCACGTTATGTTTTACGATTCATGAAAAAGAAAAGATTTTCAAAAATACTGGAAGAGAGAAAACTGCCAGACTTGATAAAAAGGTTTGTAGACTGTCATTAATTCGGCTAATCAATTTATTTTTCTTAATAAATAATAAACCTATGTCTGGCTTTCGTTTTATGATTTATCGATATATTTTGAAAAATAAACCAAAATTAATTTATTTAATTGATTTAATTAAGGCGTATTTTTTTCATAATTACTGGAATAAATACAGTTCACATCACATGAAACAACTTTTGAAAGTTTCTCTCTCAATTTAAACGCTTTACATTTGGCTGACCAAGATCAGAAGTAGTATTTTATCCTTGAACCTTTCTCATTGAAAATCTTTTTTGGTGGAATTAAATCGGTAGAAGAATAATTTTGCTGCGTTGATATAACTTTTAAATACCATCTTGCTTGGATATTAAAAAAAAGATATAAAAAATAAAAGGTCTTGTCCACTCTCAATGTGAATCATTTGGCCGATTTGATCGAATTTACAGTGACTTAGTTTTACGCTAACTAGCTTATATAGATATTTCACCTCAATTTTTGTAAAAAGATAACTATAGAAGTTTAGATACGAATGAATTTGTCCCAGACACTCATTTATTTGAACTCAGATTTGCGATCGCAACTAAACAGCGAGAACCATTAATAAAATTGATCACATGACCACAGAATTAAGTATTTGTATTAACTCTGCTCATTTATTAAAATTGATTTGAATTAGAAATCATAGATAAAAACTGAGTATATATATATTGGGCATAATATTTATAACCAAATAAAGTAACAAAATTAATATTAATTTAAATATATACGTAACTTATATATTATATTGTATAAAAAAGTAACCATTTTAACGTTTTATCAATTTAGTTTCAGATCTTCAATTAATTATGAATAATAAACGATAATTCAATTTTCTGAAATCTTAAAAGCTTGCAGATACATTTTAATTGTTATTATATAATATGTAACATATTGACTGCAGAAATCAAATATCTGAAATTATTATAGCAACATTACCGCTATGCGGTAATTAAGTACATAACACTTCAAAACCAAGTATTTTGCTGTGATATGCGATATATTGTTTATCATCAGTGGTGTAGTAAATCAGATTTTTGGAAATTTCATCAAGAGATAGACATTATTCATAACATCCAATGTTCCTCTAATAATCAATGTTACACATCGAAATTGGAAGACTTCATACAATACAATAGCTTTAATAAGGTAGTACTAGGTTTGCATTATACACCAACGGTAGTTACCGGTAAATTAAAAATTTACCGGTTTTTACCGGAAATATTTTTATCGCGAATTAAAGCCAGATACAGGCATATTATAACGATTTTTTCTTATGATATATGCATGAGGGAGTGAGAAGTTTTTTTTCAACTCCGGCAACATTGATAAAAAAAATTTACTTGACACACTGGTGTCATCTGTGATCGTAATCGCGGTCACCCTGACGTCCACTGCAGGCTGCAGCTGATTCTAGTTTTTATGGGACAGATCGCGAAGAAAATTCGTATTAAGGTACATATTCAACTATGTTTTCATTGTACCAAAGAAAATAACCATTTATTAATAAACTCTATAATCCAATACATTGTTTTTTAAATTATGAATTTATATTAATAGATACAAATTATGCATACATCTATAAAATATATATTTACTACATCAATAAGTTAATGGATAAACTAATAGCTTAGCGTATGAACTTTTTACAGGCAGTTAAACCAAATATTACATAGTCGTAATTTAAATTAATCAATCTTTGTGTGGCAAATAATAAAAAATCTGATTTAAAAAGTACATTTAAAACATACACATATTCATCTGAAACATATTTAAAGTACATTTTATGACATCAATATTCACCTGAAATGTATTTTAAAATATTTATGTTTCAATCCAGGATACAATTTTTAGTGAAAGTAGCCACGTACAGTTATACTTTAATGATTTAATCCACGTCTATTTGTTTTTTTTCATTTACCGGTAAATTACCGGTAAGAGGTGAAATTATTTACCGTTTATCGGTTATTGAAATTTGACGGTAAATTGCAATCCCTGGGTAGTACATATCGTTCAGTGATATAATTTCTATAAAATACTGTTGTTCTATCATACATTAAACTTTCAGCAATGTTATATACATTTAAAAATATCATTTCTTTTGCAACTTGGAAGCTTTCTCATCTTCATAATTCATAGTTTGACAGGATTCCCTTTGTCTGTAGTGTCATCTACCGCCACTTTATTCCTTCTTTCGGGACAAATAAACATTTCTTTGACTATATGGCGAACTATCCTACCACATTTTTTTTTGTTTTTCATTTTTTTGTATTTTATTTTATCAGAAGATATTATATTAGTTCCATTGACAAAACAATCAAGTATTTTGAAACGTGTTAATTTTAAAAAATAATATATAGTTATAATAAAAAATATATTTATATATATATATATATTTTAGCTTTTCTTCATGCAATAATAGTAGACGAATATTTCTTGGTGTAAAGAAATGCTAAATTATTAGAAAAATTTTAATTCAAATAACACATGGGTTAATATCGAGATTTCAAGCACTTTTTTGTTCACAAGATTCATTTGGTCGCCATCGTTTTGTTTTTTGATTAAAAATTGTAAAAAATATGATATAATGTAAATAAAATAAACTGTATATTCAGCCGGGAAATTCATTTCTTTAAAAAATTTATAATAAGAATAATTTAATACATAAAATAACCTTTATTTATTTACTGTATTTCTACAACCATGGACTATATATAATTTTACAGCAATTTAAAAATGATTATTTGAAAAATCTTTCTATGTAAATCATATTTTAAATGCATGGAAAATATTAAATGAAAATACTGAACTCCAAAAATATCCACTTACATTTAATTTAAACAAACATTGTTAGACAGTTAAGATTAAATTTAATGAGCAGTATTTCGAGATGTTTAGTAGAAGGTACATCTAAATAAACGTATTCTCTCACTACAGTATAAAATACAAAACTGGAATGGCAAAAATTAATTCGTTGAATTTAACGAGCGGCAACATTACGCTTCTAATTATTCATAAGGATAAAATTATTAAAATGAAGGTTTTGCCTTTAAAAGTTTACGCAACAACGAACAAACGCTCTGACTTTCCTATAGAAAGTTGTGAATCGTTGATATGATTTATGACTTAACTTGTTTTTTCTAGAGGTATATTTCGTTATTTAAGTACCCTCTGAGAATATTATTTTACGTCTTGCAACGCAGAAACTTTTTGGTAAAAACAGTAATTTCTCGCTTTTACTTACATCCTGTTAAATCTAATACTGAAATTGCCAAAGGAATGTTTAATATATAAGATTAAGCCTATCGTTTTAATTAAAATAAATACAAAATCTCTATACATATGTTCCTAATAGCAAAAATAGACTATAACGTGATTACATTATAACGCTTCTTTCTTTTCGTATCAATAAAACAATGGAAATTAATAGCTCATTCAGGGTTTGTAATTGGCACAATACAGTTTTCTTTGTGTATTTTTCCTTTTTTAATTTTTTTTCTCCAAGGTATAGCAAAGTTACACTGAAATACTTGAATTACCTAAATATAAAAGCTTATATTATTGTAACAAAATAAAATATTTAATTACTATTTTAATTACACTTAGAGTTTTAATGAATAGATCTTTACTTACAATACTTTCAAATAACAACACACATAATTGAAAAATCCATTTATTCTATTTGAATTTTATTAATGGTATATAATTGATGTTTAAAAAGTATATCTTTCATACATCTAGTTGGAAAAATTTTGTAAACCATATCAGAACAATAAAATAGCAAATAAAAACGGCATAAGAATTGTTGAAGGTAATGTTATTATGATTACTTTAAATATTTATGTAAGATTTTTCCACCCGTCAGTGCATGTACCAGCTTTTCTCGTATTAAAATTGAAGAAAGGTTCTTATGTCTGTTATTTCTACAAATATAAAAAAAATCTTTCAAAAACAGCACAGAAAAGCTCAGAAGAAACGACGGGACGTGTTTCATCGTAAAAAGATTTTTCTTTCCTTGAGAATATCCAACGTATCTTAAAAATACATTCGTTGAAATACAAAAATGTTACGATAACGTATCAGAAAGCCAATTACAATCAACCTTTCTTCTTTCCGTCGCTGTTTGTTTCTTAAAATATTGCGATAATGATCTTATCGACTCTTTTATTTTGCGAGTATTTCGATACTTAAACTTATTTTTTTAAATACATCTCATTATTTAACCTATTGATCATTTTTTTCCAGATTATAGAAATTCAATGAAAAATTAAATATATCAAAGAAAGCTTTATCAACGGAAAGTATTATCAACGGTAAAAGTGATCTTTCGGAAAAAAACATTAACAATAACATCGTTAATCGCTCTTCATAAAATACGTTACACTTTATTGTTAAGAAATGGTGTATAACATCATGTTTTTTTTTCTTTTTTTATAATATTTAGATGCGTGTTAAGAATCACAAAATACTTTAGTTAAGTTATTTTAATAAAAACCCGAGCACTATTCATTGTTTGCACTACTATATATTTTAACATAGATTAAAATTTTAAATAAAATTTAGTCTACACAATAAAATGAAATCTACATATGTATTTTGTATAAAACAATAGCTTTACTAAAGAATATATTGAGATGATAAATTTTAAATTTTTTTATTATAGTCTTATTTAACGAGCTTTGGATGTATGTACATGGTCGTTTTTATGTTTGCAATCATTTCTATGTTGATTGCAAAGTACCCATCGTATACTGTTCGGAGAGGGCTGCGTTAAGCCTGCCTTGTTATTGCGTCCAATCAATCGTTAGGGATTTCGATAATCATGAAAACGAAATGTTGTTGTTACCGTTTGTAGTCAATTTTCAGCAATCAAAACTGGTTCTACGGCAAAACAAGTATTTTTTGCATTTATATTTGGTAATAAATCTTCTAACACCGTTAGCTATCTATTTATCCCATTGCTTGATTTCAAACATTCTTAGCACAGAAAACGTCAGTTTTATTTTTAAGTTAAAATTTAATTGGAATTGTTAAAGCTTTGTACGATTCCACAAATTTTGTCACTAATTGCCCGGGTTTTTCCGACACACTAGTGTGATAGAATGCCTGAAGATGCCGAAAGGCTACACCCTGGTCGTTAGTGACAAAACATGTGGAATCGTACAAAGTTGTAACAATTCAAATTTGATACTGAAATTCCTTCAATCACCTTCAGTCGATATCATAAAATAAAATTAAATGTTAAATTCATAAACAATTACTTGACAGCTATCACATTCAAAAAATTCACGAAATCCTAATATGTAATTCATCATTCAAAAGCAAGCACAATTCTCTCTTCTGAAAAACAGTCACTTTTTTCTAACAATGTCAGCTCTGAAAGTTGATAACATATACTCATATTCAAGAGAGAATTAGAATATGTACCTTGAAAAATAAGCTTATTGCTTAAAGAATTGGAGGCTGCAGTAGAAAATATATATGTAAGTATAAATATTCTAAGTACGGTTGTGGAATCGTAAAAAATAAATATTTTTGACAATACAATGCATTTTTTTTAAAAATTTACCACTTACTTAGCATTACTAATGATTATTAATTATTATTTTCTTAGTTCTCAAAATTCAGTCCAAACAAATAGCACCAGTGTTTCATTTGGATGGTATGATGATGTAATTTAACATTTGAAAAAAAATAATCCTTTGATACATCATTCAGTAATGCATACCTACTAAAATTATATTAACAATGTAAACAAATTTTCTTTTAATTTAATTAATTTATAAAGATCGCTTACTTTCAAAAATTTATACGGTTTATTATCCTAATTCCAACGTTTGGGATGTTTTTAAAAGATAATAAACACGAAAGATGAAACGTTTCCCAGAAAATCTCAGAAACTTTATGACTGTGAAATTTTGTACATAATAAACATATCAAATGTCGTAAGACCTACAGTGTGCTTAGCTGAAATTGAAAGTCGTCGTATTTTCAATATCAGATTTTATATTGCTTTTTATATGCGATACAGTTTTATTTTAAAAAGGTAATTTTCAAAAATACGAATCTTATCAACTAACTGTTATCACTTTTTCTACAGAATTAGTAAAACATGTATACTGAACTGTTTCATATATTTCAACTTGATTTATAAAAACAAAATAACAATTTGAGACTTTTGAATCGTTTTTGCGATGGACATACTCGCCTGACAAATATTTTATAAGCCATACATTTGTTCTCATACCGTGTATTAGTCGTATCAGTGTATAGCGCTATATTCTTAGGAAAAAAATAGTATTAGCTTTGCATACGATTAGTATAAACAATGTTTTTCCATAATTATTTCCCTCGTTCAAAGCTAGTATATGACTTAAAGAGAAAGTACTTGGCTTTTACATATAAATAAATATCAATTTAAAAACATATTTATTGGAAATATTCTTATGTATATATTTTTTACTTGCACATGCATATTTTTTAACGAGTTATTGAATGAAAAGTTAGAGAGTACGTCATTTTTACTTTGAACGTTGAGTAGGTAGGTTTTCAATCTTAACATTCAAAAAGTGAATTTTCATCCCTATACTGACTTTTAAAATCCTTTTCAAATGATAAAAGTTAACTCAACCAAAAACCCTTAGCGCTCACCAATACGACGCCTGTCAATGGATAATTGATGACGTACGGTTTCGAAAACGACCTCTAAAGCCGCGGTGGCCATTGTTAAGTGTAACTTTCGTGAAGTAAGATGAACATTTCTACAATGTGATGTTTCCTTAATACCTGCCAAAAGAAACTGCCTATTTTCTTTTAAAACTTTGACAGTTCTTGACATTTTACATAATAGATTAAACGCTTAAAATATTCTTTTATTTTAATACACATATTATAATAATATTTTCAAATTTTTGTTTATAGTATTACTCTAGTCTGTGTCCAAGTACAGGAGACATGATAAGTTCTTTTATTACATCGTTTTGAATATATGAAGCCAGTCGACTGACGACAAATTAAGTAAATATGCTAACAAACACTTCAAACGCTCTTTATAAATATATTATACATTAATAATGCATAAATAATTTGACTACAAATTAAAATGAAATATAGTAAAGAGCAAACAGGTCTCAACTCACAGAAATTCTCATACGAGTGAAATACTATATAATTTTATGCACACGAATTGTGCTTGCAACTAAGCTTTAACGAATACAATACACAAAGGCTACAGACTTATTTCCCATTATATTTCATAAATTTCCTGTCATATGCTATGAAATGCTACTACAAAAATGGTATAAGGAAATCTATTTAATATTTATTTATTTAATATATAGAAAACATTTTTCGAATTCTTTTTTGAATTATTCCGGCAATGCCTGTCTTTATTACTCAAACCATTATTATAATTGGTTTTACTGATGCCTATTCAAATCAGCAGTTTTCACGATGACACGTCTTTAAAAAAAAATGATAAAACTCTTATATTTTTTCTATAAAATGAAAGCACATTTTTTTATTTTTTTGAGTAAGGTAATTAAACCCTGAAATTTATTTCTCGATTTCGATCTTTATTACAGGAAATTAGTAAATATTTTATTAAATTCTTTTCATTTTTCTACTTCTTGCTGGCAATATTAATTTTCTATGTCCCCTTTTTTGTTCCGTCATCCACCGACCTAAAGAAGCAGTGTCACTTTGAAGGTTTATAGAGTCTATTTTCCTCTCTAATGTTTTTCTTTTCAGTACGTGCGAAATATTTTTTTTACCCATGACTTTGGGTGACTTAAGATCCACCATGAACACTATTTGAAGCAGGTAATCGTTTTTTCTCCCGTAACTTCGTTATTCAACTGTGCGGTTGTATTTTTAAAAATAAACCTGAAATTATTGACTATGTCGCTAAAATTGTCCATTAATCATTAAAAACAAGTTTTCTTGAAAAGCAATCATTAAAAACAAGTTTTCTTGAAAAGCAATCATTAAAATATTTTTTAATTTTTCTTTCTTTTTAGGAAAATAATAATTTATTCTTTGTTAAATAATGCGTTGATGTGTATACTACCATAACCCATTAACATTTGAAATCAAACCCGATTCCAATCAGATGATTTTTCAATAGAATGGAATGTATGACGTAGGATGCATATACGAGTCCGCGGACAGCAACGGAAGTTCTTCAAGGACTCAAATACGAATCCCTGGTCATTAAGCTGTTAATAATCAAAAAAAATCTACAAGATATTTGAGTTGAACTTCCGTCCTTAAAAAAAAATTGTTTGGTGATGAGAATACAAAAAAATATATATCTTTTATTTCAACTTGAAATGTTGCTTGTCATATTCTAGATACCTTTATGTATATTTCTATTAAGTACTAAACATACACTAGCCTAAATTGAAAAATATTCAATTTTTCGTACCTGAAATAAGATTTTTTTATAAATTTGAAAGCTTACTTTTCTAATAATTTTGTTTCTGGCCAATAATATGTCATGCGAATAAGGTTAAAAGGTGTGAAAATTATTTTACCTTTTTACTTTTGATTTGAAAACAATAAAGTTATCAGTTTTCTACTGTAAATTATTGAAGGAAGATTTTCATTTTAGCATTTAAACTATATACGATTTTAACTGAAGGTGTTAACTGAACTATTTTTAATAATAAAAACATATTTTTAGTACTATTTTTGCAATATATTTTATGACCGAGACCGGTTTTTCTCATCGCGAACAAGCTTATTTTTACAAAAAATTGAGTTAATGATAAGCAGGCTTATAAAACCAATGATTATAAAACTAAGAAAAGAATTCACAAGAAGTCATATACCCATAGTAAATTTAAATTAATTTATAAATGAAAAGCTCGTAATCCCTTTTTTAATAGTTTACAAACAAAATTAAGTCAAATCAATAATCCATTGATAGCTCAGAACAATCGTGAAAGACTCATTAGCAAAAATAATGAATACGAAATTTTTATAATCAAAATAACCTTCACTTAAACATTTTATGGAACATTTAAAAATATAATTGAGATATTTTAACTTCTTAATGATTCTCAATACAATATTTACTAACACCATGAATCCAAGTCGTTATATTAATTTTCCATACTAAAAGATTGTTGAAAATTTGATAGTCACATATTTACATTGAACGATCCGTCGTCGTTGTGCTAGATGTATAGTTGGTTTCGCCTGATAAGGAACTGTGTCAATACTGTTAGGTAGTGCTTCGTCGTCGCTTGAATATAATTCTCCCAAATTTAAACTAAACCGAACAGTAATCCAATTGAACAGATGTAAAATGGATGGTGACATTTAATGGATTAGTGTTATTGAAGGGTGACAGACGTAAAATATTTACCTACTTTGAAACCATTATACTTAGACCTGCTTAACAATTTGATCAAAATTAAACTCAGCATTCGCAACAGTAATATTTTTCATTGAATACGTGATAAAAAGTATTTTTCTATATTGAATGTAAATACATAAAATAAAAATTTTACAACTCAATAATACGTTCGTTTTTTAGTTTGAAAAAATTGGTCCGCTTTCAAACTTGTAAGTTCATTTGTCTGGTTATTTAAAATTGAATTATATTAGTTTTCATTCATAAGCATACTACTTAGTAAAAAATACTTATAGCTAAAGTTTTGAGTACGCTTCTACTATTTTTTTAAATCGATGGATTTAATCAAAGCTGTAGAGAAAACTATGGAAAATTAAAAATATTTGGCAAACTTTATATCTTTTTTTATATTTATTTAATTTTATTAAGGGCATGTAAGGTAACTGGAAATTATATAAATTGTAATTTTTAAATAACTTTTTTACTCGTATAGAAGCCAAAATACATAACATACTACATGAAAAAAGTACAAATACAGAACATATTGATATAATCCTTTTAATTCCCTTACATGCAAATTATTGGATGTTGCAAGTTAGTGGATAACATATGGATACATTTATTTTATAAATACGTGCACAGCAAGTGACTACCTTAATACTAACCTCTTCCTAACTATTTTATTGCATTCACAAATACGTGCAAGGTTAAGTCTGCATATTCTCAAAACAAAAATTAAAATCAATATTAAATTTAAGTCTTAATGAAACACCCGCATGTACTTATTTAGCATATTTCGTGAAAATGCAAACTTTTGCCTTAACATTATCACAACCGCCGATGCATGAATTAACCCTTTGGCTGCCAAGAGCCGATTTAATCGGCTTTTGCAATATATCGTGGATAGCCAGAGCCGACGGCTCTGCATCGTAAAAGAATAAAAGAATGAGTCATATTTTAAACGCCTAGTTGAAGTCTGCGCTACCTATTTTCATTATTATTACAGCGTTTTGCTAATAATAATAATATCTCGAGCTCGAACGTCGCGATGGCGACGAAATATTAGGCAAAACGGTGTGTCATTGCATATTGCTCCAGGGGTTCATAACTTTTTTTTAAATATATGTATTTCCATGAACCCAAAAGAATCTTGGTTGACAGCATCATGATCTAAAAATACTTCAGGAAAATCTTTCTCGAAATCATGTGCTATCGTATCAAAATGCTCTTCTTCAGAACTATCACTCTCACTAATGAGTCTTTGACCTCTCCGTCGGGGTCGTATCAAAGCACTTGCATCCGAGTCCGTATCTGAATCATAATTACTACAATAGTATCCGTTTCACTCTCGTGATTCATTTTGAAGGATTAGAATTTATATGATAAAGATTTTCTATTGTATATGAACGCAAAGTTTTTCTAAAATTATATATTCTATTTCTATAGATATGCGTTTTCTTATTTGATTTCCGTTATTATCTAAGGCTTAAATAATAGTTTGTAAGGTTAAGATTTTAAAGTAAGGTAATGTTATATGTAAAGTAAAAAAATATATTATATACTTGAAAATGCCAAAGATTGATGACACCAGAAAACTGTCGAACAAAACATAAAACTGTCAAACTTAAAAACAACAGATGAGTTATTGCATCTGGCGCAGTGCATATTATTTGGAACGCAATTTTTTGTCAAAACAATGGTACACACTGTTTAAAGACTTTAGAACACATTTGTATATGTTAATTTTTATATCATAATCGTGGCATTTCTGGCACATTCGGTCAAAAAGTCATGGCATCCAAAGGGTTAATTTTGTTGTTGACTTAAGGTATTTAAGCTTATTTAGTGGTGTGAAAATTTTATCAAGTTATGTGAAAGTGCTGCAAAGCTCCTGGTGATTCGTGTCAATATTTGTTGTGGGATCTTGCGATGAATAAGGTGCCAAAAAGTTTTGAGTTATGATATCAGTTTACATCTAACGTAAGTTATAGATTAGTTTGGAGAAATGTGACTACTATGCGAGTTTTCTTAAATGAAATTCAAACTTACACATTTTTACTTTATACACATTACACACTACACATTACTTTGTACTTATTTCCACAATATGTTTTTTGATCAGGATCAGTTTCGTTCATCGCGAGTATTATTCAATGAAACCGGTTCTGATCAAAAAATATATTTTGGAAATAATTACAAAAAATGTGTTTTTAATTTTTTAATATTATACCTTTCCATTAAGAAGTGACATTTAATAAATTTTGTAGAACTAAAATACATTGCTATTTTTTTCACCGTGTTATAATGGAGTTCTACCATGTGAATGCCAATTCAATCAATATCTTAAAAGTCATTGCACATTGCTTAGTTACCATGTATAATTACAATTAACATATGTTCTATAGAATCATTAATAATGGCAGAATTCTGAAATCTGATTGAATCTTAAAATATAAACTATAAAATCATATCATTTAAATTTATATTGTATTTTCCTGTGTAAATCTCGGCTAAGTTCCTTTGGAATGTTTTTTGGTAGGATAAGAAGGTATCGGAACTCACAAAAAAATATGTTACGAAATGTTACGGAAATTTCTCTAAGCTGAAGATCTCTCTGAAATCTTTATTCTAATTTTAATAGTTCTCTCTTGAAAGAAAAGACTACACCTGTAATATTCGTCATATTACGACAAGCACTTGAAATGGGTAAGACAGGTTAGGGTTAAGGATATCCCATAGCCGTTAGCTATTTCGGAAATCTCATAAGCAGTGTGTGAACTATATGACAGTATCCATATTTATAGGTGTTAGGAGCCCCAGAGACTTTTAGATATTTATCATGTAAATTTCAAGTATTATGCAAAATAAGCTCAAATTTATGACACCATAAGTTTATTTTATCCACTATCCCATAAGCAAAGAAACGTTCAATACATATTGTATTTCTAAACATTTTAACATATGTAAAAATTTCCATAGTTTTTTTTAAATCCTGCTCTTTATTTCATGATACAATGATCAATAACAGATAAACATTACCCACATATAATGTTTGCGTTGAACTATGAACCGAGATACCTATAAAGCTTAAAGCTTTGAAAATATGTTTTTTTTTTGTTTAAACATATTGCCTTTGAACCAAGATAAGACGGTTGCCACTAAAAATAGCTTATTTGCTACTTAATACGACTAATAATCCATTTAAATACAATTATTTTCTTTATAATATCTTATAAATAACTTGTACAATATTGCATGAAAAATCGCTGTTTTACATATTATTATTTGTGACGAAAATGTCTATCTCTATCGCAAACTTACTTAAGATTAATGCTTTTAAAATTTAAAACAAATAAAACCAATTCCATTTGTCCCTTTATTTATTTAACAATTTAATTCAAAATTAGATTACAAGATGAACTGAGTTATAAATATTTAAAATCCTTTAGCCCAATTTTTCAATGCTTCAATGTTTTTGGATATAATTTAACTTTCATAAAACGCACTTACGACTCTGGTCTGATACAGTAGGTATCATATATTATTATCACGCATTTTCATTAAAAAGATAGATAGACTGCCACGAATATTTGAATGTAACCCATATTGTGTGCTTTTTTTAAGTGTCAAAATTTTCTGCCTTTCTACAACAATGTAATTATATTTAAAAAAGCTAGTATAGAGAAGGTTGATAATATCACACATATCGTAATATGTTATACAATAAGTAAATGTTACGAAATATAAAAAAAAAATCATACAGACGTCCAACAGCAACGTTGTCGAATGCTTGATTTTGAAATAAAAACTCTACCGCGGAAAAGTTTGAGCCAAAGTTAAAGCCCGTAGAACACAGAGAATTTATTTCAGAGGCAGTAATTTAGTTAGGATGCAAACAAAAAACCACATTGCAATCGGTGGAAGAGAGCACAGTGACCCAGATGTCACTATCACATTTCTTTTATTCTCTTTGATTTCCACGATCGAGCTATTGTAATAAATGGCTTGCGCTCTGAGGTATGAGTTATTACCGATGCGACAGGTTATTATTGCGCACTGTATATTTATGTACTCACATAACTCTTAATGATATTTTCCAGATAACACGTAATGCATACTTTATTTTGTATAAGGTATGCTTTTTGACAAATAACAGACTTTTGAAAAAACACCCCAGAATGAAAGTCATCCAAGTTACGTATTACAAAATTCATGTTTTTAATGACTTATTATGGTTTTAATAATTAAAAATTCAATTTTTATTTTTATAAGCATCATATTTCATGACACAAACTTTTTTACTGTATCTCCATGAAACATTTGTAAACATAAGTAAAATGGTATTAGTATTGATAGAAATCGTATCATCGGTTACATTAGGCCAACTTCATATTTAAAGCTATTAATACCTTTCGAGAAATATTTTATATCAACGCTTAGGCACGATAAAGCGCTGACTTCTCAGTTACATATGCCATTGATAACACGGATTTATGAAGTATGAGAAAGTTCTAGCCTACAATTTAACAGGATTTGATACAACACGGTTATATCCTGTAACCAGGTAGCAGTTTATTATTTATACAAAGTCGTTTGATTACATCTACAATGATAATATTAGATTATCTCTAAAAAAGCATATATTTTGCAATAGTTACAAAATTTCTCAAAAATGCTTTCTATAATATACTCAAGGCATAGTGTTATATACAGTAAATGGATTGACTAATATGTACTTATGTTATGTTAAAAATACTTTACTACAGTATTTTCATAACAAAAATGTGAAATTCGGAAAATTAGAAATATAAATGTCAGCGAAAGTTTATAAATACAACTTTCTGTTGCTTTTACACTATTTAAAATATAAATAGCCAACACACTTCATCTAAATTCAAATATTTCTCATTGAAATTGTTTGAATTAATTTCCCGCAAAAAGCTCCCCACTTAAAATAAACGAGCCCAATTTACGGCCCAAATTGAGTAACTTGAAAATACTCCTTACGCATAAAAGTTAGTGCCAAAAGAAACTCAAAGAACAGTGTGGTCGGAATGGGGATATTGACCTTCATAAATTGCCGAGCATTCACATACGATTCTTTCAAAGACTCCATACAAGTGCCTCAATTTATGCTGACAAAAACACGGCCATAATAATGATCACTGACTTGCGCTCGGTTTGTATTGTTATTAAAAAAACTCTGTTCAACAACTCTAATGGATTGTTAGTGGTTTGACTTATTATTATACAAGCGATAACACATAATAAGAGTGACTTGGTCATATATTTTTCATACACCATAAAATCTTCAAGATTTTCACTATAGTTTTATAATTCTATAAAAACTTTAATCTTGAAGTTAAAATTTACGTTCATTTAAATTTAATTCAACAATAAGTGTAGTTTTTATCCTTGCATCTCTATTCTGTAACGATAAAGGAGCATAGAATAATTATAGCCAGGCCTTTGTCTTTACTCATCACTATAATGGGTGTGCATCAATTTGTATTTAAATTAATTACATAAAGAAAATATAATAAATACATTTTCAAAGTTCGAAAGCTTAACCAATCAAAATTGTTTTCAAAAATATTATAAAATCAAAATCCAATTATAGCAGAAAATTTCGCATGTTAATAAATATGTTATGTGTTGTAATTTACGACATCGACTAAAGAAGCTTGATGGAATTTCAATATCAATGTTTAAATGTTGAAATTTACTTTTTCCACTTTTATAATCGATGCCAACCGTTTACTTTGAATCAGCCGTATGATTATGCATGAAGATGTCAAAAAACAAAACGCGGGTCGGGGGAGACATAACGTGTGAAAATTTTGAAAGATTTGAATTTAAATAACAGTCGACTTTTTGCTATATAATTGCATTTTTGCTATATAATTATATATTGCTTTATATTATATTTTAACTTAAATAATGATTGTATAGTAATAATCAACATTTATTCTATAGATGATTTCAAATTGATTGAAAAAAAAGCATTTTTTAATTCATTTTCAATACATCAAATTATACAAAAATATTATTTCTTTGCATTAAATATTTCTTTGAATAATTTTTTTTTTTAATATTTAAAAATAAATGCTTCTAACAAAAACTGATTTCATAAACTACTTATAAGCATCTGATACGAAACAAATTTAATACTTTAGGAGTAAAAAGTTCTGCTTGTCTTAGGTGAAGTTTTTTCTTAAAAATGGAAGTGACTGCAATCTCTTTGAATGAGATTTCACTTAAAGTGTTTTCAGACGTTTTATAAAGTTTTACCAGCAGAGGTCTTACTTTAAAAAACTTTAAGCGAAATAATTATTTTTAATTATCATCTTCGAGCTTGTTATATAAGAAAGCGAAGAATTTAATATGATTACAGTTCAACAACAAAAAAAGAAGTGGTTGTTTATTAAGTGGAAAGCATACATTAAAATCGTAGAGTTGAATATTTAATCTTCTTCATTTCACTATAAAGCGTTTTCATCATTAAGTAGACACTGGCATACTTATAATTAATATCTAATAGTAAAGTATTTTATTATATCTCAACGCATGATTTTTGACTCATTCACGATAATCTTCTATCTGATTATGAAAATGAGGCAAAGAGGAAATGATGAAAAACTGAGAGTCGTCTTTTAGCCTAATTTTTAACCCGTTTTTGCAAACGAATTTAAGTTGAGATTGTCCATTAAGAAGCCCATCTACAGTTAAAGAAACGCTAAGTCAAAAAAGGGATGTTATAAATAAATGTAAAAGATTTATTCACTGTAATGGCGTACTTAATTAGCAAGCTGCTTACAACACTACTCTTTTTTCTATTATGAGTCTAATGTGCTCTTCAGGATTTAAATGTTTTACAAGTCTGTTTTGATTCCGATTTATTTATTTCTTCTATAAAATTGAGATTTCATGTTTTTATGCATTCCAACCAAACTTATGATACACTTCTATAATGGTTGATAAAATGTATTTTATTTTTTATCCGCTGATCCTGTTGTAAAGCATTCTATGAACTTTAATTAGAAATCTCTTTAAATAAGTTTTTCTGCCGAGCTGATCATTTTTTCATCTTCAGCGAGTATGCCTAAAAGGGTTTCACTACGTCAGAAAATGTGGTTAGCTATTTTTTCTCAGGACAACTCGATTACCTATATTTTTTGCACCCAATACATTGTCTACATTGATAAAATAAATGTTTGTAATTATAAATTTTTGTGTGAAAAACAGTGATGCGAAAGAAAATTGAGCGTTGATAAAAAAAGACATGTATTTTTTTTTCTTTCTATAGATGTATATAAAAGGTTTATTCTTTTGATAAACTTAATATCGCATCTATTTTAACGTGACATTCTATACTATAAATAAAAAAAGTTTCAGTGTTCATAGTTTTGGAAAATCAGCATGTCGGTCCGCCACCTGAGCCTACAAATGATTGATCTATAAATAACGTGTTATTTATAAAATTTGAGGTTCATGAAAAAGCGCGTTACAGATGAAAATTCATGTCAACGACGCTCCCGCGCCGCGAATCGAGCGCCAAGCGATCGCGCGTCGACCTTAACAGCAGTGCCACCGGTCTGCCACCCCTCGCCTTCAATCCACTCTCACCACTGCGCTGGGTCGCTAGTGCGGTCGGCTGACCGGGGTGCTATTTCCCACCACCGCCATCCCTTCACTCTGAGAATGGGGCCCTCTGTGACCTGCGCACTCGATACATCCGCGCAGAGAACTCCCGGAGTCTGCAGTGCCCGGGACGAGCCAGACCCCTCGTCCCGGAGTTGAACTTCCCCCACCCCTATCCTGCCTTTATTGCTCTACTGATCGTGCGCGCGCATCGTTTCCTTGTATTGACAACTCCTTATTATTACACACTCCATACCAAATGAGAGCTGTGAGGTACTCGATTTGAAGCTCAATGAATAGAGACAAGAGATATATGAACGTCTTACTCATTAGGGAATTTTCTTAAATTAGAAATATTTGAAGACATATAAGAAAGAGAAAAAAATGATTCTTTTTATTCGTTTTGGCATAAATCTAAATGGTGATTACTTTTCTTGACAAACTTCAATTTTCCACACAGCCTGATGCGGCGTCTTTACGCAATGTGATACATGTATTCGAGTACGAATGTATTGCAGAGTTAATACAGTACTTTGTTTTCTAATGTATTAGTCTTGTTTATATGTTTGAGTTTAGAGTACAATGTTGAGATATATTCAAAAAACTCTTCTTCTATCATTCTTTGTCGTGTTTTTGGTATACTAGCTATACTGAAAATTTTATGGTCTCGTATTAAACTAATGAAACCTTAATAAACTTATTTGAAAAAATTTGGACATTTTTAATAAATTGAAAATATTATGTTCAACTTTGTCATCCTATAAATATTTTCTCTGATTAATTCTAATTCGATTTAAATTTGAAAAAAAATCGAAACTATCTCTTTACTGTTACAGTGATATTTTTTCTAGCTTTTAAAACATTTATTTCACTAATTAAAAAAAATACTGGAAACCAGGAATCTTATAGAAAACCATACTGGCTATTTATAGTTTTTATTTTAATGCGTTATGATTAATAAAAATCTACGAATCTAAGTAAATGCTTAATTTTTTCGAAATCTATTATAAATTATAAATATTGTAAATTGACGGAAAATCACTGTGACAATTTTTATATAAAAATGTTTCAATGCTTGTAGTTTATTCAATATTGAAAAATCAATTTTCTGTGACGCTATTTCAATTCCAGTGATGTTACTTTAGGTGTGATTAATTATTAATTTATCATCATTACCAGTAATGTTTGCATATATTTAAGCTGACATACACTTGCATTTAGATTCTAATATATACACAAAATGTGCTGTTTGTATTGACATCAATGGTAGGAAGTTCCCTAATTGTAACAGGAAACATTCCAATTTACTAACACACCCTTGGAAATATATTTATTTGTGTGGATGAATTTATGGTTTGAAATGAATACAGCTTTAAATCTCGTCAGCTCTCAGCTACGCACACTTTTGAACCATTCGTTATACGACAGCACTTTTTATTCTGTCCGTGATTCGAATACTAGGAAAATTATTATAAACCCTTTTCCCACAAACGGCAATTAAATAACATAAAGCAAATGTTATTTTTTTTGTCATTTAAATATAAAGCTTATAATTTATGTATATTATATTCATACACTGACATAATATGAATTTAAAATTTAAGCTTCTTGTCAGATATGGAATTTTTTGGAATTTTCTATCTTTACTAGATATTGAATAACAATTAATTTAATAAAAACTAATTGATCAATTATATTCATGTTTTATAGTTATCAAAAAATTCTTTCGGACTATTTCGTCACACTAGACAAAGTTCATCTTAATAACAAGTTGAGTGTGAGTTTTTTAATTATATAGATATTTAATTTACTCAATTATTGATTTACGATGCTTTTAATAAGAACATGTATTACATTACGGTTTTTACAAATATTTTTAAAAGCTTAAAAGAAATAAGAGAAGAGTTTACTATATCGCGAGTTGTTTTCTTAGAACACTTTCCCGCGGAGCTCGTATGATCTACAACCCGTAGCTGTAGGCGTTTTCCGTTCCACCACCAGGCTAACACCCTTCGCACGCATTCGGTTTATCTCAGGCGCGAGGGAGACGCACTGTGCGGTGGATGAAGATGCGAAGACGAGGTGAGGGGTGTTGCGCCGAAGCCATCGCGCGGATGCTGCGCCGTGGACCGTTTTTACACCGCTTTTAGGTTATGTCACCGTCCGTCACTCCGGCCGCGGAAGGACGTCTGACGCGGTAACGGAAAATTTTGCCCGCGCACTTTTTCCCGCCCGCCGATGGGCAACGCGGTGCGTTCGCTTCTGATCGCGACCTCGCTTCTGCGAAACTAACTTGAGTGAGTGCATCCGTCGGAGAGCCCCCGAGGACGCCGCTGGGAGTTTCCCGAGGTGCGGTACGCCCGGTGACAGTCCAGCGCCTCGCATCGCCGAGGCTGCAGCTCGCACTTGGCCGCACCTGGCCGTCCACTGACTATTTCATACCTGTCATAATAGTTTACGATCCGATTGACGGGCGCGAGACGGTTTTCTCACGCGTGCCGCAGTGCTGTGTTGGCTAGTTGACCGGATAAGCCCGAGACGACTTTTCTTATACCCCTCGCCTTGAATTTCTCCGAAAATACTCTTAAATCTTTTCAATTAACAGAGAAATAGCTTTAAATCTGATGCATTTTAAATCACACGCAATTTTGATAAGTAAACATTTTTTCGCCAATCTTATGTTTCTAGCATGACAAAAAATATGTAGAAAACAAAATAAACGTTTCAATAATCTTATTCATAATACATTTCATTACAGTGATAAAACAATCGTCTGATATTAGCGCAATAGAGTTAATTTTTTGTTTAGGCATTATATGAGAGTTTCTATGCCAATACAGTACACGCGCAGTTATAAGGAACACCCCTTTTTGGAACGTCAATTGAAAGTTTGCTCTGTTCTTCTTCTACCGTAAATATGCATGTGGATTGTTTTTTTTTTGACTGATTAAATTTGACATACATCTTTAGTGAAAATTTTATTTTACGATCAGAAAAATTTTAACTGGTTTGTATATACCCAAATTAAAACTTTCCGTTGTGAGCGTTTCTTTGATGTATCCCACATAACTTAAAATAAATTGTTTATTTGAAATAAAATATGATATTTGAAAACAAAAAATGGTAATAAAACTATAAATGGGTAAAATTTGTTTATTACACATGAGTATGAATTAAATTTTTTACGTGTGCCGCAAAAACTTTTTCTTGATACCATATTCTTATCAATCAAACAGCCGTGTCTTATAATAAAAAGTATTTAATAGTAATCAAAGCAAATAGCTTTCAATATGATTATTTTCTTTCTTATATTTCATATTTAATACATAAAAATAAATTGTATCTGCTATACACAGAGAGACATTTCAAAAGATTAAATTCACTCTGAACTTTAAACTACAGTTTTTTAGTTCATGCCTATCATTTAAATAAACGTTTTCTATAATTGATTTTAATATGTTTCATGGCAGACAATGCGATCACGTAATTTATATAAAATGTGTATTGCATTTGAAAATATTTCATTTTTGATTAGTAAAGTAACCAAATGACTACGAAAGTTTTAGAATAATTTTCAAGAAACTATTTTTTTTTCGATTATGATCCGCTTAAAAATTGTAAGTATTTTTTTAAATATGACAGTGTATGGTCGTTTAATCACGACGAACTGTTTTGTTGTGGCACTTATCGAACAAGGGTGAAAATTGTGTTTATCTAATTTGTTTGCCTGTCACAAGAAAGAGGATTTCTGCAAATGATAAGGCACTTACACTTTGATACAATATGGGTACACTGGTACAGGGGCGGGGCATCTGTATTGTAAGTCCCGACTCATATTGCTAAGAATTTTGTTTTTTTATAAAAACAGGCCAAACTTTTAGATTTTTATGAAAAAAATCTTATATTACTATCCCATATAAAATATCTACTGATTTTTTTGTACAATATATATATTTAAATATTTAACTTTAAAAGGACTGATACTTCTGTGTTTTACTGTTTATGGAGAACATGAATACGGTGTTGATTTTTAAAACTCAAATATATGAGCTGAGCAAGAAATGGCGTATATATTACAAATAAACATGCACTTAATTATTGTCAATTTTAATATTTTTTTTTTATTTCAAACGGGTTATGTCAGACATAATTCACGAGTTTTATGAAATAAAATATCTGAATAAAAGATGACTTCTATGACAATGTTTTTTTTGTAAATACAGTATTTTTTAGTTTTATCACTAGAACCATGATTCTTAGGTTCTAGTGATTTATATAATTCGTTAAGAAATCAATTCCCATTTGAAGCAACACAGAATTTTGGTGAAACAATTATATCTTCATTATGTAGTAATCAATATGCAATAGTTTGACGCCTATGTCAACTAATTGAATTTTAAATTGTTGGCTTACGCAGAAGTAAACAAGACATCATTCTATCAGAAACGTACCGAATATTAGTATTTTGATAACGTCAACATTTCGTTATCATAGTAAACACGTTGCAAGCAAAAATAATGATACCCGTGCAAAGCGTCAGCTTGGAAGTCTTACAAAATTAGTTCAATGCAAGACTTCTCTCTTATAACATTACTTTAAAAGACATACACTTAAAAATATATACAATAAGGAGTAAGTTGATCCGTAATCCGTTGGAAAAAAATCAATGTCTATTGCGTGTGCTTTAAAACGTCAAATCTTAAATAATTACCAGTATTAAACGTTGAGCTTAATTGATCGTTGTGATTTCAGAAGACATTAATTATATAGTTAGGTAAAACGAGGCTTAACATTGACTTTATAAAAGTGCGCGAAAAATAATAAAAATGGCGGCGACTAATGATTCCAAGAAAGTTGCAAGCCCGTTGCCTTCAGCAAAAGCTGAAAATCACAGCTCGCCGGGAAAAAAGGGTAAGTTGTAATTTACATCTCTATCGTCAACATATTTTTCTCTTGTTTTAAGTCATAATGAAGAAGGTATTGTATTTTAATTTATTTTATTTTATTTAACCATGTTTCTCGTCAGGTAATTTTTAATCTTTTTTCACAGATTATGTTCCCTTCACATTTCTTTTAAAATGACCAAAACCCGTTTTATTCATTCTATAATGAAATTGATTGCTGTATTATTACATTTGATTTATTACTTTACTTCTCGAAAAAGCATCTTCAAACTAATCGTATGGTAAAATTATAAACTGATGTCATATTATTAAATCATCAATTCAAATAACAAATCTATTAAATTCAATTTTACACATAAACTTTATTGATGGTTTAATATGAATAATAATTGTTTGGTAGTTTTTCGTTTTAGTTTTAGAATTTTCACAAAAGAAAAAGCCGTTTATTAATTCCATTCTTTTGACAGAAAAATACAAAGATATTTTATATTTATATATATGTTTTTTTTTTGTAAAAGTAAAATTTTAAAATCATGTTGATAAATTTAATTAAATTACTATTAAATAAAATCTGATTGTTAAGCAGCAACTATTTTCACAAAAATATTTATTCGCAAAACAAATCATTTTTGTCCTAATTCTATTGGTCAAATATACAAAATTAATTGAAAAATCTAGGTTATAGTACAGTATTAGTTAAATAAAATAAACTTTTTTTTATAGAATTAAAAAGTTCAAACATTATAAAAGAAAAATGTCTTGACATTGACTTTAATGAGATCGTAGCACAGAACATCTTCTTAATCAGTTTTTATCAATTGACTTACAAATGATTACGTAAGCTAGAAATTTGGAAATACTTCATTAAATAAAAAAGTCCCTATCAATTTTCGAAACACAAGTTTACTGTGTTAGGATTGGAATTGTGTTATTTTATATATTTAAAAAATATAAATTTAACCAATACAGTTTTTAAAAATGACGTTATTTTCACAACCCATAAAAATACTTCCCTATTAATAATACCAAAAATTATTTTTATAATTTCTCAAATACGCTTGTCCCACTCAATTAAAATCAATTTTACTTAAAAGTTCATTTAAAAACAATTTCGTAAATAGTATGTCTAAAGTATCAGAAAGCTTTTTTAAAGACTGCATCAATTTTTGACAGATTAAAAATTCAATGAACATTTTAATATTCGCTCCAATCAAAATGGATTTGCATGTCATTGTCATTGTCATTCATTGCCTGAGAATTTTCTTTCATTTTTAATGCAGTAACATTACGGAAGTAGTACTGAACATTTTTTATATTCTTTTCAAAATGATTATTGTTCATTTATGAGAAAAAGACGTAGATTATATACCCACAGTCAAATCAAGAAACTATATTACTTTGATTTTAAAACGAAAATTTTTTACATTTTCTTTGGGCACAATTTGGTTATTTTAATAATATTCTCTTAATTTTTTATGTACGGTTGTTTAATAGATATAATATTAAATAACAATTATAAAAATTTAGCACTAATAATGGATTCAACTAAAATTATTACTCTTATATTAAGAACAGTGACAAAAATTAAATGAAATTGACTATATTTTTACAAATTAATGAAGATACTAATGATTTCCAACATTTTCATATTCTCTATCAAACACTGAGATACGGTAAAACGTTAAAAATATTAGAGTTTGCTCTTAATTAACCGAAGTAATAATTCGATTCCCTAAAAGCAATCCATTTTACTCAACTGCCACGTATGGCCTTCGTTTTTTTTCTGTGAGATGTGCATTTTAAATTAGAACACAAAATTTTATATGCTAGTTTCAAAAGTAAACGTAAAAATTGAAATGCAACAAAGCCAGCCGTGAGAAAAATTAAGCTTTTGTAGAAAATATTGCAAGAAATGAATTCATATCAGTTTTCTCACGTCGCAGCATTATTTTAAATTAAATTGCACATTTCCGTTCTTAAGTCGTGCAATGAAAAATTTCTGCATCGCGGCAAACGGTATATTGTAGTTGTAGCTAATTATTTTCACTTTGTAATAATTTAATATACAACGATATTTTTTATCATTAAATTCATAAAAATATCGGACAAAAAGCTTTTAACAAGATATTTTAGTTTCTTTCATGTCGTATTAAGTAAACATAGGAAAAACAAAGAAGAGAAAGGATGCTTGAAAATAAAATTAAAGGAAACAACATTAAAAACTTTTTATCGATAATCTTAAAATTAAAACTAAAAACACCTCCATTTTCATGCTGATTTTACCACGACTAGACAAGAGATTCACCTGAATGCCTTTACCAATCGACTGACAGATCTGCTGAAAATAAACAGTATTTATAAAAGGATAAACAGCTCTAATAATCGATGAATTTAAAAAATGCTTCATTGAAAAATATAACATTTACTTTAACATTTTTATCAACGTTTATATTTACGTTTAGGTATATTTTTTAGCTATTTTTTGTCTTAATAATTATTATGTATCTCTGTTATTGCAATATAGTAATTATGTACACAGAAATAAGACTAAACAGATCTACACAAAAATATTAATTAATAATATTTCCTTTTACAACCATTCAAAAATATCCAACATTTGATATAAAAATTATTTTTCTGAAACTGTTATCACCGTTTTTATTTCATCGAATAGTTTATTATTTTCAATCACTTATTATTAAAAAGAAATAGGTCAACTGCTCTTGACTGTTTAGATCAGACGTAGAATCTGGAATATGTAGCCCCCTTGAGACTGCCTTAGTTAAAATGTGGAGTTGAAAATTCTACCTATGTTAAAAATATTCTCGAGGGAAATAAAAATAAGAATATATTTTGATATTTTTCATATAAAGCCCCTTTTCCAACATTGCTGGGTGTTTTTATTTCAACCTCACATTGTATCGGATTGAATTACTATACAAGAATAATTAGATTTTCTCCGACATTTATATGTTTTGAATAATCGTATCTTATCTCTAAGTCTCTAACGTTCACTAAATAATTTAACAAACTTATTTGAAGATAATCATTAAATTAAGAGAAAAAAATAAAGAATCGTTAAAATAGCAATACTTGATAAAAATCTATTAAAATTAGATGTGATCAACAAAATATTTAGCTTTCATCAAGTACTAAACGCAGACAAACGAAAATTATCGTGATTTAAAAAAATATTAGCAAATTGTAAGCTGATAAGAGATAAACAGCTGCGTTTTCTCGCATGTGCATTTAATACATTTTTATATTTATTTTTCCTGACGGTTGAAGGTTTGTATACCTATAACACTTACTTGATTAAATTGACTTAGCCTTGATTTCAATTAGTTCAAAATAGCACTGGCACGAAACAATCTTGAGTAATTGAAGTTACCTTGTTTGAAAACCTTACTCGTAACCTATTGACATATGCCTCGACAATTTCCTCACTGCCTCCGAGATAGTCTTCACCTATCTTCGCTCACTTTTTATAGGTCATGTTTTCTTAAACAATCGATAAATACTGGCGTTCATTGATAGTTTTAATTTGACATACGATTTAAAAATATATTCGTCTATTACTTGGATAATATGAAATCATAATACGAAAGCACTTATTAGACTCATATACTTAAATTTGTTATAGCTTAAATAATTATACATTGTATGCTATAAGAGAGTTTGTGTACCAAAAATTAAGCTTTGATAAATATACTAACTATTGCTAGTAAATATAAAAAATATTATTATATGACGCTTATTTTCTTCACATACATCGAATATGACTTATTTATAATTATGTTATCTGTCAAAGCTTAATGAAAAACAAATATAAATATATAATATTTTTGAAAATGTAAGAGCTTAAGGGAAATGATTGAAAGGACAATTTTACAACTTCTGTGTTTTGATGTTTTCAAAATTTGAAATAATTGAAAAAAAAAAGATATTTTCATTTTTCTGAACGTAACATTTCTAACAAAAACTTTCGTGGTGGTATTAACTATTTTCACAATTACCCAAGCTTTTTTACACCGTTCATCATCGGATAATGTTAAATTATTGTCCAAGTCCATGGTAAAAACATCCATCAAACCATTAAACTTAGAATTATTCTATGAACCAGACACAATATCTTGAAATACATTATTTGTTAATAGCTCATCACTTTGAATACTCCCCAGGGTATGTGCTACGCTTTTGCTACCGTCGCTACACAGTAATGATATTTATAAGCTACGGATTACACGTACACAGCGTAGAGCCCGCAGCTACGCCAAGTGTACTTGCTAGGCAACCCAACAATAAATATTATTGGATGTAAACCTTCGGTTGTTTGGTAGGAATGTTCTCTTTGATGGATAATTAATAAAGAACACATTTATTTTCAAAGTACGAACTGACCTCGGATAATATTAGATCGGCAATATAATAGCTCAAAGACGATGCACTTTACAACTAAGTTTATTTATGGCCGGCAACTTTTTTGACTTTGATTGCATTTTGTTGTTCTTTTTGTGATTAAAAACAATTTTTTGCCATAAAAAAGTGTAATTAATAATTTGTATATACAATATATTTATTTTAACTAATAAATGACTTTCATTTTTCCTATTATTTTATCTAATATACAAATTATAAATATTTCGGTTGTGATATTATTCTGTAGAAAAGATTGTTTTTTCCTTTTAGCTTTGATTCAACACAAAATATGTTAAACCAAGTAAATAACAATATAAAAGCCATTTCACATGGTTCTCTAAGAAGATTATTTATACAAAGAGGCGTGTCATACAAGCGAAAATCGTTTTCTTGTTCTAATACTTTTTAAAAATTTAAATGATTTATATAGATAGATAATAATAAAAAATACTGCTAAATAAAACGCGATTAGAGACTTGAATGTGATGTAAGACTAAAAACTTTAACCGATATTTAACCTTAAGTTTACCCGGCATCATAATACCCTCAGGTCTACACAGAATACGATACTCTTGCATCTTGATTGACGGAATATTTTTATTTTTTAGGGCATATATAAAAATATATCGATGAAAATTATATTTTGTAAGATTCAAACACCACAATGAATCAAAATATTCATATCCTAATAACATAAATTTTATTATTTTGATGGAAAGATTCTTGAAACTTTTGCTGGAGTGTAGAACCTTGAAATGTCTTATTAAAGAGATTTTGGTGAAACAATCTCAAAATATTAAGAACGATTCTTACGATGATGCAAACATAAAACAAATCTTGAAATCTAGTGAATGAGATGGTATGTAAGATAAATAAAATTTTCTAAACCTTTTGTTATGAACGGATTTCAAAGTGGTTTGTTGATAAAAAATACTAACGACACATTATAATTTAATCATTAAAATACATTTTTTTCGAACGCAACCTCTAATTGTGTAAATTGAACCTCGTATAAGACTGATTTTTGTATCACGAAATATTTGAGTAGGATTTTAAGGATGTTATACAATGCTTGAGTGCAAAAAAATAATCAACCTTGTATATAAATATGTGTTTAAAAATAAATTTTCAGATCAAATCAATTTGCTTACTGCAAAATGATAAAATCTTTTATTTAATTTTTTTATTATTAATTTTAAATCATTATTTTTGGAACAATCCTGAAAAAAGGTCCTATGTAATTAAAAACTAAAATTGTTTAAGAAAGTGGAATTTTCAAATTACCGGAATCAAAAAAGAGCCCCGCCCTTATTATAGTCTCTTGGTAGAAAAGTACGCAATGAAGAGAGAGAAGGGGATCCTACGTGAGACCTTTACTAAAGTTTTAAAATAAATGTGAAAGGGAATAAAGTATTCGTGTATTGTTCAAGGTTCAGTGCAAGTTTAAGCTACGAGCGCAGTTTGGGGTATATGTACATCAAATGTATGTACATACAAACAGTGCCCCAGGATACTGCCACGTGTAAAAGAGCCAAGGACACTCATACTAAAAAGTCTTTTATAACGTAATTTATCAAAGGTAACATGAATCTCTTGAATATAGATGTTCTTTACAAGTAATATTACTGACAATATAAAAAAAATAGATCAGAATGAATTGAATTATAAAAATCGTTTTCAATTTCTTTGAATTTTTTTTCAACTATTTTCTCTTTTTCCAACATAATTAATATCTTTTTAATTCAGAAAGTGGGCGTTTTCAACTAATTATTTTATTGAAAATAACGTATAAATGTTTTTTAGTGTCTTCATATTTTCAGTTATATGTATATTTATGTTCAGTCTTTATTGGTTAAAATGAATTAACTCTATAATTACAAGTTTGTAGCTTTAAAACATAAAAATGTCATGTCGTAATTTATATCAAATCCATATAATATTACCATATAAGGTTTGATTTGAGCATTTAAAAATGCATTTCTATTATTAATTACCATACATTAAAAAGTTAGCAATTTGATTAATCGTTAAGACTTAATTAAATATTTTATTCAGTTATCCATAAAAGTTTGTGAAAAGTGAAAATATTTAGAAACCACGAAGAAATGAAATTATTTTAGAAACTTCTTAGGGCAATTGTCATTCTTGTAACATCATTCATCAATTCTTCAACTGGGGAATGTTTTTATTCCTCTCTCAAGCTATAAAATATTTAATTTACTACTTTTATAAAATTAGCATATTTTTCTGAACAATCAACGATGTTATAAAAGTATCGGTAAAATTTTTTCAAGTATAAAGATTGAAACATGAACAAAATACAATTCGACTTTGTATAACAAAACATTAAAAATATTACGCGTCCAAAATTATTTAACCTCTTTTAATCATATTAATACGATTTAAATGAATTCTGTAATTAATATTATAAATATTATATTATACTTTGTTCGCCTATTTGAAATACAGTTCCAGAACTCTTATGGAACTATTTACCTATTATAATATAAACACATGAAAAAATGTAATAACGCTAAATCATAGAACCTAGATTTCCAGTGTTCCGTAGCCATGTGGCCATAAAACTAATCTTTTCTCTCGTTGTTACTGTCGTAAAAGTACATTTTTGTCCACATTTTATCTTAAAGAGTATTCTTTAGTGATATTGTTCTGTTCACTAACCGCGCGACATATTGTATAAAACTCCTGCCTTTTTACAGCTTCAACACATCCAATGGCTCTTTAACCTTCTATTTATTTAAATAGTAGAAATTTTATAACGAAGAAAAAAAATCACACATTTTGGTACATCAAAACTATTGTCATTTGAAGCTTTTGCGATCCAAATCTTTCTTAAGAACACGACCGGTTTCATTCATCGTCAATTTGACTGAAATTAATCGTGCTGAATAAATGTTTTGTGTGTAATATGTCCGATACGTGATCGAAAAATTGTTAAATATTCATTAAATTATCACGAAAAAGAGATATACTAATTTACAAGACTTGCACACGGTATGTTCTTTATGCGTAGTGTTGCCATACTTTCATAAAATTAAATTTATCTCAAATTATTTCGTCAATAACCAATCACATACAATGGAAACTTATCCGAGTGTGTCCGAAGTTAGTCTCAAGTGAGTGCGTTTGACATTTCAAAATGGCGCAGATTTAAACAAAAAACGCAATTTTGCAAATTAAACCTAAAGCCGTTAATTTTAGGACGAACCTGCGCAGTAAACTTATATCTTTTCAAATAAAAGGGACTAAACGGTTAACTTTCTTCTGAGAAGATCCTAAAATTTTTAGGTATTTGTTTTATCGTTCTCGCTTACGGTGTGTGGCACAAAAATATTATTACCCATTCAATGATCATTGCCTTAGACTAGTGAAGTAAAAACCTAAAATTTATATTAAATTAAAAGCTTATATATTATACTTGGTAATATTGTTTTTAATGCATATTACTTTGCCACAAAACAAATCAGTATTGTGCATCTTTAATAATTGAAGAAAATATATAATTTATTTTTCTTCAAAACTAAATGTTTTACATTACAGTTATTAACATACCGTCTCCAATATAATATCTTGCATCGTAAATTATCGTCAAAACACCAATCAGGCTCATCCATATGGATCGTACTCTCTAAATATTTTGGTAAATTTTTAAAAGAACTATGTGAAGAAAATAGTTTTTGATAATATATTGAATTTCTGAGTGACTGACACGCATTCACATCAATCAAAAATTTACATTTTTATAATACATATTTCATCAACAATGCATATTACGCATTTTTATTGTAAAATAAAAATAATAATTGCTTACAATATTTACTATCGGTATTCATCAATTTCAATGTTGAAAGAACCCTTTACATAATATGAACTTGAATAGATTTTATTTTTAATTTAAAAGTAATTCAAAAAATCTTTACTTAATTAACAGCGTCCATTTATACGTTTATTCTTTGCAACATAATATCATCAATTTATTTTCTCAATATCTTGTGATAATTGAACCTAATGTCATGGTTTCAAAATTGTTTTTCGAGCATTTTAAATATAATACATAAAATAATATCATTCAACAAAATCAATACCCATAAAGTACTTTATTGCAGACAGACACATAAAAAACTTTGCATTCGACTCATTCGTGCATTGAGCTGAATGTATTATATTTAAAAAAATATAACAAACTCACTAGATGATTATATAAAATAATAATCTATACGTTATGACAGTCTTATACCGAAAAAGTCTTCTAGTTTACCATCCAATTTTACGTTGTCTCGCATAAATTCAAAGTTGGAACAAAGCTCTTTGTTCAAAGATGGAAGAAAATAAAAGAGCGAAGTTCCCGCCAGTGCCGCAGTGCTGCCAACTTCAGACTGATATACGAGTATAGAGTTTTAGGTTCAATCGCTAACAAAGCAGCAAAAAATATCAACAAGAAAAGTGTCAAATGTATTTTTAAGATGCTGAGATTGATGAATTGACGAAAAGTTGATATTTTGTTTTTAATTGTAACTAGTCTTTATTGTTTTATGCTCGTGAACTTTTTTATTAGAAAAAATCGTTTTTATAACAAAATATAGGTATACACTACTTTCAAAGCTGATCAATTTATCTTTAAATAGACATTATGAATCAAAATTTGACATTCATTTTAATAAATTAATTTTTTCCTGTCTTTTCTAAGAATATATATTATATATACCGAATCTGTTTTCGGGATATATCATATATACATTATAAACGACGTGACTTTACCTGCTATAGTTTGTATAGAAATTGCGATTTCATTACATAGCTATTTTTTTAATAAGAATGAAAACAGATGATAAAAATCTACTCTTTTCTAGCGATAATTAAGGTTTTCGTGTTAATAATAAAAAAATCTGAAGCGTAGGAATAGCGTATTTTTTTTACACATAACTTGCGTTCATTTTAGCTTAACGGAAAAAATCTGATTCTGCAAAGCGCTTAAACTGACAAAACGGGAAATTCATAGCACCCGCTTTAATTTACAGCTGTCCCTCTGTCGGTCAGCACGTGACACTAATGAAGGCTTTCGGAGACCATTTTTGTTCATTCGTCAAAATGAAGGATTTCTTTATGTCAAAGTTTACAGCTTAACATTGCTTACCTTTTAAAGGGAGGTACTTTACAACCACAGAAAGGCGGTCAAAAACAAAAACCTAAATCTGTCACATTATCTTCTACAATTTCTGACACTGTTTTCGAAGGAAAGCTTTTATAATTTATTATTAGAGGTATTTATTTTCATGAGAAAATTATAAACTATGTTTTCTTAAGCTTAAAAAATATAAACGAAAAGTTGTGGTGACGGGTGTCCCCAAATAATAGCATAATCAATGCATATTGACAAAAAAGATTGAGCTGCCCAAATAAATAATAGTAATAAATAAGCAGTGTGATTCATTATCTAAAATACTTACTAAAGTTATGTAAATTCTTCAATATCATAAAAAATATGAAAAAGACTAAATTTTCGTTTTATTGATAATATTGGAGTCTATCAGAACGTAGTAGAATTGTCATTGCGCTTAATTGATTCAATAAAATATTGGTTTGTAAATTAAAATCAGAGACCATAAAAATGCATACGAAATATACTTTTTAAATGATCTGAGAAATTTTATAACCAGAAAGAAACACATTTTTCATTTATTGTATTATGTTTGAATTCAATATTTCCTTAAATCGTACACCATTCACTAGATTACAATAGTTGTTACAATAGGACACTCAGAGCTCAGTGAACATAGAAACTAGCAATGATGTTGAACCTTCGGCATGGACTTTTAATAAACCAGCGTCATAGAAACATATATCTAGTGCTTGGATAAGTTCTCTGCAAAGCTCGCGCACATTGTAGGTTTGAGTAGAGCTTTGCACAAAAGTCAGTCAGACACAAAGCAGAAAATGGGCCACGCGGATTTTCTGGCGAGTTTTCAGAAGGGGTGTAACTTCTACCCTAGTATTTTCAAAGTTATTGCTCAAGCTCAGTAGCGCTTGAAACAATAAATTTTGGAAAAAAAAAACCTTTCTTATCAAATGATAAGAAAAGATTTATGGAAATATTTTTTTTGCTTTGTCATTTACAAATCGCTTTTTAAAATACAAACCTTCCAAATGATAGTGAACATTTTTTAAACGTTGTAACTATGTATTAAGAAAAAAACTATTTATCTAAAAAAATGTGTCGCTACAATAAATGATATTTTCTTGTAGCAACTCTGCGTGGAATTTCTATACTTCTTATAGAAGTTTTCAAAACAGAAATGGTTTCACGAGAATTACTATTTAGTTATTAAAGATATCTTTTGAGCCTCATTGTGCCATATTATTTGGAATCTTATGGAAAGAAAAAATGGCAAATGCATTTGAACTAAAATTAAAGTATTAATTTTTTGAATATATTTATATTCATTTAAACCCTTTAGCACCGCAAACTAACTAACGCAAACGACGTGGTTCCAGGTATACAAAAACATTACAGAATTTTAAAAAAGAACCCTGATTTCTTCTTATTTTAGCTACTCATTTTTAAATAATATTTTGACTCTTTCATAAAAAAATATAAATTTTATTATGTTATTTAATTAATTTCAAGCCCCATCTACAAAACAATTGTTATGTAGCCGTCGTAACTTGAATATGAAATATGTTATTTTGATATTGCAATTCTCAAAATTGTGTACCTAACATGAATAGAAGTTATTTTAATCTTTTATTTTTAACGTCAACAACGATAAATAATTGCCAAACTTATTTTATAAAAGCTTTTGTAATCGTTCTAAAATACAATACATAAAATTAAATGACGATAAATGGAATACATTCTACAATATGATAATTTGTGATGTGATTCGTTCAAGATACGTTTCATTACAAGGCTTTTGGATTATTGAGTAGAGCCCCTTTTGAACAATAAATGAAATGACACTGCATGTTAGATTATGTAATTTCCTTTCCGATGACTTAAGTTATGTTACACGCTTAATAGAATCTGCTGATGTAATTATGGAGGCTCCGAAGACTGGGAAAGGGTGGCAAAATTTTCCCTTGCTCTTCTCAATGTTGCCTCGACATAATGTGCTTGTTAAGACGCAGATGGAAGTGATTCACTACCCACATCAAGAGCGAGTGCTTTGAATTATGATTTATGAAACGTTATGAGCGGTGATGTTACTCCTCTTGGTACTTTAGAAGAGGTTTTTAAGTATGATATCCAAAAATCTAATACAGAAGCACGCATAAAATTACAATCAAATCTTTAGAGACGTTCAAATATTATGAGAAAATTGAAAAAAGGATATGTGAGATAAGAATTTTTGTCACAACAGTGAAATTCTTGATATGCTCATTAAAAAATACTCAGCGAATAACAAGTATTGGTACATAAAAACACATTTATCTCTTACAGAGACTTGTTTATATATACATCATTTACATTAAGAATACAATTTTCACTATTTGAATTATTAATTTTGCGTATTTGGAATGATCTAAAAAATCCTACCTCATATCTTTTAAGGCCCACCCGTCTTGTTTTAGAAATAAGTTTCTTACTTTGTTTATATCTATAACTATAGAAAAAAATCATTTCTTTATGACTTTCATTTCACTTAGGTTTATTGAACTAAAGATCATTATCTCTTAATGATTCATTTAGTTTTGATAAAAAAATACAGGAATAATTAGCAATAATGAGTCAATAATTAAAATCGGTATATCACATGATTAAGGAAGACAAAAGGGTGATTAATATATTACAATATACAAATTTTTGGTTAAATGGCATTGTGCAGATACGGTAGAATTTTTTATATAAAATATCAATAAAAATAAACGTTACAAATGTTTTTAATAATCACTATTTATTCAAAAATATAAAAATTTGTTAATGACTTGCATTTACTCATTTTGATTATTATCACGTTATTAATATATATTAATAAAGTAATTCAAAAATACAAAGATGATAAAGTTCACATTACGTAAAAACTGTATACTGACTCGATATTTATGGTAAATGTATACTAATTGGAAATACATTTATAAACTCATTGTATATAACTACTGATTTGAATTTATATATTCAGTATTATAAAAATATTTGTCAAATTCATTTCATAAATTGCAAAAGAGAGTTCTCAATCTAATGTTATTTTTATTTGGAAGAAATAATCTCATTTTCGTAAATGGGAGACTTGCAATGCATAAAGCATTTGAAGATTACTACTTTGTATATACGTCTGATAATTTAAAATTGAAATGTTTCCACTCAATTCACGGAAAACTGAATAAATTCCACGCGTAAAAATTTTGTATGTTGCGAAAAGTATTTTTCAATGATAAGTTTGTATTTTTAAAAAATATTTTCGAACGCATTATTGATTAGTAATAGATTTGAACCTTTTTTTTTTGTAAATTTATGCTATATTTTTATTTTTATATGAATATAAAATATGATATAACGATTATTTTTGGATTTTTTAAGGTCAAGTGAATTATATTTAGGTTGTTTTTTTTACGAATGAATTTTAGCGAAACAATTTATATACCATACATTTTTAGTATTATTTTCACAATTTCATAATATGAAAATTAATAGCACTTCTACTGATTCTAAGTATTATAAAGTGATTCGATCACATGGTTGCGAATATATTATTGTAGAAATGTAACTTAACGTTTTATTCATATACGATGCAATCTCACTAAGAAGTGGCAGGAAGCACATTTTAAGTAATTGAAATGTTTTAGCTTATATAATACTTATGGAATATGTTGAATAGAATTTTAGAATATTCATTTTTGTGTCATTCATCCTGACATTGTTTTTAACGTGTTATCACATCCTACACCAAAAAAATCTTAGGATTTGAACCAATGACTCCGTTGTATCGACACATAATTTAGTTTTATTTTTTTATATCTTGTACGATACACGCAGTTCAACTGTTAATATTGGTTCAAATCCCAGTACACACGACTTGCACTTTGTAAGCGGTCTCTTTCTTTCTAACATTTTCTTTTCTAAGTAGGTCTACACGAAATGATATGTTCCCCAGAGGAAAAAATCTGAAATATATTATTCACAAACGTTGAAACATGCTTTATTTTCACTGTGATAATGCTTAGAAAATGAAAATATATGACATATAAGTATTTTAGGATATCAGTGAAATATCCTTGAGTGCTTTTTTAATTAAAATTTTTTCTCTTTTTTTAAGGATACATTGTATAATAGATACTGATAAAACAAGTCCATGGAAGTCCAAGTAAAAAATAGTCCATAAGGTATGGACAATAAGTAAAGTAATGTAAAAATAAAAACAAGAACAATCAAAAGCTCTATTGAAATGATTTTTCTGTCTTGCAAATAAATATAGTTAAGAAATTTCATCCGCGTGATTTTCTTAAGGCTTAGTGCTTAATATACATAGTTTGACATTAAAAACTCAATTCATTAGAACCTTTTCAATTTAAAATGATACAGAAATAATAATATCTACTGAATTGTATTTAAAAAAAAAACCTACATTCATTTTCAAGACATACTTTATGCAAGAAGATGCAAGACATTTTTTCTTACACTAAGCTTAAAAACCTCAATAAGAATTTATATTTAATATTTTTATAGTGATTGTTACTTGTTCGGCTTAGTATTATATTATAAACTGATGATAACTCTGACGATTAGCGAAACCAGTTCTCAGTGTCCAATAATGTGTATGTAGTGAAAAATTAGTTGGGTGAGTTAAAAACCATATTGTTTTATATTTACGACAGTAAACGTAAATGTTAAACATTTTGGTTACAAATAATAATTTATAAACTAATTTCACAATTGATGATACAATCAAAAATGTCAATAATTATTTAGTATTTTTCTGTTACTGTTACTGCTGTTTTTGTTTAAGGTTTAAAAAAAAAATGTGAATGCTATGACCACTAATTCATATTTTGAAATGGTTAATAAACTCTGATATATTTACTTTTTTTCATGTTTTACATAAGATGCTAATATCTCCCAGTAGTGTAGTGCAAATAATTTATCTGGCACACTTCAGCTCAATTTATTCTTATCGTCAGGTAATATACGTCTTACATTTCGCAAACTACTGGTTTAATGTCTTTTTGAGAAAACTCTCAACTCAATTACTTAGTTACTGCACAGCGTTTATTTCGATTCATACTACGCAACCAATAATCAAAGATACATTGGACATTTAAAACATATATTTATATAATAAGCAAAATATTATTCTCTCATATTTACAAGCACTGCTATGATGGTATCATTTGCAATACTGCTATATTTAAAATGTCTTTTGGATCATGTTTTTAAATCAAAGTATGACTTAAAATTGAAATGAAAATTTAATTCATTGCCAATTCCTGTAAAGGTGCAGTATCTTTTCAATAAATATATATTTAGATAACGACATCAACTGATGCATGAAGGTATTGGAATGCCAAATTATAATTATTGAAACTGTGTACAATTTCACATGTTATGTTACTCACAATATGGGTTTCGCCTTTCGGCAACTTCAGACATTCTATGACACGGAAGCAATAAAACTTAGACAACTTAAAAGCCGGTTATATTACATTCGTCTAACGGAACGATTGAAGATGTTGAAAGGCGGAACCCAGGTCATGAGTCATGAAACATGTAGAAATGTACAAAGTTTCAGCGGTTCAAATTTAAATATTTTTTACAAAATAACCGTTTTTTCATTCTGAATAATGAAAATTAAAAAATCAATATTTTTTTATAACAAAAATTATTATTTAATATAACTTATATACTTTCATTTCATAAAACTATTTGATTCAAATCGTACTTGGATGTACACGACTGTAAAAAGAAAAACAAATTTAACAGTTGTCTCAGATGAATAAGTAAAAAGAAGTATTGAAAATTAAAAATAAATCTACGCTCTCTTTCGAGCGGTTTTAATTGAAAATGATAAATATTTATACGGTTATAACCGCGTTTCTTGACATACAAATTAAATAAAATTTATAATCACGACGCCATGCCCATCAATCAAGCAAGCTTGTCTGGTTGTTTATATTATATTTACTAGTGCAAAAATATATCCACCTTTACAGTTTACCATTGACCCAACCTAACTAAAAAAACATTGGTCGTTACAGAAAACATCAATATTTACGCAAATACCTTCTATTAATAATTCACCTTTTTTACGTCGACTGCTTGCTCACGCTGCCCACGAAGGTGCGCTTTTACGGATTATTTTACATTTGCCCTGTTAAGAGTCAAACATACCTTTTCTTAGCAAAAATAAGTGAATAAATTCTTTTTGAAGTATTTTTTTTTAGATTCTAAACTTTCTTCTCATATGATGAAGACAGTTTTTACTGAACTTATTTCAGGCTACAATTTTTATATTAATAAAATTATAAATATTTAAAAATGATTTTTTTCAAAATAGCAACGAATATTTTATACAATCGAGTTTTATTGCTTTAAAACGCAACTATTGCACTGAATACATTTTATTATCAAAACACCTTCTAAAGCATGTAGGTATACGAAATTGTGAAGCTTTTTTTGACTTTCAGAAATATTTTTTTATTTTAGTTGATTTCAATATGACGATAATTTTTTCAATTGATAGATTTTTGGGTACCTTTTTGAGCAAAACACTCTTATAAAAATTTTACTAAATGAACTAACTTAAACTTAATTTAAAAATAACTTATTTATATATACACTGTAATAGCTAAATATAATAAAAAATTGATTAAAAATAGTAAATTTTATCAATACTTTGTAAAGTAACTGAGTGATTGATTTATAAACATTAATTATATAATCTGATGATACAGTTAATTGAACCGATGATTTTGAATAATGATAAAGGATTAAGATGTTTTTTTTAAATATTATTATTTTTTTTAATAGACTTAATAAATATAGGTAATAAACAAATATAATAGGACTATTAAATTGGTGTTAGAAATTCGTATCAATTTTGCCGACAGAGTCATTAGATATCTAAAGAAACATTCTTCCAATTACAAAATGAGTTTTGTAATGTTTTATTCCACGCTCACTATAACGTTTGCACGCCACTTGAATTGGTTGTACACAAATAAATTATTCAGTTCATTTAGTAGGAGTGCTTATTGATTTTGTAAATGTATACGTTCAAACATGCATTGTGTACTAAAAATTATGTTGTATTGACAAATAATTAATGTTTGAACATAGCTTTTTGCAATATTTAATTAATGTATTTTATGTCAACATGTGCTTTATATTTATTAATAGCTTTGGGACAGTCATAACAAATAAAAATGTAAAAAGAGGATTACAATCAAACTGGTACGTCACTTCTAACATAACATTTCGATTCGTCCTCTCGTTAAAAAAATTGCTGACAGAATTACAACTAGTATGTATTGCAAAAATCTTGAAAGAATACTTTATTATGACTGTTTCATTTAACTCTAAGTCATAACGACTTACAAATAATTATCGAAGAAGTAACATAATAAATATTTTAATTCAAGTTTGGTGAGACCAATTTTCTCAATGATTTCAATTTTAATACGGTGAAAAAAATAGCAATGTATATTAGTTCTACAAAATTATTTTTTTTAAACATAGTTGATAGCTTTTTCGGCTCATGCCATCGTCAGAACTATCCGATATAGAACGATGGCGTGAACCGAAATAGCTATCAACTATATCTAAAAAAATAATTCTGTAAAACTAAAATTCATCGCTATTTTTTTCACCGTCTTATAATGGAGTTCTACCAAATGAATACCAATTCAATCAATAGATTTCAATTTTATAACAGATGCAGTATATTCAGATAATTTTATACGTGCATTGAAGAAATCGTTTACTTTTCATAAACGTATATTTTTTACTTTCTTTATGTTTTGATATATGATAAAAACTAAAATCTCTTTTGTATGATCTGACAATCGAAAAAAGTGTTTTGTATTTTTTTTTACTTAATAAATGCTTTAAAAAACGTATAGCACTGGGATACTTGGTCACACAAAGAGGCAGCAGTAAGTGATTTTACAAACGATCTGTGCGCTTGGGCGTCTGGCAGGAAAACCACTTGCATGTTTAATCCCAGCTTATGCGAGAAAATGGAGTAAGGCCACAGCATGGGAAGTGTTTACCTAATCCACGGTTACAAAACACGTGAGCGGGGATTAGATGCCTACCTTAAGAAGCTTACTAGACTTTATCACTTTTTACGAAACTAGCACTCTGAAAATAACGCTGGCGTCATTAAATGGTGTTAAAATAAATTTTATGTGATACCTGCGTAATTCCAAAGACTTGTGACGCTGTGTTTAAGCCATCCGTGGGAAAGGTATTATAAAGGTATGATTGGCGAAATGTCTGACGCGATGATAGCCCTATTTCAATGTTAGTATAGAACGAAGTAATAATTCTTCGCATCAAGCATTGTTAACGAATAGTATTACAAAATGAATATCATGTAGTGTATTATTTAATTATACTATTTTTGCAGTCATATTATCGCTGTTACTGATGAAAACGTGGTTGGATAAAAATATTTTTTTATTAAAATGAATTTGTTAAACAAAAAATATCTTTTTCTTCACATTGTAAAACTTCGTTGAAAATTCACGAATAACAAGCCTGTTAAACTAAATTCGTGTACAAACTACAAACTAAAATAAACTAAAAGACTTTAGTTCACTTGACTTAAATATTCTTACTTATCTCATTAGTAGTATATAATAAAAAAAATTACGATAGACTCAATATTGTAAATGTTTATATTATTCTTAATCTACTTAAAATATATATTTTGTGTAAATTTATTATTACATTATACGAATTTATTCATTTTCCAATATTTTTTTCATACATATCCAAAATTTTTGAAATAATCAAGCAATATAAGGCTCAGATTTTTTGATTTCAAGAGTATTGAGTTAAAGCTGTGATCGTAGGTTACTTCAAACACTCACTGAACGAGAATCTTATAAACCTTAGCTCTAATCCTGAGCGTACATTCCTAAAATGAAAATAACTATAAATACCAAACAAAAGGGAAAATCTTTGAAGATTTTTTTTCGGATTAATTTGATTATATTTTCTTCAAAATTTACAGTCTAAAAATTTCATCTCATAAAAATACCATGACATTATATTTAAGTTATATTTTGAAAACCCAATTTAATTAACAGTATAACCAGCTATTATAAAATTATTGTAATAAATATTCAACTCATATCTTTTCTAAAATAAGTGAACTGTAAGAAGCCTTTTTGTAATAATATAGATAAATTCTTAACTAACTTTTCTCTTTTTTTATTTTGCCATTTTAAATAGAGGAAGCTTTTTTGAATTCCTTGTTGTTTTCTATAAATTAATATTATTACCGTCATCTTGTTGTATTTATTTTTCATAAATACTGTATTCATTTTAACGGAAAAGCTTTTAAAAACCTTAAAAAGCTTTTTGTCGGAAAAGTGAGCACGTAAAAGTTCATTCAATTAAAACTTTCATTTTTCAGCGGCAGCTAATTTGAAATTACCAAAAAAAAACCAGCCAACATTTGTGAAGTTGAACATGTCTGTACGAAAATGAATTACCTTTTTTATACATTGCGATCAGGAGGTATCATAACTTTTAAAAAATTTAAGCTTTCATCGTAAGTCCCATTTTTATTCGATTAATTCAACAATACATTAAATATAATGATGGCTACACGTGACATAAAACAGACCAACCTATTACTTATCAATATTTAGAAGTAAAAGAATCTTTGACTTTAAATACAACATATTTATCAGATAAAAATGTATGCTTATTGTATTACGCACAAAATTCAAATTTGACTTGTTAATAATTTTTAACAATTGACAAAAACGATGTTTTTGTGAATACGAAATATATATAGTGATTATTTTTTCTGCGTTAATATTTGTAAATTCTTTTTACTTATTTGTGTTTTATAATATTATATGTTACTAAGTAGTTTTTAGATTTATTGAACACAATTTTACCATCCTCATAGAGCAAAACCGTATTTTTTTCATATATTTATTGAGGAATATATTCTTTTTGCAATATCACAATATTTTTTAATGAATTCGGATATGAGGTGGTTATGAACATTAATTTAGAAGCAACGTGGGTACGCACTTCCAAAGAAGTTAATGGAAAATTGTGAGGCATTTTACAGGGCCTACTTTGTGATTAATTTTTGGGAACGTTTAAATATTTACAACCTTTTATCAAAGTGAGTCCTGTTTTAAATTTTAACTTATACACAGTTGCGGAATTAAAGTTCGCAATATTCATGAACAAAGATGCTAAACTAATTGTTGATCCCTTTGATATTATATATTAATATTAACCAATCTTGTAAAAGAATTTACTTTATGTTCAAAAAGAATTGTTGCCACTTATATACGAAAGAATTTTAATTGTTATATTCCACATATTTCAAAAATATTGTGATACAGTTTTTCAAGTTGTATTCTTTAGTAATATCTCTATAGCTCGTAAATGTAGGCTGTCAGGCTATATTCCTTCCTCATTTAAGAAGTTGGAAAACTGACGAAAGCTTTTCCTGACAGAAAGGTCTTGGAAAACGACAAAATTGGTAATACTGTATTTTTTTTCATGATGAAAGTTGATATTATCTTAATTTCAAAGCCTGGGAAAGATCACACTCTTCCGGTAAGCTATCGACCAATAAGTTTGCTTTCCTCAGTGGAAACTATTTTTGGGCGTGTTATAATAGCTAGCCGTGTTTTAAAAGCAAGTGATTGCAGAGAAAAAAGTAATACCTGATATATAGCACAAGTTTTGCGCGAATCACTCGACAAACTACCATCGAGTAGTATAGTTGATCAAAATTTGATTCAATTTATGATATCGACTGAAGGTGATTGAAGTAATTTCAATATCAAATTTGAATTATTACAACTTTGTGCGATTCTACATGTTTTGTCACTATCAATTATTATTACTTTATGTAATATTGGTTCAATGACTCGACAATCTTGTGGAGAAAATTCCTACATTTCATCACTATATATTTTATCGTTATTTGAAACTTATATAAGTCTTCTTAGAAAAAAAAACAATTATATTTTAATAATTGTTCATTATTATTTGTTGTAAAACTCTTTTAAGAATGAATCATTAACAGGACTAATCGTTAATAAAAATTATCACTCGCAGTTATTTTAATTATCATTAGATAAAAATTATTAATTTCGTTTTAGCTGCCCTTTAGTTCTTGTCTTGGGGGTCTGCCTTTTCTTGTAATTAATACTTTTGGCATATAGACGATACTAATTGTTTATTGTGCGTCAGTTCTGTTGCATCCGTGTGATAGAATACCTGAAGATACTGAAAAGCGAAACCTGGGAAACATTCTTAAGGAGCTTCAGTAGAACTCTTTTATATTTTACATAAGCCTTTGATGGGGTGTGGACCAAAGAGCTTGTATTCAAAATTTTGAAGGCTTACCTCTGGTAAATATTCTAAATGTTGTAAATAAAAAAAATTTCATTGATTAGGTGAAACATTAACATTTTATTTATTCTCATAAAGTATTCATCCAATTACAAAATATTGGTGTATTATAAAAACAAAAGTGTCAAAAAAGAACTTCTGGCTCTATGGTGAAAATCGTTTTATTCCAAATCCCAGATCGAAGAACGTCAGAATAAAATCTTTTCGGACCAAATTCTAAGAAATGTACATGTAAATGACATATTTTTTCGACGTAAAATCATTTTTTACTGCTAAGCACGAGAAAGGTTTTTGTCTTAAATAAAAGAGGAGACGTGTTTTCTGTCAGTTTCCACGAATATTGTTTAAAAAAAAATATCATCATTCCTAAATAAGTTTCCAAACTACCATGTATTTGTAAATTCTTTTTAAAATTTAACAAATAAAAAAATGTTTAAGAGCCATTAAAATATATGAAGCTAAAATAAAACAAAAGCTGTTGTCTTTAAGCCTTCCAATTTCAAATGCCTTTGTCCGCAGACTCGCTGGCGACGGCTGTCACACAAAGAGCCTGATAAAGACGGCGATAATAGTTTTTGGATATACTCAATGTGCAAGAACGAGATACACAGACGATATCGTGGTCCTTCTACGTTAGTAAAGGCGATGAAATTGAAACGTCTCTGCAGTAAATTGCAAGCAGACCAGACCGTACAAAAGAACATTTTAGATTACACATACACCCAGATATATAATAATATGTTAAATATTTTTTTCTCTCCAACTATAATACTAAATAATAGCAGTTTATTTATTTGGTCTATAGCATTATGAATATAACACTATTTCCAATTGACAAAAACAATGATGAACAGTGTCATGTTCATTTTTGAATCTATCTTATGAAAAAACTGAATTGACATGCGGTATCGTATATTCATAATCTCTGAGCTATGATTTATTTGACAAGACATCCGTTTTCACCGGGACAGTTCCGTTTTCAGGCAAAGTGTCTAGGCGTCTTTTAAAACATCTTCAAGGCACTAAAATTTCTCGTTTTCGAAAAGAGAGAAACTTGCAAACAATTAAAAAAACTAATAGGTAAAGACGCAGGCGCGAATAAAATAAGATTTGCTTAGAAAAAAGCTGTCAGACTAGTTTGTTTTATACGTCCACAAAACATATCGATGATCTTTTAAAAAAAAATGGAAATGTAAAATGACATTATTTAAACATTACCACTTTGTCAATTGTATTACAAGTATGTTGAATGTGAGATCCTTAAAACGGGTAAAAGCGTACATTCTTTAAGTATCCCAGTTTGCTATAAGAAATAAATGGTCACGTCAATTATAACCCGCATAAAAATCGAAATTTTCTCTCAATAGTTCAACACAAATGAAAAAATTGATGATTGAATTACATTCAATCGATATTTGAATTATCGCTAGAACTTCCAATAGAAAAATTCACAAAGATGAGTTGTTTTACTTTTCAAATAATCACCATTTCATAATTGACTTTTCTTTAATAGTTACAGAACAAATATCATCCACAATCATTCTTATTTTATCATTGGTATTGATATGGTGATCAATGACGTTATATTCCTTAACGAATCTCACGGGTTCGAGTGCTAGCATGAAATATTTTTTTTTCGTTCGATTTATACAGGTATGGATGTATTTCCTGTTAACTCCCTTCCATTAAAAAGAGACTACGCAATTGAGTATCATTCGAATATAACCAACGTTTACGATGCATCATTTATGAAGCCATAATTGTACGGCATATTGGGGGCGGTTATGAATTGAAAACATATAGATTATAAAATATCTCTACATATCGTTATTATAAAGTTACGTTCGCGAAATTATTTATTTCTGACAAAAATATTGTAAAAAACCCTTCTTTATTTTAAATAAATACACATCAATTTATAATGTTAATATATACAAAATGCCTTTCAATCAATTGCGTACGCAAATTTTAAGTAATTGGCATAAGTAATTGCATAGCTCAAATTTTGTATGTTTACGTAACGTTTTGAAATCTACTTCAAAGTTAAACGGATTAAGCAAAACCTATCGAATTAATTAATTGCAAAACGTTTTCGAAATACGTTAGAAGATAATCCTTCCAAATGCTGATTTACTGGATTTGAATCAAGCGAAGTTGTTCTATAGCATTCAAATGGTGCAATAATTTCCTTCAATTCAATCAGACAAACTTAAAAGACCTGTAATACTCTATAAACTCTCAATAAACTTTAATGCAAAACATGTAATACTTAAGCTTTTTACTTTAATGCACAAGCAGTTAAGTCTTATTATTGTTCATCAAACATTATATTATCTTTTAAAATTGCTTATATAACAGAAAGTATTTTTTAATTTATGTTTTATGAGTCTTACAACATTAAAACAAATAATAATTAACAAAAAGCTAATTGGAGAAAGATTGAACGTTAACTTTATTGTAAAAACTGACACAATTCAACATTCGGAATCATCGTAAAGTATTTTAATGCTTGTTGGTTTTAACTGAATTTTTTTTTAGTTTAAGCTGAACAGCTTGTTTTGGAAAGGAATAAAAACTCTACATACTAATATGACATCCTCTCTGATCATAATACCCTGTCATAATTTTGTTTCGGAAAGGTTTCGTGTGATGATTACTTAGAACATGACAAACATTGAGTTATGATAAGTTACCGAGCTTTTTACATTATTTGAAAAATGACTAAATTTAGTTTTTACTTATCATGTCTTTATGAAATATAAAAATAAAATCATTGAAAGTCATCAAAATTCACAATACTTATTACTGTGATGAACAATAGTTTAATTTTAAAGCTTTTCAATGAGTAATGTAACATCGAATCTCTTTTATTAGAAATACTGAAAATTTATTGAAGATAAACACGTTCACATTTTCTATCTGATAAATGAAAGCTACTACTCAAAAAATATCATAGCGTTGACACAGTGGTGGGGTGACTCAGAAAAAAACAAAGATGTTTTATTTCAATGCTTTGATGAAAATCGATATAACATTGATACAGGTTAACTCGCTATGCTTCATCTGACAAACGACTGTCGGAAAATACCGCAATCAAAAATAAATTTTATATTTCGATTATAAATACATGTAAAAATCATAAAAATATGAAAACTGTTTTCATTTCACATAATTGTGTAAATTTTTTTTGCTGTGTTTCCTTAGTAAAATATGATATTTATATTCCAATGCGAAATACGATGTTTTTGGGTTCATAAAAAACATAAAAAATAACGTTACAAAAATAATGCGAAGATTTCTAGTATTTATTCAAGATGTGAAACACCTTTTCTAATCCCTGTGGAATATCAAACATACTAAAAACAAAGCCATCATATTTCCGTACAATTTTTATGTTTACATATCCATGGCGAAACAATTCTGCTTTCAATGAATATCTTTATGAAGGTTATAAGTTTTTGAAAGAAAATTATCTTTAATCAATGGAAAATTTAACATTGCTTGTTTTTTTTTGATTTTCGTAATTGTATAACAATTCACATTTGAGATTTTACTTCCATCACATAATACCGATCATTATCATACATAAGACAATAATATCCTAATAATTTTATTTATGAATATCCAACAAAAATCGCAGTTGTATGAATTTTATGTAATACTTGTGTTTTAAGCAAATTGGATAAATGATACAATAGTAATTTAATATAATCCCAAAACGTAAAAGAACCACTACTGCCATTCCGTTAACGAATTAAGCGGTTTCATCCATAAATACTCTTAATTAAAAGCATCATATATGGCCTTCTAATAGAGACATATCAATAAAATCTCTCCTACAAAAATTTCCTGTCTGTGAATCTGACGCTTATTTTTTCTTTATTTATATCAAAAGGTTATTATTCCATATAGTTAAGTGCACGCGATCATTTTTGATCATTTTGATTTTTAAAAAATACCAAAGTCCTTAATGAACAGAGACTTTGGGTAAAGCTGCATGCTCTTTTTACATAGAAAAACATACTCATTTCCACACAAGTATGAACTTTTTTCATTAAATTGTGCGCCATTGGTTGGTGAGTACTTGAAACTTAAAGCTCAACATTTTTACACCAATCTTAATTAGCGCGCGTGACGAGGTCTCTTCTATTTTTTATCGAACAAGTGTTGAAATTTTAATTGGCATGCCATAAAATCACGATCCACTATTTTATTCCTTGAAATGAATTTGAGTATGATTGGAATATTACTTCTATTTCAATTAATCATTTCTGACATCAAATCGTAGAAAACACACAATAATTATGTAATATATTTACATTTTCCATTAAAATTTAATGGCATTCTAAATCTCACTACATCATTTGACCTTTTTTTGAAAACGGAAACTAACAACATAATGATCACATCAAAAACGAAAAAATATTTATGTATAAACTTGCTAATTATTGGGCGTTTTTTCAAGAAAGCATTGTCAAATTCTAGTCGAAAAAATAGTTTTTTAAAACACAAAGATTTTTTGTTATGCATTTTCTTTAATTAAAAATGTCACTAATAAAAATGACAATTAAACCAATTGAAAGCATAAAGATATTACAAAGGACTTTTACTTGACCTTCAGATATTTTTTTTAATTAAATAAAATTATTATGAATTATTAAAAATAAAAATAAGGGAAAAATAATTCTATTGTACCCAATATTGAACAAAACTTTTGTACTTATTTTCTTTTGATGACAATTTTGAAAATCGTAAATTCAAGCAGAAAAGAGTAAATTGTTTTTCGTGTCTCAAATTCAATGAGGAAAAAAAATTGTGTGACTTTTTTAATAAAGCGATACAATTCTTTGATCTCACTTCGGTATAAAGCCACTTAGCTCGCCAGATATTGAAAAAGTTTTTTCTTTTCTGAAAATTAATCATTAGGGCCTCTGTTTCGAGATTCTACTTGTTCTATTTTACGATCCTTAAATTTTTTATTAAATTTTAAGCAAGTTGAGATTTTCTTAGTTTTGAATAAAATTGAAATTCATATTTATGCCTATATTTATATGATAAATTCATGTGAATGTTTTAAATATTGTCTTAACTTTTATAAAACATGTTTCATTCTTAGGTTCTTTCAATTTGATTCTTAATATTATAACAATATTACGTCTTACTTAAATATTGATTAATTTTTAGATAAATTTAAAGAAATAGATTTTAAAGAACACAATTTATTACATGAATATATCCATCATTTTGAAGGTGTTAACTGTCACTTCTTGATGGAAAGGCATGACATTTAAAATAATAAAAACACATTTTTTAGTATGGTTTTGTGGAAATAAGTACTATAAAACGTGTTTTTATTGTTGAGAATATATCCATTTCTATAAATAACTGATAGGAGTAATGTATACTAAACTGAAAATTATTTTCCAGGGCATAATACTTTTTGCTATCAACTTTATATAGGACCAAATAACAGTTCTATATATACACAATTATCATAAGGAGTATTTTTCAAAAACAAATATTTTATTATACTTAAAGTAAGGTGAATTGAATTTTTAAGGACTTGAAGCTTACCGAACAAACACAAGTGTCCCCAGATACTTCAAAAAGCTTAGAGTTAACCTTAAATTTCCACAGATGTCTCGGGAAAACTTCAACATTTGATATTTTTTCCTTCGAAAACCCTTCCAACAGCGAGATCTTGACGATCTGGTCCATGAAGACTGTCAAATAAATTATAGCATATAATACATAAGAAGCAGAATAACCATTTTCTAAAATTAATCGAACAAAGAAAAAACCTGAAAAGACAACCTCAAAATTTGATGATAAATAGGGAATCTTATGGAAGTGTGTGTTATGTCATTTGATACTTATCATCTGAACCGTTATTAAAGACATATTATAATATTTTATTGACGGCTATATTTAGTATAAATATTATCATTGTCATATGTTGAAATCATAAAACACTATATAAGTTATGTCTAAACACGCGATTAATTAAAGATTATATGCTTTATTAAAGTTTTTATGTAGATATCTATATTTTTGCATTTCGTACTTCATAAATTTTAAGTTTAACGCATGTAAATATGTCAAGTATTGTTTATTTAATGAATTGTATAATAAAAAATATTACTCAGTAAAAAAACTTATGCTTATAAAGATTTCGCGAATTGGGGAAAAGAATTTAATAAACCTAATTTTAATTAGTTTTATTTTCTTTTTTACTTATGTCTTAATGTTACGACTCATTGACGTCTAAGAATCAATGACTTTGTTTCATATGTTTAATAGCATATAAAACATTGTAATAACATACATGAGGTAAACCAAAGGGTGGCACAATTAATTTAATTTTATCAAGCTGTCTTGAAAATTTTATGAAAATAAATTACAGTTAAATTATGCCATTTATTTCCAATTATTTAATGAATTTAGGAGGCGGAAAGATTTTTCAGGCATGCCTGAAAAATCATGAATCACAAACGTGTTAAAAGTAAGCAACAAGTTTTTGATGTAGCAAAATATTCATATTTTTTCTCCGTTTATCGTAAACATGAGCACCTGCAAACTCGTGATTAGAGCTATAGAGATATAGACCAGATATCAAGTATGGAGCTAAAATAATCATCATAAATGAAATATCTTAACTTGGTTGTTTCTTTTTTCTATGAGTTCGTTTATATGTTCTACTCAGCGATATCTGTTGGATATCGCTTATCTCAATTTCAAAATGCGTTTTTTTTATCGACTAACATTATATTTTGAATCCATTGTTCATTTCATTCACTATAATTTTTTGATCTGACATATCTGTAGATATAACTTACAACTTAATAGAAACTGGCAGGTATAGAAAATTGACGTTTTATTTAATGATTGACATAAGCAGCATTCCATTTAAAAAAATACTTCCTTTGCAAATGACAAAAGGGAAAAAAATACATTATTTGGACAGTAACGGGGTTGAATTAAATTATTAAGTGATTGCTTTGGACTCAAGTACGCTCTTTTTGAGAAAATCCGTGGAAATGGACACAAAGGCTTAATTGAGATAATGCAGTTTTGATGAAGATATTCTCGATTCAATTTTTTTTTCATGTTGAAATAAGACTAAGAGAGTTTATTTTTATTTAATTTTTAATACTTTATTACTGTCGAATATTAATAACCTAAGTTTTATTAAATAATATGACAGCTATTTAAAAAAAATCTTATAATTATGATGGATATCAGCGTCAGTTATCTTCTGATATTTGTCCTTTCGTTTTCTTTACTTCCATTTTATTCCAAAATATAAGTTTTATAGACTTTTTTTAATGAAGAAATAAATTGGAACATTTTTTTTTCAAAAGCTTTTAGACTGTTTATGTACGCCAAAAATCATAGTTGAATTACCAAAGTCTCCTTATGGTAAATTATCGACATACGATCGTCAAAATCTTTGACATTGTATTATTAACAAAGGTAGTATTCCCATCAGAATTCTTTTCCACATTTACTTGTCTTGCTCCAACCTCATTTTTCACTGTAGAAAATCTTATTGTATAATCGTAATTTTATAAAGAAGATAGTTAGAGAATTAAAACACTAGTGTGATGTCCTGTTAAGATCTTACTCCAGCAATCACGTGGGTTTACGTTTCGGAGTTTCGGCAAGATAAAACGCCGAATTTGATTTTTCTCAATAAAAATGTTAGATCTTGGATAGTATGCTTGCGATGGCTCTTGACCTCAAGTTGACGAAGAGTGGCTTGCAAATAATTTAATCTGATATATGTAGCACCGTATCTGATATCCGCAATCTAAGATATATTAATAAATTTATAAACATTAACTAAATTTAGTAATCTAAAAATAATGTATTCTTTTTATAAATATCATCAATTTCTCGCCATTTTATTTTGTGGATTTTTAATCTCCCTCACCAGACACTTTATCTCTCGACACGATATTTTAACTGGGGATTTTCCATTGGATAGTGTAGCACAGCATAGCGTCTTGAAGAGTAAATTGTAAATGATTTTGATTGATGGTGCTGAAACTTAACCGAATATCGCTCAACCTGCGAGATTAGAATACATTTCTTAGATACATCTTCTTTTTGTGCTATTTTTTGCGAATCAGGAGTGGTCTCATCGCATTTTTTTTTTCATTTTAATACTGAATTTAGAATATTTTTATGTTTAACTAACTTTGATATATATATATTTTTTTATGTATATTATCAAATCATAATAGTGTTCATAATAAACTACAATATATAGAAAGAAAGAAAAATGTTCAACTTTGAATAAGTAAGATCTTGTATGGTCCAAGGTGTTTTCACATGTACCCATCTCAGTACGAACAACTTTTTAATCGATTTACAGGATCTTGTTTGAAAACATTGATGTTTATGATTCTTTCAAACCCCTTACACTCATCTGATCCGATATTAAACATAGGATGCATCAAAAGGAATTAACATTGATTGAATTCATACCCTCCCTTAATATATATATTATAACACGTATATATATTATATATTGAAATTCTGACTAATAAATTGAAAGTTTATAAAAACGATTTTATTAGCTGAGTTTTCTATAGCATTACGGCAGCTGTTAGAATGTCTTGCTCAATCAACTTGCATACCGCTATAAGTATCCTTTTTCACCTAATCGAATTATATTTTTGAACCATCTTCACGTTAAACACGTGTCACTATGACTTGAGAAATTTATTTCCTTGTAAACAACGACATTCCTGGTAAAATTTTACCCACAATAAGAATGTGAAGACTTGAAATTTGGTACAACGTAGATTACCCTAAAAAGTAGTTTCAGTTAATACTTCAAAAGCATTTACATTAGAAACGGCAGCATAGCAATAAATATCTGGGTTCACTTTTAAGGTGTTAACTGTCACTTCTTGATGGAAAGGCATGATATTTTAAATAATAAAAACACATTTTTTTAGTACTTATTTCCACAATATATTTTTGATCAGGACCGGTTTCGCTCATCGCGAGCATTTTCATTCATGTCATGGCGAGATCAGTTGATAATGGTCGCGATGAGAGAAACCGGTCCTGATCAAAAAATATATTGTGGAAATAAGTACTAAAAAAATGTTTTTTTATTATTTAAAATATCTGGGTTATTTAAACTTACTACATTTCCACGTGTTTCGTTATTCACAAGCCGGAATTCACCTTTTGGCATCTTCAGGCATTCTTTTACACGGATGCAATAGAACTGACATCAATAAATAATTTTCATCGGTTATGTACAAGAATATTTACACGGAAAACATATGGATCCTAATATGACGAACTAAATATATGATGTATTTATATGAATCAATTTTGATAACTACTGGTTTCATAATAAGTGTCTTGATTTATGCTTAAAAGTTTCATTGTTTTCTATAAACATCAATAAGGATTGTCAACTATCCATTTCCAGTAAAGGATTATATGCATTGAAGCAAATCTCGAGCCCTTTTGGATCTCTAATGCGAAAACGCTTGACAACTTTCCAAGTGTCCAAACTCCGGCAGCTTAAACTGCATGAGTCATTAACTCTCATCTTATAATGCCTCCTTCTGCCATATACTATATTATATTATGCACAGTGATACTTAAGAAAACTTTCCACGATTGTATACAGAATTTTGATAAATTTTATCACACTAACTTTTGTAATATTTATTGGAATTTCGACTTACGTACATTGCAAAATATTATATTTGATTATTATTTTGAAAATGGCTTAGTAGTACTAAGTAAATTTAAAAAAATAAAACTGGATTTTTATATTTTTTTTAAAGAACAAATTTCAATCATTAACTACAAATTCAAATGCTTTTTTGAGTCTCCTAAGGCTTTCAAAATTTTGTTATATTTATTAAAAATTATAAAAATATAGAGTAATTCCCGTAGCACTTTATTTTCTCGGCTTATTTAATTTACGTGTAAAACATATTTAATTTGATTAATTCGTTTGTAACCATTCTTTTAAAAAGTTAATAACATAAAATATATACTTTTTATGCTTTATAAAAAAATACATTTATTCTTTTATGTTTCCAATTATTAGTTTACAACTTAAAATGTAAAAAAATATTTTTATGACCATCTGATTTAAACTTTTTTATATGTGTAAATACTTATGTATTGACATATTTGAACACTGTTTATTTAATGTTTCGTGGGAAAATTTTGCAAGAATAGAGTATTTATTTTTATATAAACTTTATTCTGTTTCAGACGCAAGAGTGGTTCTATTAGAATAAATTGCAAAACATTTGTCTTTGTCAGAAACAGTAAGGTAAAAAGAATGAGCATAAAGTTTGTCAGGTTAGGATCTTTTTACTTTCATTTTTCCGACATACAAAATTTTAGATAAAATGTTTTCTTCTTGTAAAAATATATTACTTAAATGTCTATTTACTTAATGAATTCAGCCAATACGTATCAGTCGCGATTTTAATGAATTAACTCATGTAAAATGGTCACCACATACAATTAACTAGTACTGAGTAAAACTATAAAAATTGTTTACTTTACAAAAACTATGCTTCTATTAAATGAATGTTATAATGAAAATAATCATACATTGCTTTGATAATAAAATGTTTATTGATAACAGAGATAGCACCCTGAAGCGTTCAACTGACGATCTGTTGTTTGCCAACTGGACTATTCAGTGATATTCAATAATCATATTTCAAAATTGAGAACATAACTGAAGAAACATGTATTTCCATATTTTACCTCGATTCTTCTTTTAAATCTATTGTATTTCAATTGTGCATTCAAAAAATCTTTTTAAAGTCTATTTTTTTTTAAATATTATCATAAATAGACATTGAAAAATGAACTTACAGACATACTTGGTAAATATTAATATTCTACTTATCTTAAGCATGTATTCATTAAGCTACTTAAAAAAAATGCGTACTAAAAACAGTACAACGAGCAAAATATATGTTTTTTTTTTGTATATTAGAGTGGAGTGTAAAGTATTTGGGAGCCTAAATTATACAAAAACGAGGTCAATGTTTCGTAAATAATTGGGTACAGGATTTACGTGACTAACGACGCCCTATTTGAAAAAAAATCTTTGAAAATAAGAGGTCTAAGAGATTTTCTACATCACATTAAGTTTAAGACAAGAATGATTACGTATTAGGTAAACGGAAAAAAGTAATGGTGGATTATAAATGGGTTAATCCTCAGTTTTAAGATAAGTTTTATTATAAATGTGCTTCTATAAAGCTTTTCATATAACCAAAAAATCTTCTATGGTCTTTTTGTGCTTTTTAAATGAATTGTTTTATTCGATTGATACGCATTTTTGCTTCTAACATTATTGAAAAGAATGGACTTCATAAATGACCTTTTATATCTTTCTAGTATCCAAGGCAGCAAATAAAAATAGCACTATGATCTATAATATCTTCCGTTTGGTGTTCATATACTGAATATTTACTCAAAATGTAACGAAGCTATTACATATTTTAATAAATCACACACTGTATATGTAGTCTTCGTATCGAATTACAATTTGATAAAACTTCAATTGAAATCATGTTACTAAATATGTAATGGAAATGTGCAATTTTAAAAGGTTCTGTAAGTTATTATTAAAATTTAACAACTTTAAGACTTCACTATATTAAATTTGAAATTCTCATGTATAATGTTTTAAATCATTGTCAAATAAACGGAAATCTTTAATAAGATTGTAAGAATATATATTCCAAAAAAACTTCTCTACGTTCATTTATCTCTTCGAAAATATATTAGATCTAGAATATTGCGTAAAATTGGGAAGCGACATTTTTTTATGCCGTTCATCAGAAAAGTTAAGCGCGCTGGAAAAATCTTTATCTTGCACAGTCTCGTTTTTATGCCGACATAAATCCAAGCCAAAGGCCTTACTTGAGAAAGATAGTGAGCTACTCAATTATTTTTATTGCAGATTTTTTGCCACTGTCCATTGATTTTCTTAGGGAAATCGTTCGATGAATTCTTGATGTTGAAATGAATATATTTCTCGAATCAAATATTCAAAGTATATTATCAATAATAATAAATAAAAAAAAAATATTTATATATATACATATAATTTGTTTATAACACAAGAAATTTTATCGCATAAGGGAAAAGATTCGCAAAAAAATAATTTCTTTCCAAACAACCTCTTAAAATACATATAATAAAAAGAATTCTACATATTTGAAGACCACATCGTGGTTAAACAAACTACATTAATTTTTCCGTTTTTCTTCTAAAAACCACATTTTATCTTTGTGATAATGTTTAAATTTTTTGAATTCTTCCATCTCGTAAAATGTTACTACAGAGGATTATTAAATATTTAAATCCAGCTGGGTTTGTAAGTAAATACTTTTCCATCTACCGTTACATATTAAAACATCCCTTATATATTGTCTTAACATAATACCGTCGGTTATGTAATGAATACTTTAGGTTTCTTTATAGAATATTAACTTAACTACGCATATGTAAATAAATTCATACAATATTAACACATGGATGAGTGCCAGTTGAATAAAATTGCTTCGTATAATGAAATTCCAAATTATTATTTAATCCAAAAAATATCAAAATTGTGTACGAATAAAACGATGGCCTGGTATATCAAAAATATTTTATGTTTTTCCTAAACAATTGGGAGAAGTATAGGTCCATAACTATTTGAAAATTGTTCTTTATAATAAAATTTCATCGAATACCCCAAAAAATCTTTCGAGTTTATTTTTCAGCACTTTTCAGGTTTTATATGAAGGCAAAGTTGATATCCTTTTTAAATTATAGGTTCAATTCAGGACTTTTTCAGTGATATCAAACAATTATTCTCGTTTTAGAATTTCTTATTATGAATTATTGTTACTATAATTCAATAGCTGTATTAGGATTTGTCTAATTAAGCGAAATTGCGTATATTAAATAATATAATTGTGAGAAATAAAAAAAAAACATTTGCGATAATAAAGTGTGAAAAATGATCAATAAAAGTATATTAATACGTTAACTCTCAAACAATTCTATCCCAATACACTTTCGAGGACTTATAACCCCATTTGGACTGTAACATAAAATTATGTATCAGTCTATAAGTGATTCATCTAAATTTAAAGAATATGGTGTCATTATTACGTATTTGTTGAGCCAGTGATAGATTTCTACTCTTCTTTTCTTGTTATCTTTCAATATGTTTAATTATAATTTGAAAATCAAAAAAAAAATATTTCGTTTTAAAAATGTACTAAATTTATCAATTCAATCATTCCCCAAAGATGATCAAACAATGAATAGTAAACATATTCAACACATAACCGGGTAAATAATAAATTTTAAAAATATTTCGAGGTCAGCACCAGTCAGCTAGAGAAATGTATTTGTTTTTAGTTTGCAGCCAAACTAAAAACAAATATATTTCTCTAAAAAGATGTCAAACTACCGCCACAAATTAATATAATATTTGATATGAATTTTGCTTTTCTATAAAATTTAATACTTAAGCCAACTTTTGTGATAATTACCAGTAATCCTTACCAAAAACATGTAGAACCGTTATTGGTTTTAGTATTTCAGGACTGCCAACATTAAACTCAGCATCCAAGTAAGTTAATGGTAAGAGAAATATTTAGCAGTTTTCTCTGAATTTCTCGGTCCACAATATCTACCACCTTTGAAGCTAGTGGCTTCTAGGGTCCACTTGTTTTCACTCGAAATGGAAAATTCTCAACGAGACGGTCGCCTTGACAATTTTTCCCCACTCCTGATTGGAGTTTCTCCAATGAAAACGTTTAATTTTGGATGATTAATATTTTGTCCCCGGGAGACTAACGCTGCGAGATCCTTTTTTGATTATTTACAATCAACTTAATTACAAACTCTGTTTTTACTTATAAAATCTTAAAATGATAAAAAAATTATAGGATTGCTAATAAATTTATTTAGAAACGGTTGCTTTTTAAATTAATTTATCATATTTATTACAAAATTTACAGAGTCTTAAAATTGTTTCAAATTAAACTTCAAACGACTTAAAAAAAGAGTATTAATATCAAATATGTTTCTTTCTAGAAATCCAATTTTGAGTAATTAATACTAAAACACAATATTTCAGTTTTTCAAAACCGGCGTTATTGTACTAAAGCATAACATAGTAAGTGTTTTAAATGCAGTAGGTACAACACTGAATGGTATTTACGGATGAGTGAAAACATTGAAACAGATAAATCTATTAACGAACATTGAAACACGAGTTATTAATTTATCATAGTACAATATTATGCTTTTTACTGTAGACTAAGTCAACAATTAATTAACGACACAATCAGTTCACTTTCTAATAAAAAATATATGTCCTACATGTTCCAATACTTCACGGTGAGTGTTCATTGTTCTGTGTAAATTCAATTTCAGGTATCAATAAGTAGGAATCAAACCAAATTTAATTCTTTTGTAAAGAAGTAGAATTTGGCTTATTTTTTACTTTGAGCTTTTGATGTTGCCGCAATTACTGAACATTCTTTGAAGTTGTCTCTTCGAAGCGGGTTGTTCTATTTATTTAGCAATTTCCACAAACTAAGTTTACTGTGTGGAACCATTCTGCCAAAAGGTTCCTAAGAAGATAAGTTTTTATGGAAGAAATTACAGAGCAAAGACCAAAATCGGTCTTATGAAATAGTGGTTCGTATTCAAGGTATCTTTTTTCTCTCTCAGGAATTTTGCCAAACAAACTGAATGATTTTTATTGGTGCTGAAATCGTAGGCCAAATTATTACTTTTCTTTTGATACCATATTGAAACAAGAGTTATAATAACGCTTATTGTGTTTCATTTTTTGATTGCCTCTATTCCTTTTGTCAATATTTATTTACCGGTTGATAAAAGATATTTGGAATAAGATAATATTAACAAAAAAAATCGAAATATTAAGTTTACGTGTTGAATATATTCTTCAAACAAACAAAAATTTATTAATTCTTACATCCAAATTCGAATATGTTTAAATTTTATAAAATGTATCTCAAAACAAAATGCTACTTTTTAAAGACTACACTACTATAATAAATATTTATTTAATCTATAACTTACTTTTGGGCGAAGCCAAGTGATAAATTTATTTTTTTACAAATCCATAATGTATTGTTTTATATTAATAATTTTTAGTTTTCAACATAAATTTTAATTTAAAATTATTCAATTAATATTAATTTAATGCATGTATTTAAGTTATGCATAACCAAGTCTTAACAAAAATCTGCAAATTTTCAATGTCAATTATAACTAGTATTTTTTTTTACAATAAATGCATGCTTTGACTGGCATCTCTTATTTTCGTAATTTAAAACAGTATTACAGATTGCGTGGTTTCTTAGCTTTATGTGAAAAAAACTGTGATGATTTTGCTTATTTCACAGGGTGAGAAGAATTTTTGAAAGTTTTGATCAGTTAGGTGTATTTTATAAAAATATATTGAAAAACAAGATATTGTTCATAACATATTTTTTTTTAATATCATATGATAATAAACTACACAATTAATAATTGTACGAAAGTAGCAAGCTAAATTTTATTGTGAAGATAGAATAATAGTGATAATATTTATTTATTAATATACGAAACAACACTTAGAGCAGATAATTATACCAGTTATATGTATTTGATTCCAAAAAATACCATTATTTATATACCTTCGGCTAAGTCATACATGAGACTATATTACCACTTAAATTAAAAATATTATAAGGCCCATAAGTTATAATCTCTGAGTAATTAGCGAGCAAAAAGTTACCTGGGAGGTAAAAATCAATAATTTCGGGACCATTACGCCTTCCCATTCTCTCGGGCGCGTATGTTATACATTAACGGCGGCAGTTGCTCCCGAGGGGGTTAAACGATACAAGTTTCGGTTTAATTTTGCGGCAATAAATAATACTTGGCCATTGTATGGTGCGAGTTAATGATGTTTGTTTACCTACCCCTGTTCAAATTATCCGCTTTATCTTGTCCTACTCGCCTACGAGTGCTTTACGCGGGCTTTTTATCAGCTGGAATCGGCGCATGGATCGGATGCGGGAAGTTATCGTTTGACGAAAATTATTATCCCAACAAAGGTTTTTAGTTATTAACATGGCAATTTCATAAAATTTAATTCGGTTGATAATTGGATAATAACAACAAAATATTGACATATAACTTACCAAATATTGTAAATAACAATCTGCAAATATTATCAAAAAGTACGGTTCAAGAAAATTAAAACGACAAATATACAACATGACTTATACTACGGTACTAAATACTACGTTCTAAACAAATTTTCTGCTGAAAATCAATTAATTTTAATTTGAGAATGTTACCTTTCAGCGTTCAAGAAAAAACCCATGCACGTAAGTTTATTACAAAAAAATATGCATTTAGTCCAAAATGAGAAATAATAAATATTGTTTGAATATTTTGCAACCTACAACAAGTAATATTTTTTGTAAGTTTCATTGAAAGTATTAAGTAAATGTGTAAGTATAAAACCATATTGTTATTTTTTTAATACTTCATAATATTTGATTGCCGTTGTTATATTTAAAAAAAAAAACATGATTTCTAAATAATATGTTGTCGTTACTAGACACTTCAAGAAATAATACGTCAATAGATAAAAACAAAAATCATTTATTAAATAAAGGAACGGGTTTTAGTCTATTTGAATCATGTCTTTCGAAATTATGAGTGTAATTCCCAGTTAAAATATTCATACTAATTATTCATAAACATGAAGACAGGGTCTTAAAAAGTTGTTTCTATAAATTCTCCGAAAGACACTCGCTCGTCAGAGTAATTTAATAACTTCTTTGTTTTGCTTTCACGTCACCGGTAACCAAATTAAATATATTTATTTCAACAATCATAAAGTTTGTGCTGTTAAAAAGGATTGACAAACTTTCTGACGTAATAAAGTAGTTTCGAATGGGTAAACACATACCTTGTTGTTTTATATAACGCTATTAACTCTTTGCTTGCCGCAGTTGAAAACTTTTAAAAGCTTTTATTTGTTGTATTATTTGAACTATTTATTATTCTGTACATTGCACAGTTTTATCAAATCCTGTTGTATTTACTCTTTTTAATGAAACGAATTGTCAGTCACTGTAAAGATCTCTGTTATGAAAGTTTTATGTCAATGAAATCTTTACATTACTCGTTTAAATTTTAACAAAATCCAATAATAAGCTTTTTAAAAATACTGTTTGAAATAAATTGTTCTGAAATTTTTATTAGTATTACATCAAAAAAAGTTAATATCTCTTTTTTCGGACGTTATTGCGAAGCTAAAACCACGTAAACTCTGTTTACTTATCGTTTGGACGTTTGACTTTTTGGCAGCATACATATGTTTATTATACGATTTTTATCATTTTAAATTTGCCATAAAACTTTTTCATTTAAAACAAGGAAATAAAAATCGTATAGATTAATGTAAATATAATAAAATATGATTTAAAATGTGCTTGGTACTACTCTCTGTGGAATATTTCACAGCAATTTAAGTTCGTTTGCTACGGTCAATCCTTTTCCTAATCGTGATAATGGCTCCAGCGCAAAACGAACAGCATTTCCGTTTTCCGCAATGGACTCGGTCGCTTGAGCAAAGTCGGCCAGATATTTTTCTTTTTGTACCAAGGTCGTAACGTTAAAATTGAATTTGTTTAACGCCAGCGTAGATTGCTGTTTCCGCATCCGAACACATCACATTACATATTTTGCGACACACTTCACGCCGCTGGCAGCGCTTCGCTAAATTGCGAAATTGGCGGTAAAAGTTACCGCCATCATTTTGGCCTTGCGATTCTGTCGATTCATCGGAAATTTCTCAATTGGTTCTTTCGTGCACAGGTTAACTTGAAATTTCTTTACGACAGCAACTGGAGAGGTTTTGAGGGTTTAATCAATCATTGTATTGTTGGTCTTGTATATAAAAAAGGAAACCAATCAAGGGGTAAAGCTTAAAAACGAAAAAAACTGCTTATATCTACGTTTTACATAAAATTAACATACTTTACATGGAAAAACTCTACTATTAATGACTGACCATGACGTAAAAAACAAAAATACTTATTTATAATTTATTAATAATTATATATTTATAAATAGTATTTTCTATGTAAATCAATTAAAAAAGTATTAACAATATTAAAATGCTACACAACTACAATATTATTCATCAATATAGTTATTTCTACTACATTTAAAAATTAAAACATCAAATAAAATGCATTATAATACTGATATCAACCACTCAATTGCTCAAAAAAAAAAATCTATTCTTTGTCGAAAATCGATTTTTTACTTCTAAAAGCTTTTTTTTGTTTCTTAAATAATATCTAATTCAAATCATATGTATTTTATTTTTCTTTCATTAACTTTTTTGCTTGGTAAATATGCTATTTGGAAATACATATTTATGTGTAAATATTGTCGATATTATATAACTTTTCAGTTCATGAAAATCTGAACCAGATGCTTAGTAAAATATTTTCTTTGTCTTGTTCAAAGTACTGTTTGCTCATTTTAACTAAATATAGAACAAAGCACTAACAACAATAAATACTTGAAACAAAAAGCACATATATATTTATATTTGCATATAATTATAAGCAAACATGCATTAGTTGTATATATTAAATATTCTTTCGATACACTTCCCGGTAATTTTGACAGTAGAGAACTAAAAGGGAGATATTTATTTAGGCACCAGGTGTTATTAAAACACATATGGTAGCATCTTGCCTACCTCTTACGAACCTTATTTATCAAATATTATGACTTCAAATAACGCAGGTAGGCGGTGTTACGCAAATTATTATTGTAAATCAAAAAACAACAGCAGGTTAGCTCTGCATTTCAATGATATGTTTGCATAAATAAAAGCAAACCACATAAAACACAAAACACATAAATATATCAACTCTGTTTTTTTAACTATTTCACTCTGATTTTAGAGTATTAATAGATTACTTGATACTCGATGTTTTAAAAAATTATATTATACGCAAATTTTTAACGCAGTCATTGATATATTTTATTTTAAAGAACTGATTTTTTCTATAATTTATCATTAGACTAAAATGTTACTTTACAAACTATGGTTTTTAGCCACCGTTATTTACATACAAACCTTGATTTAGTCACTAATTAATGGAATATCAATACAATCAGTGTCAATATTTAGCATGATCTTTATTGTAGCTAACATCTGAACTAAATAAATACGCCTCGTCTCACGCCGGCAACCCTCTCTAAGGACAACTATTAACCCCAGTGCTTGTCAGTGGACCGTGCCTTCTGTAATCAGAGTCGAATAATTAAGCTGCACGATGCATAACACTTTGATCATTACCAAAGTCTATTTTAGCCTCTGATCCCTTAGTCATCGCTCACTGAGATGCGAAATGTGTCAAAGTAACTCATGAATGTAGTGCTAACTAAAGGTTTGCTATTTTACTTACACGTTTGACTCACAGAAAAATCCATAGATATGTGTAAATTATTAGAGAGTTTACTACACATATAAATAGAGTTTTGACTTGGTTATGTTTGAAGACATTAATTTTATATTTAGAATAAAAATTAAATTTTATTATAAAAATACTCAATATTTTACAATCAACAAAATACCAGATTATAAACCGTTTTTGAGCAAGCCTACTTCTAATGCAGTTTTTTTGAACCGTGATTATTTGGTAAACATTTTTCGCTACTGTATCTCTCAATTTTATTTTTTCGTTACGGTGAAGTATACAATCATATGATTAGGACTGATCTAATGGTTATTTACTCGCTTTTAACGTTATAAAAAAAGCAGACAGCTATGTTTTTTAAAAATGAAATATACACTTTCAACCACTGGAATACAGCTTCAGAATAACATTTCAATATGATTGCTAATCATACATTGTTATTGTAAAAAAAAATTATCTGATTTTTTTTATATTTATCTGTATTTTATCAAAATCTGCATAATATTGCAGACTTGCACAAGGAAAACGTATATCTGAATAAACCTATGTTTTTTAACCGTACGCAGTTAAAATAATGGTTAAATTTATGACTTTAGCTTAAGTAGTCGACGAATCGACTTACACGACTTTATAATTAAGCTGCATGCATGCACAATCGCCGTACTGAGAGTTGGAATTCCCTACGACCGTTTGTCGTATAACTCACATGACATAAACACGCTATACGTCTTTGGATAAATGGGACTCCATTTAACCCTGTCCGGGAGAGTTGAGGCTCATACCACCCGCGCCCGGCGTGAGAAATGATCCGTTTGCCTCCCCAGCACTACTATTACCTAGCGATGAAATGGCAGCAGAGGGTGGCACAGAATGTCACATGACTTAGCATACTGCTCAGTAAACGCTCGTTCAATTTTATGAATTAATAAATTAATTATCTAAATATTTAAAAATATCTAACCGCTAACTTTGATTTCAATAATCGAAATATACACTCATCTCTCGCTTAACACGGAAGATAGGTTCTGCTAGATCGATCTGCTAAGCGAAATTGTATTAAGCGAGACCAACAAATGTATGAAATAGAGGGGATAATTTTTTTTTAGAGATATTAGGAAAAAACAGGTAGGTGGAACTTATGAAAATTTATTGATATATAACGATACGGATAAAAGACATTATTCAGCTTAGACTTATTTTTTGCAATATCAGTTGTACTCTGTCTATCTTTAAGTTGATCCAAAATTTGTATTTTTGTCTCCGGAGAAATTATTTTTCTACTAAATTTCGATTTTGACATTATGGGTCTAAAATTTTATATTTTTTCATATTATTTAAACTTCATTATACAAATAACAAAAATAAACCTTGAATAGTTGTGAAAATTAAGTTGTTTGAAATGCGCAGTTCTATTCCGGTATACCATTACCGTTATTATTACAATTTTGCACAGCTATGTGCAGATCTACAAAACGTCGAAATATGTTTTTCACCGAAACTGAAACCGTGTTAAGCGAGTATTGTGTTAAGCGATTATTTTATTATTATTTTTTTTGATTATTATTTATTTTTTATCGAATATTTTTTTTCGATGATTTTTTCTTGCAATGTAAAATCGAGCAGCAATTCTTATGATTCTGATGAATTTTGATTAATTTTTACAGCGATAATCCGTCAATTGAGATAAATTAACTTTAGAAGAGGATTTAAAATTATGGTCTCCCTATTCATCCCCAGGGCACTTGACCTCATAATACTAGGCCTCGAACAACCCTTGCCATTCCCGGATGAATCACGCAAGGTTTTCACTCATTTATTTTCTTTCACTCGGTGTACATATTTTACAAGTCTTGATTTTTTACGATGATTCTGAAATTTTTTGAGAGTCTCAACACAGACATCATTGCGACTCATGCATTTTAATCACGTTTCGTATAAAGCTATAGCTAGGTCGTGAATATTTTTATTCAAAGCTTTATCTTCTGATGTTAAGTGCAATATATTGATTGACTTGGCATTCACTTGGTAGAACTCCATTATAACACCGTGAAAAAATAGCAATGTATTTTAGTTCTACAAAATTATTTTTAACAAATATAGTTGATAGCTAGATAGCTAGATAGTTGATAGATAGTTCTGACGATGGCGTGAGCCGAAATAGCTATCAACTATATTTGTTAAAAATAATTTTGTAGAACTAAAATACATTGCTATTTTTTCACCGTGTTAAGTGCAACAATAATTTATTTATTTTTATTGAATCTTTTTGCAATTTGTATATAAATAATATGCACACATATTTTGAATAACGGAAATTACTTACAATATCATTTGTATTCAAATAATTGCTTTTACTTCTTCTTATTTGATTTCCATTTTTCAATTATTATGTATGTTACCAATCAGAATCTGATTACAAAGCTGCCTTCCATGACAAAAAAATCTACAATGCATTCTCATTACCCAATACAAATCTACAAGAGATATGTCTTGTATTGTTCCGCTTAAAAATACAAACAAAATCAAAATGGGATTAATCATCTAGACACAATATTTTGTGAAGATTTAATACAATATGGTGGTGTTGTAGTTCCAATATGCAAACGTTTTAATATCATTTTTTTAACATAAGGATACTCACAATGTCAATGAAATAATGAAACATTATGGACAAAAGCTGAATAATACTTAGCACATAAATGAGGCAATCCTTAAAAAAGTAAGCCATATAGAATTATTATATAATATATTAAAAAATTATAATGCCCGTTTGTTGGGAAAATTTGAGAAAAAAGGTTTTTTTTGAGGTAGCTAGAAATTTTCACCATTCGTGTACTAAAATGATTTTTCATTTTGTTTTTATGTAGTATGGGATATGTGTCATATATATTTTTATTCCATAACTAATTTATTAAGACGATAAATATTTTACCAATAAACGATTAATAAATCAGCGTACTTAAGATAGGTATAGTTAATTCTTTTCGATTCATATTTTTCGTGATTTCAAATTATCTTTTTCCGCTTAAAATAATTCATTTTAAATCTGACAATAAGCTCGAAGAGCAGAGCGATAAAACTAATGAATTCAAGTCATTAGCATAAACAGCCAGCGCTAATTACACTGAATTGTCAGCTCGTCCAAATCAATACTCTATTCAGTAACATTTCCACCACAACCACGGAGAATTCCATCTATCTAGTATCTAGGTGAAAATTGTAGCATATCTAATTCATTTTGAACTCAAATTAATCTGAACAATTAATTTCAAGTTCCATCTACTAGTAATTCAGCGTATTTTTTTAAAGTTACAGTATTATATTATATATTTAACAATATACATTTATTAACAGCTGCTGCTACACTCTTAATATTTAAAAAGTAATCATTCATTTGTTTATTTAAAAAAAACTACAGATTTTTTCTTTGTTAAGTAAAAAAATCAAAATCCTGTAGTCTCCAGTTGTAACTGACGGGTAAATATCATAGAATAAATGTAATAAAGCGTCGATTCAATTACTAAATTTATTTAATTTTTGCATTCTATATGTTTACAAATAAAGCCAGCTCGTTATAGTGTAATTGGTGGGTTTTATTTGCCAATTTGTCCGTTATTCGGAGCAAAAAGAGTTTATATTGATAGTATCAGTAAGTAAAGATATTTTTTAGGGTTTAGTTTGTTTTAGATTATTATACAGTATCAAAATATTATATATTTTCTGGAAATCGAAAATTTGAAACGTTCATCTTGTGTTATATATATACAAATATTCCATATATATCACATTTCTTCGTAGCGACTAAATTTTCGTTTGATTTTGTTCACACTTTTTTCGTACAATAGACTTCTTTTTTTCAAGTTTTTTTTTTGCGGGCGTCAAGTAAATTTATATTACAACCGACAACACAAAAGAAGCAAGAGAATATCTTTTGCGATGAAGACGTTTTTTAAAATGTGTTTTTTTAATTTTTTTTCGAGAAAATTAAATTGTTGGTATCAGCATCAAAAAAGAGTTAAGGCATTTTCTAAACAGAGAAACAGAAAAAAATTTCATTGTGAAAATTTTTATTTCCAAGCACTTTCTTTAATAATTTTATTACATCATATACTCTCAAATCAGTTTGAGAAATTAATTATCGCAGTGAAAAATTGAATTTATGCAATAGGTTTTAATGATATTTTAATTATTTTTTACTATCTGTAAACAAATGTTTCCAATACAAAGCCTCGCTTCAAAATATTAAAAAATATATTTCCTATTTTTGATGAATTGATTTTTTTCTAGTTTTAGATATAAACCACCAATAAATATTATGCATTTTTTTCTCAGACACGATGAAACATATGAATCATTTAAAACAGTATTTACTTACAATTTACCCTTACAAACAATTTTCGTGAGTTTCACAATTCATAATATATAAGTGAAAAAATATTTAAAATATCCCTCATATCTTATTATTTATTAATTCTACAGAATTTTACAAATGGCAGTTGACAGCTATTTCATCAGCTATTTGGCATCGTCAGAATTATTATCAAATTAGATTTGAGTTTATTGTAACACACTAATTAAAAAGAGATAAACAATTTACGCCTCGTCAATTCTTTCATAATTTCGAAGAAACAATGTTCAGTTTAACTATTAAATAAGTTGTTTCGCCCAAAGTTGTTCTGAAAATTGAATAAACGTCTCTGTTAATATTAATGTCTCATTGAATTTGAGTGATTACGCGTTATAATGTGAAATCAATTCAGTTGTCTTGCGAACTGCAATGAGCTGTTTTTAGTTTTGTCGCTCAAAAGAACGAAACTACAATTGCGTCTATTGGTTTTTAATTGTTTGAGAACATTAAACTTAAGCTCTCTATTACAATAATATCGTCTCAACGTCAATCTGAACTGAAAAGTGGGTATATAAGGCTGAAGCTAAATTTAATATAATCATTCGTCAATTTGATTAGACGATTACTATTTAAGTCGAAATATTGTATTTACTAACTATTATAATTATAATTCTATGGCGCTAAGTTACTTGTTATTTTTTCTTAATATTATATTTATATTGGATACAATTTTGTTACGATCGTTCCACAGCAATATCTATTTGTTCCAAAGGAACCAGTATTACTGTTTGTTAGCTCACTTCTTAACGACATACTTCCATTATATATTATTTACTTTTATCTTTACTTCGGCAATAGTTTGCGTACTTTCTATTGTGTCTTTTTATCGTACACTGTGTACGAAGATGGGTAATGTGTTTTAGACAGGCAATATGAAACTTTGATGTAAGCACAAAAGGCGATATTGAACACAATATTAATATTAGCTCCGGATAATGATAAAATGAAGTATGTCTCTACACAACAAACAGATTAAAGGAAAAATAAGTATGCTGCGTCACCACACTTTTGTCTCTATTATGTGCCGATATCTATTTTTAAAAAACATAAACTCAGTTAAAAATCAGATTGAATCTACTCTTTATTGACCATTTTTCCATCAGTAGTTTAATCTTTGGGAATCACAATAAAAAAATGAGTTAATTAATCATTCTTTTTTCGGTACTTCTTAAGAATCAGAAAGATGCATTGAAATGTGAGATTTATATCAGATATCTATTACTTTTCTCTATCTTTTTATGTACTCGAACACAGACATCAGTGCTTATTATATCAATGTTTTCTTTCACTCTTCTGGTTATAAAAACGGGGCGTTGCAAGTAAAATTAGGTGTAGATAGTCACCATTCCTAACCAAGTTTATCCGCCCTCGTTTAAATTTTACAACAAACATTTCTTTTAACATCTGTTGAGATAAGCTCCAGAAAACACCATATGCTTAATATTTGGGTCAGGTCAGGTATACTGAGAATTATTGAGGTTCAGAGGTTAGAAGGTCTCTTGTCCTCCACATCGATGGTGTTAACGGCTGCTTGCCTAATGCTGAGAACATTTATGGTCAGCAACGTTTATCTGATATTGGTTCTCGGTAGTGCTTAATTATATTAGATTGGTCATTTTATTCGTTGAAAAAATGCATGGATTGTAAAGATTTTAAACCATTTTATATTATAGTAAAATAATGTATGAACTTTTGCTAAGTTTTGCTAAGCTTAAACTTTGCTGAAATGACATAATTATTGCAGCATTTGAATGATTATGTGTTTGTTAAATTGTATGTATTTTTTCAGATGGAGGCGAAGATGGAATGTCCGACCGAGAAAAGATATCCGGCTATGAAACTAACTTGTATCTCTACTCGGTATGTGATTTTTTTTTATATATTATAATATTTATGTTATGTTCACAGTAATTAACTTAATCTATAATTTTAGGCACCTTTTTAAATTTTCCCAGTATTGCGATTTTTGATGTCTTTTCATTCTTATTTCAATGATACGCTGTTGAATTATAATTTGGATTGACTGTATTTAACAATATTTAAAATACGCATTACTAACATACAATCAAAATCATCAATTTTGTAAAAAAAAAATTAATCACAATTTTGTAGAGATTATTCTAAGCAGTTCTCGGAAAGTCAAAATATTCAATATTGAATCAACAACTAATGAACCATTTGACATAATCAAGGAATTATTTGACAGTTGACAGTGCACTCAATATTCAAGCTTACTTTTTTATAATTGCAAAGGCATTCTGATTAAATTTTCTAAAAAGTTTTGTCGTAGGTAACTTTTCTTTTTTTATTTGGTCGATATATTTCTATATTTTCTGAATTTCACGGAATTTAATATATTCCTTACAGTAAATTTATTATTTTAATAAATTTACGCATAAGTTTATTTATCTTAAAATATATCCCTGTTCCATAAGCTCAAAGAAAGATTCAATATATCCTCTAACGATATAAGAGAATATTTTATCGCTCACAATGTTCCAAATATATTCATATATAATATAGACCTTTCCATAAATGTATCTTAGACTTTTGCCATGCTTCGCTTTTTTATAAAAAATCCCCTTACAATACAAAACACATAAAACACAGTTCGCTGCCCATTCGAATATTTCTACATTGTGAGCAGTGTCGGGAATATCCTGTTTTTTGAGCCAAGCTACCATTTACGCTTTTAATTGAACACAATATAAAAACAGGGATTCAAGTAAACTATTTTATATACACAATATTTTTGACATTTCAAGTCGTAATTATCATCAATCTGAAAGAAAAAATATATTTCTTGCTCTGTGTTTTTTTGTTGAATATATTATCAACACGAAGACTGATTTTGTTAATCCATATTAAGTAAATGGTAAAATATTAAATTTCGACCCATGTTTTTTACAATTATCCACATCATTTTGATGTCCATTTCTCTATTTTACACGGTATGGTTTTTACTTTAAGCTTAATATTTTGATTTAAGATATCCGTCATATCATGGTTTTTAATAAAATTTATATACTGCGATAATCGAGGAACGGATATAATTTATTTTTCGTGTTTTTTTTTTTTTAATTAAAATTGGCTTCTTTTTTCTCGTATAAAAACTGCAAATTTCTTAAGAATAGCAACCCTCTTACTGTTTCTTATTTTCATTCTTCCTTGATTTAAAACCTTTTTTGACTGAATGTCATTTTTCTTACGACGGGTTTTCTGGTTCCGTGTGAACTTTGGTATTCTGTCGTATAGCATTATCTCAATACTCTCTACTAAACGAAGTGTTTTTAATTTAAGAACTCTTGAAAAGGTTTTCTTTACAAAAATATTTTCAAATTTCACTGGATAAGGATAAGATTTGAGATAAAAATTTATTTATTTCAACTTTTTTTTAGAACTCCTTGTTTTCTGCTTTCAATTTATTATATAACTTAAACATTGCTTTATTTTTTAAATAATAAAAACACATTTTTTAGTACTTATTTCCACAATATATTTTTTGAAATAAATATATTGTGGAAATAAGTACTAAAAAATGTGTTTTTATTATTTAAAATATAATGCCTTTCCATCAAGAAGTGACAGTTAACACCTTAAAAGTGATTAATGAAACGTGTACGGCTAAACTTACTGTCTTATTTAAGAACAAAAAATATATTGTGGAAATAAGTACTAAAAAATGTGTTTTTATTATTTAAAATATAATGCCTTTCCATCAAGAAGTGACAGTTAACACCTTAAAAGTGAACATTGCTTTAATTACATTTCATTCAATTTTACCATCTGTTTTAGACAAAATATGAGAATAAACTATTATAACACTCGCAGTATGTCTTAAATACTGCTGTTCATGCTGTGTTAAAAATGCATGATTATAAATTTATTATTATCTGAGTTCTATCTTACGAGTTATAAAAATGCATTCACTTTTTTCTATCACAATTGAAATTTATTATTCGAATATAATTTCTTTTAATCTTTACAAATCTATCTATTTACAACTGGTGTAGCAGCATTTAATTAGTGATAATAAAATAATTAATAGTGCTTTTGATAATTATTTTTCGGTCATTCCATTTCTAAATAATAAAGATTTTGCAACTCTTAACGAAAACGTAATAAATTATTTAATCCAATCCGAGTGTAATTTTAACATCACTCTGTAAGAGTAATTGTTACTAAGCTACGGTGAGAATAATAAAATGATTCTAAATGTTTTAAATAATAATATAATGCACTTCTAATGTTATTATTTACATTATATTCGTGCATGTAAAATATTGTAAAATAATTTGTTATTCTCAGCGTTAATATGATATGAATGTTTATATATAATATTATGTTAATATATAAAAAATTTAAGTCCAAATTTTAAACAATTTAAGATGGAATCGTCAATTTTTATCGGCCAAAATTAATAAAAATAAAAAAATAAAAAAAAAAACACGTAAGTGTTGATAAACATAGTTTGCACATGTTGTTAATCTTTTTTCCTAGATTCAATAGGTGTGTTTTTCATAGGCAGAATCGGTCGATAAACAATCGTAAACAACAATTTGAAATAAAAAAAGTTGATTACGCTCCCTGAAGAAAAAAGCTTAAAACAATCTGAATCTTGGACATCGATTTTTCGCATGTGATTCAGCCCAGTTTTTATTCACTTTTTTGTATTTATCCTTTACACGTGAGAGGATTTTTTCGTTTTACAGACTAGTACGTCCGTGGAGTTTATAGGTTGGTTTCCGGTCGATTTCGTTGAAGCCTCCGCTGGTTAGTCAATTTGTACCCGCTAGGCAATTCTACTTAATAACTTTAAACCCTTTTCATCGTTTTATCGGTTCATTTGGTTCTATTTTCATCTTGATTGCGTGTTATTTATAAATCCATTTTAGCACTGGTGGAAAAAAGGCCATAAAATAAAAAGTTTTCAATTTTGTCGCTTGATATTTTTACAGTGATATTATTATATGATCGATAGTTGACAAGTATTTTTTTCAAATAGTCGTGAATTGGCGTCAATTTCACACAAAATAATGATTTTTTTTTTTATATATGATGTGACATTCATCTTTTTTTAATTCATATAATTGTTGAATCAAATAATCGCGAAACTTTAAAAACCTATTCAACAACAAGATAATTATAATTTTACAAAATTTTACAGTTTCATCATTCTTAACGACATACATAAAAATTTTAAAACTTATTTATATTTATAGCACATTTTACCCGCCTTTAGAAAAATAGTTATTAATATTTTAAAAATAATCTGATAGTTTATTTAGTTATATGTGATTTTAAAACCTAGTTATATCATGACAAAAAAGCAAATAGTCAAGATAAACATTTTTCCTTGTCATCGCTTTCGACAAACCTTTTAACTAATAGCAGATATCATTTCAGAAGACTTATACAACCTTAGGTATTTTATGTAAGACACGTCATATTTTACATGTAGGTATCAATCACAAAGACCGCTTGGGGAATATCTCAAGAGTTGACGGTCGGTTACGTGAAGCAAATAATTTATTTCACGAAATCACGCCCCTTCGTAGACGTGACCGTGAGCTTTCGTTAGCAGTAAAGAAAAAGATATCTTTTTTATTTATATAGTATTTCTTGAATTTTCTTTCTGATTTTTTTTTTTTAATAAAACAAACAAAAAAATCACTGTTTGCCAGAAATTATTCTTCATTTCACAATCGAAAATGACAATATATCTTAGATAACTTTGCAGTAATGAAATAAAAATCACTATAGACACTACAAACTTGTTCAAACAAACTTCTCTTAATTATCTGTTATTCATTAGGAAAAATATATTATAGCGATAATGTTAGTGGTAATGATTGGAAAAAGCAAATTTTACTGTCGTAGTGAGATTATTGTTTTTGTGAGTTCGTATTATCCATGTTATATTTGTAAAGAACATTTATGAAGCCAAAGATTTCAAGTGATGTTAGAATCTTTTTTTCATTATAGTAAAAATTTATAAATTTCGTGTCCTAGGTAACACATTTATTAATTTTACCGTTACGATAGAAGTAAAATTACTGATGATTTAACCAATTATACACTTATTTTTCTCTTTCGCCATATTTCATTTAAGTGGATGTTTTCTGTACAAATTGGCAAAGTTATGCAGTTAAATCATATTTCATATCAATGCTTAAAGGTTAAAGTAAGGTAGTTTGAAAAGGAATTTCTGTAAATGTATCAGGCTTTCTAAACATAGTTCATATTGAATTTAACTTTTGCGGCCTCTATATCTTTCACTTCTTTGATGTTTAAAAATTTAAAAAAACTTTATAGAAACTTTTTTTTTAAACACTAAAATTTTTGTATTTTCTGAACATTGTTTTAGGTGAATAGTGGCTAACCCTTAATTTAAAAGTTGTGTCACATTTTAAAGATAAGTTAATATTCGTTTCGTAATGATTATTTTGTTAGTAAAAATCCTTTTATCACTACACATGGTTTCTCATATTCATGTCAATTATGATGACATATTCCTTAAGTAATTTGAATTGTAATTTTAGTTTTTAATAGCATTTGTTTTTGTTTGAACTGTTATCTGAATAATATATATTTTACCAAAATTCGTTTTTTTTCACTATCTTGCCATCGCTTTCAATCTGGTTTCATTTCAAGTATAATTTAATATTCAGCGAATACATTTGCTAAAAATATAACTGAATTTTAAATGTGATTTATTGCGCTTTTACGAAGCTGTGAATAATCATTTAGTATTTTTCTATCTGACTGAACACGGGACTAAAAGTTATACTATAACGGATTTTCTTGATCCAACTAACAAAACACATTGTGCATGCCTGGCTTAGAAACTGGAATACTTATTCAAGTTTGAAGATACAGACTCTCCGTGAGTCAAATATGAATAAGTATTGAAAGGTGAGTAATATAACCAATTTCTCCGAACGTAGCCTGAAATCTCTTTCCTTATATTTTTCTCATTTTTGCTTTCGACTATTTCCGGTAATGGGAAACGATTGTGATATTCTACGAATAGTTCACTGGTTATCAATAAATTTAAAAAAAGATCTCTACTTGAAAACTTGGGTTCGAATCGTGACAGAAATTATATTCGTTAAATAAACTCGATTTTCCTACAACGTATATAATCTTGTTTCATTTTTGTTAAGGTAAAACGATTTCAAATAAAACTATACTTCATTTTTGTTAATTTTTCTTAGTTAATATATAAATTTTCTTTTTTTTTTCGTTTTTTTCACACTTTATCAAACAAAGTTATCATTGAAATTTCTATTAAAGCGTAGAAACGGAAATTTTAATCATATTGTGAAGCCTTTGAACACAATAAGTAAACATTCTCTTTCTTAAGCTAGTGACACGACAAACTCATTATTGTTGCTATTAACAAACAATCATCATTTCAATGAGAAAATTTGTCCTTTGCTTAACAAGGAAATCAAATAACACACTGACTGAAATCATCAAGTTTCCGCTGAAACAACTTACTTAAGTTAAATTTTAGCTTCTATGTTATTTTGCATAAGAAATTTAACATCATTATTTTATCTAATACAAATGTTTATTATTATATTTCTATACACGACATTATTTCACTTCTATATATTTAAATATATGAATAAATTTAATTCAAATCTTTGTCTATTTAGTTATAATTTTAATATTTTTACTTTATTGTCATTATTTCACATAACCTTTTTAATAAATTGGGAGGAAGCTTTATATGAACATATTGTAATAAATGATAATTTTAGACCAATACAAAAAAATGATTAATTATCAATGTCATATCTTTTTAGTCATAAAAAGAATGAAAACGTTTCACTAAAGTTATTTTAATGATGTAAAAACAATGCTGAAACAGTTTATTTGGTTTTTTTTTTCAGTTTAACATTCAGAATGTGTATAAGTTATATACACTTTTCAATCTTCAATTCGAAATGAGGATATCAGTTTGATGTTTTTACAATTCTGCAAGCTTCTACAAACACATTGAATTCAGTGATTCTCAACATTAAATGATTCATAAAATAATCCAATGGCTATTTTATAAGCAATATATAATTCAATTAAAATACAAAGCATTTTGTTTGAATTGGTGTATGAATTAATTTGTTGAGTTATAATAAAAATAATTTACATACAGTAAAAGCAAATATTTCACAAAATACTTAAAAGTGTGTCTCTTGGTGTCAAAACATTCATTAAATTTTTGCTTTGTTGAGTTTCATGTATATTGAAAGTGCTGATTGAAAGTATTGAGTATATTTTATTTATGTACAGTAGAGTAAGGCCGAACCACCGTTTTGAAAGCTTCCTACTGGATGATATACTGAGGAGGCATTTCGTGTTTCTTTTCTAAATTCACATCGGGATTTCATCGAAAATTTATAGCTTCGGAAAGGATGTTAAACATTCGGGATGTTTCGCTAACCCTCAGCGCAGCGTGTGGCCTCACACGCTTTTTTCTGCCACTGTTCATGGATCTCTCACACTATGAACCCTTTCAACCCTCATACTCTTTACCAGAGTGGTTTGTTTTCATTAACATGCAAAGAGAAAAAAATGCACGAGTGATAGATACGATTAATTTTTATAAATAGTAAGTAGTATACTTAAACCGAAAGTTTGCCATATTTTGTCATGCATTGAAAAAATATTTATGTTTTCATATGGCTACTATAAATAAAATAATGTTATCATTAGTAATATCGAGAATATTATAACACTGAATTGTTGATAGAAAACAAAAATTTCAATTTTGCTCATCCCAATGCTAAAACAATAGAAAAGTACAATCACGAGGCAGAAATGCTCTATAATTGCATTTCTTTTCTAATACTCTAAGCCCTTGAATATATGCTATAACACAATAATTTTTCAACCAATGTATGTAAATTGAAATGCTCAAAAATTATTACATATGCCAATATTAGCCCTCCGCACCAATTTGAACAACTATCATTGTAAAATTCATAAAAGTAGTTATTTTATTCCAATCGTTATTTAGACAGGACAATTGGTTTTTTCCTAGCTTTATCTTTCTTTTCTAACAATTTCTGAGGACAAGGGGTAATCAATTGGCTATCATACCTACCCATATCTTTGGATGCCATATAGTCTTCATTGCGAAAGTAAATGTTTAGATATGAATACATTTACTACAACAAGGATGTTTTATTTAGGAAGATAACGTTTGGGTGAATTAGTTTATTGTACAGGTTTACATTACATATTTTAAACGAAAATATCAATTTCATATTAGGTATTTTATTTCAAGAAAGAAATTATTCATTTTCTTTTTTTGCTCCTTACCTTTGATATTTCAAATTTGTTATATTCATTTTTAATGAAATAAAATTCTCATAAACACGAATAAATAACTAATAAAACAAATCATTAAAAATATATTCATTCAAAGTCTCAAATAAAATAACATTTCAAGTAATTGGTGCTTTTTTCTTTGCTTTTTCATTTCAAAGTTATTTATGATATACCGCGAAGAAAATATTGCAAAATTATCCAACCTGATAAGGAAAAAGTTTACGGTTGCGTTGCCCAGTCATAATAAATTTATTGCTGGTGAAAAAATTACCTCTGAAGAACGAATTTCTCGAAAAAAGTTTACTAACTATTTTTGTGTTTTCTTGATCAAAATATCAGATTACCTGTATACTTACTACCTACTCGACTTCAGGGAATTGAACTTTTCTACCTCTTCTCTAGAATTCTTGGATATTGCGTTCAAATGAAAATTTCACCATTTATCATACCTTCTTACAGCAATAATTTCAATTCCTAGTACGGAGCGTACCAAACTTCAACAGTTTTTTCTCACAATAACGGTCAGACAGTTGCTCAGCATTATTTTTTGCAGATAATAATTGTAGAATGATTATTTGTGAGGACAGGATTAGTCAAGATTAATTAGTGATTTACTTATCAATCTTACGGATCAGATGGTAGTAAATAATTTCGACATCAAAATTATCCTTCAATCACAATTCCATAAAATAATTTTTATACTTAACTATTTGTAGTGGGACTCAATCCTATATACATCTTTATCGTAGACTAATTGACTACAGAACCAAGAATTATTTCCAGAAAAACAACACCTTTTCATTAAATGATCAGTTTACATTAACGAACATTATATTAGTAACATTTTATTTACACCGGCATAACTATTTATTTAGTGCAATAAAATATTGGCCCATAATGTATATATATCATCGATAACCCGTAGATTTTATATGTGTAATAACTTTAACACAAATAATAATATGACATTTTATTTCATTCATTTATGATTATTTTTATTATCCTTACAAGGTGCGTCCTATGAAATAATACTAAAATTTAATGAAAAAGTTCTTACATTTGTATGGTTCTTTTGTGAAACATTTTATTCATATTTCGGCATCTTTTACAGCTCTGCTATTTTTAATTCACGTATAAAAAATATTTTTCATATTCCACAACAATTTATCCATAAAATTTATTGATAAATAAATTAAATATCCACTTTACTGAGAATATCTCATTCAGAACAAATTTCTCGAACGTACATTACATTCCAATATACTCTTATATATCCATTATTATAACTATATCAATGCAAATTTTATTACATCCAAAGATACCGAAAAATAATCAAATATGGTTGTTTCCATTCCATATTGACTTGATAGATATGAACTTTATTTTTTATTGTCTCAAAGAAATCAAATAAAAATCACATAAAATTTGAGCTTATATTTACTTAATCGCATCCAATACAATTGTAAACACATTTATTAAATTTCTACATTATTTTATTTTTTAACATCTTCATCTATATTGCAGTGTTATTATTCCTATAGATACAAATATGATTGCAATTTAGAAAAATATTTACGAAAATCGATATTTTTTCTACAACTTATATTTTATCTTAATAATATACATTTTTCTTTAGTATAATATAAAATATAACGCATTTAAACTAAAACAAACTATTTCCAAAGTTTTCAATTTAAAATTTCAATAATTTAAAAACTGATCGCGTTGTACTTATTCAAATTTTATCACAGGTCATCTATCAAAATAATTCTCAATGCTTTCGTTAACTTTTTGGTTTTGCAAAACAAACATCTTTTTCGTGTATGCGATGTGCGTTATTAAAGTATCTTGAGGATTTAAGTTTTTTCACTACACTCAATATTCAAAGCTTTTTACTGGCTACATTGAGTCCCATCGCGTTAACGCAACCAGTATCAAGCATCACAAACGAAACGTCACTTGCACGATTGATCATCAAACATTTAATCAGCCGATCGCGAAATATTAATCAATCAGTCAGGAAGCATAGCATGTCTGCGCCAGTGACTCATTCCACCGTTTATTACGTGCTACGAATTGAGAGGAAAAAGATCTTCGCTAAAAATATGTTATAAAACATAAAAGTTTTTAGAGCTCAGTCAGTCATTTATCGCTAGACTTTTTCATTACATCATGTTAAGTCTACATATCGAGTATTCGAATTTTTAGTTTTTTTTAAATAATTAAATCTCTTAAAAATTGTATATCTTGCATGAAAAAGGGGTATCTTTTCTTTAGTAAAATATTTTTTTAAATTTCAATTGTTGAAACTCTGTAGAATTCTACATGTTTTGTAACTAACGACCCTTCACATTTCGGCGTATTTTTCATCAAAGTTTCAACAATCCAAATGTGATATAAAAATTCTATCAAGCATCTTCAGTCGATATCTATAATTATAAAATATGTTTCATTTTTTCATAAACGCTTTTGCTTTGGCTTTTATTGAAGATTGCTCAAACACTGGTCGTTAAATAAAAGAGTGTTTGGATCTTAAAGATATGTGCATTTTCATTAGTGTGTTCAAATTTCAATATAAAAATAAAATTATTATTCATTAAAAATGCATAAACATAATAAAAACGACACCACAATAATTAAATATCGCTTAAATATATTGACCTTAATATCGTTAATGAAAACTTGATTTATAAATAAAACTATCTTACGAAATCTTTATTTCTTAAGACAAATATCATCATACTTTTCATAAAGACCGACTGTAGTTTATTCAAAACACGGTTTTTAGTTAATTTTTTGTACAACAGAAAGAGAAGGTTTTTTTGAAACTTGTAAAAGCTTTGATGAGGTTAATTATTACATTTGCAGTAGTTATTTTTTTTTTAAGTATAATAAAAAGTGAAATACTTTTTGTCAAGTCATTTTGTTTTTAAATATGTAGCCAAATGAAGTGCCAATTAATTTGAACTCAAAAGGAATTTCCTAAGAAAATTTTGGTTACTCGTTTGATCAACTTTCTTTTTTCGACAAAACCCATACCACAGAGCTTTTGAAATATAAGGCTAAGACAAAACTAGTGATCGACTTTCCTGGGATGACAAATAAAGGAGGAAATTTTATTCATCACAAACATCAATACATATAAACCAGAATTCATAACCCGATTGAAAGATCAATTATTGCAGTTATCTATACTGGCATTAGATCCTGTAAACATTGTCCACAAAATAGACCTCATAACCACGGACACGACATTTTTTTTTAAATCACTGTTTCGATGTCAGCAATTCCTGTATCATTCGTTATTTGACGTACATGTTATAATATTTCATTGTAGATCGGTCAATATAGTATGAAAAACTAGTTTGATTTACACATGAAAAAAATATATGTTACACTATTGATGAAGAAATTATATTAATTATTTATGCCTATAATTACAACACTCACATATCTTGAATATTCTTTTCCAAAACCTTGAAATTAACCATTGTTTGAACTGCTATAAACTGGAACAACGGCGTGTCAAGGGAATTGTACTAAACTATGCATGGAAACAACTACATACGATCATTGTACTTAATGTGCACGTATTTGATGAGATATGTTTATGGCTCGGTAATTTTATGTAGCCTCGTATGATAAGGCTAATTCATATCTGTGGCCGGCATTCCCCGGTTATTATTTATTACTTCTTCACCGCATTGAAGTTCAGCTATTGTGACATGATATGAGATTTTAAGTAGTGCTTAATGATAATGTAACATTTTATGATGGTATTTTATTGAACGCTAACTTTTATCAAAGATATTTTTATTAAATCAAGGTGTGTTGAAGCTAACAATTTCTATCGATGATTTGATTGAAGATAACAATATTTAGTTTTTCGTATTAAGATATATATATATATATATAGTTAACCATAAATAATAATTATATAACATATAAGCAGTTGCAAATTTTCTTGAGATATATTATATAAAAGTTTTAAATAATTTTATTCACATCGATTAATAGAATAATGGCATTCCTTGTCTTACATTTATAATTTCTTACTCAATAATGCAACCATAGTTTATTTTACCTTTTGATAGAAATAATTCCTAAGTATTTCCGAAGTAATTTATGACTATATTTAACATGAATAAAAATTGAAATCAATTAACATTATTTTAATAATTACCATTATAAAAACATATGAATTTTTTTTTTTGAAATACATTCAATTAAAAATATGAATGGATCTCTAAATATCAAAAATCTGTTTTGTCTTAGGCGAAGAAAAAATATTTTTGATGCAAAGAAAAAAATATTATAATTTTGTAAGCAATGAATAATGAACAGCAATATTTTCACACATTTTTTTCATTAAAACTCCATCTGTACTTTTTCACCTCAGTCTTGCGGAGAATTTTATGGAAGGACGATAATTTATTCTTCTTAGGTTGTGATTAATATTAGACATCAGCAATATTTCAGAAAAGCAATATATCATACTTCTCGCGTAATCACGTTTTTTATTATTCACAATTTGTCAGGATAACTTGGATTCAACGTTGCTCGCAACTCGCAATATTTCGTACTATTTGATAAAATAAGTAATAAGTTCAAAGAAGTTCCTAGCTTTAATATATAACTACATCAGAAATTGCAATGATTATAGTTCACATATTTGTTTAGATAAATTAACGATTCTTCTAAAACAAATTATTCTTTCTCTTTCCATTTTTAATTTATTTTTAATAAAAATATGAAAAAAAACAAATTTGTAGTTAGATCAAAAATGGTATATTATTGTTGAAATATGCTCCGTTTAAAAACTTGTTCCGCGAAAGCCTTGTATTAGAATGAAATATTTAATAATTATGTTTTATAAAAGCTCTTACTACTACATTTGAGGTGTAAAATTGCTATTGTAGATATCTGAAGCAGTATTAAGTAGAACACATAATAAAAATGCAAAATATATTATAGAACACATCTAGGTATGTTAGTTGAATCGTATGCTTAGCTTTGTCAACAATCTAATGCATTTGGCTTACTTTGTATTTCAGGAGGAGATGGAAGATCGACCTCGCATCTCGACCCTCATCAGCTCGCTTGCCAACTACTCCAATACGATCCCTGCAGCCGGAGACCCTGATGCTAAACCACCAGCGCCTGCGTCGAGGATGGGAACTCTTATCGGAGTATTCCTTCCTTGTATACAAAATATATTCGGTGTCATCCTCTTCATCCGTCTGACGTGGGTTGTAGGAACGGCTGGTGCTGTTTTTGGATTCCTCATCGTATTTACATGCTGCTGCTCGGTAAGAAATAAAGTAACATTAATGAGTATTCATCCTAAGCCAGTAACTGTTTTTTATTTGTCGTCTACTTGTCCTATAGCCAACGATAAATCAGTTCAACAAACTGTATAACATTCGTTCATTATTTTTATACACCATATTTTTATACTCAAAAATGTATCTATTTATTTATATTTTTAAAAAGCAATAAGGTTTAATGAGTAAATTTTTCAATTATCAAATACTTTTTTCAAATAGTTTTTACTTTGAATGATTAAGCTTAAAATATATTTTTTTACTGTGGACTCTACTTAAATTATTTTTTATTCAACTGTGACAATTCACATTGTAAAAGATTGTTTTTAATATAAATGCAATATGTTCATTCGTTAAGAGTAAGTTTTAATTTTTGTTGAAAAAAAATTGCTTTTAAAACAAATGAAACACAGCTAAATACTACAACTACAACAAAAAAAATATATTTTCATAGGGTCTTTCAAAGATCAGAGTCAAAAATGCTACCTAAAAAATATTTTATGATATCGACTGAAGGTGCTTGATGGAATTTCAATATCAAATTTGAATTGTTGCAATTTTGTACGATTCCACATGTTTTGTCACAAACGACCCGGGTTTCGCCCTTCGGCATCTTCAGGTATTCGGTATTCTTCAGGGTCGTTTGTGACAAAGCATGTGGAATCGTACAAATTGCAACAATTCAAATTTAAAAAATATTATTTTTTTATATACTACGTAAAGATGCTTTCATTCTTTGTTCTAGTTAATATTTTTTACTGTGTGTAGCTTACTATTTTTCATATGTAAGCTTTTATTTTTTGGTAAAACCATTAATAAAAGAAAATATTTTTTTCCGAATAATAATTATGGTCGGTTCAAAGAGGATTTCTTACATTTGAAAATTTAAGCCATAATACATATGTTTTCTACGCATCATACGGATTTATTTATTCATCAAAATTAATTACTCTGATAGCTTTCGTATTCGTATTCCATGATCGCAACTTTAACAGTTAACTGTTGTTAATTCATTTATGATATTTCAATCATACTCTATCAGTATACAGATCTAAGGAATCACTTTTACCTAAATTTAATCTTACGTGTTATTTTCTCCCCAGACCATGCTAACTGCCATCTCTATGTCTGCCATTGCAACGAACGGGGTAGTCCCGGCCGGCGGAAGTTACTTCATGATATCTCGGTCGCTCGGTCCAGAGTTTGGGGGTGCTGTCGGAATGCTATTTTACACGGGGACTACCCTTGCGGCTGCCATGTACATCGTTGGAGCGGTGGAGATTGTTCTGGTAACTAATTTACTTTAGCACTTATCGTATCCGTTTAAGGTGAAAGTTTCTTTTTGTGTGATTTATCACTTCACGCTTAGTTTGGACTTACACTTTTTACACCGACAGTTACTTGCCTACTTTAAATAAATCATCTGCTGATAAGCCCGCCTTTACAAAAAAGCCATGTTTCACATAAACGTATACGACTTTAATATATTTCTTTTAACTTTTAACTTAAAACAAGTGAAATTAATTGGTCTTTATTTGTGATGAATAAATCAGGATTTTATATAAATTATTTTTTTATTGTTTTTGATTTTATTGCACATCATATGCTCTATACTTTGGGCGGATGTGATAAAAAAAATAATTGTATGAACAAATAACAATCGCAGCAAACTAAACACTTACCTAGGCAATATTTACTCTGTCTCTCATTATTTAAAAAAAAAATCTTTATCATCGAATTTCAATCACAGTCCTTTAATGTATATATTTTTAAAGCCGAATTATAATACAAATTTTATGTTAATCAATGGCTTGTTTTAATATTTTTATTCATCATAATGTCTTTGATTTAATCTCAAATAAAATTAGTTTGCTTAAACTAAAAGCGTCATAAATATTAAGTAAATTGACAAACAACAATTCAACAAATTTGAAATAATATGTTAAATTTGACACAGTCAAAAAATAGCGATGTATTTTATGCTATTTTTGTACATTATATTGCTATTTTAAATATATAATATAGTTCTACCAAATAAATGCCAACTCAATCAATATGTTGAATTTGCCTACAAAGATGTTATTTTTAGGGCTCACGAGTAGCAAAAAAAGATTATTACGAAAATAAACATTATGAGATAAAAATATTGTTTATAAATTTGTTGGAAAAATAAATTTGTAATATACTTTGTTTTGAAGAATATTCATTCCGAGTAAAGTACAAATAACAGAAGAAAACTTTATAATTGAGCCAATAATAGTACTTACGGCTTGTTTTGCACAAGCCGAGCTAAAACACTTGTCGTGAAGCTCGAAAATGGTTGTTAACTTGGATTATGTTCAATATCTGCTTCGAAACTTTAAATTTCTTCGTATGTGAGGGGCTGAATCTCTTGTTGGGTACTCGAACCAATCTTGTAGAAGGCTGAAAACTTTCTTCCAAGATACGAGCGAAAGTTTGTATGCGGAAAACCGCACAAAAGTCGGCTCAGACGTAGCCGTGGGCATTTTACAAAATAGTTCTAGACCTGTTTGTATTGTGACTAATCAACGCATGCATTGTAATTGCTTTACATTTGAATAAAATAACTTTTTCAATATGAAATGGAAAATTTGTATAGCAAGAGTTTTGTAAACTCAGATTATATCATTATAATCATTGAACAAATATTGACATTTTATTTCAGTAGACTGAGAAGCGTAAGTTGTTTTGAAAGCGACTTAATCGCAAGTAAGTTTTTAATGGTATTTTGAACATAAATAAAAGCTTCAACAATTTTGTATCGTATGTTGTTTTAACAACCCACTTGTTCTCAGCAGCTTTATTCATAGATATGATTTTCGTATCTTGACTTCATTAAGACTTAAAATAATTTAAATAATTAGATACTTAACAATAAATTGACTGTTCTAATATTTTACCCAATTTTAATATTTCTATTCGCATTTTCTATTTTCACATTAAACAACTGAGCTAGCGAAGCAGACAATTTGAATAATAATTGATGGCATTTAATGTTGGATAACGTTAACTAACTAACTAAAGAAATTCGGGTACCCATCGAATAAATTTTATTTATGAGCTATGATCAGATTTCTCTGCATAAACAAAGTTTATGCAGTGGGTATAAATGTAGTCGGTAAGAGGCATTTCAAATGAAATAAAATTAAGCCCTTCGTTGTCAAAAATTTTATAAAAATGAATATTGAAAAAGCCAACCATCCTATATAAATTTAATCTCTAGAATGAAAGTTTTAATATTTATACAAAATATAACGATATTATTAAAACACAACAATAAAATACTTTTATAATTATGACAAATTATACTAAGAAATGTACGATCACCAGTTGAAAACACTTCTTTGTATGAAATTGTATAAAATGAAAATACTTGTAATAAATGCAACTGAAGAGTGTAAGATAAATTTTCAACGATAATAAAATGAATATTTTTGTTTTCGATTTTCATATTTCACGTTTGGGAAAACAAAATATCAAAAACAACAAGTTAGTAATTGTTATGTCTACGAAAATTTTGAGCTTATAAGCTGATTCTATCACAAAATGAAACCGACGTATTTTTAATCTTCTAGTCGTATAATCTTCAAAGTAAACAACATTTCATGTACCTACTTAAAATTCAATTTAAAAACGTTTTTTTAACAATATTTGTTAAATTACTTTGTCAGTTACATCAACTCAATTATCTATCTTTGTGTTTTTAGTCGTAAAACCATTTTCATCGAGTTTTCTTGTTTCCCAGTAAGCTAAACAACAATATAAATCTCGGATCGGTATCGCCCAGTTTTTTTCTTTATCATAAGAAGGTTCAAAATAATACTTTTTAACGGGCCTGTTATCTTTTAAATATCCGTCAATTTTTTCAAATTGCATTAATTTTTATCTGTAATCAGACAAGATAGTGATATGAGTATATTTAAAATAAAATAATTAAAATACTTTAAAGATTATCATTAGTTTGCTTTTTCTGTTTTCAGGATCAAATTGAAGATGAATTAAAAAGATAAAAATGTGACCAAAACATTTTTTTCTCAATGAGCCCATATTTTTTTAAGTAATTTACGGAGCAAGAGAAAACTCCGTCATAAGACCACTTGACTACAAGAGGTTGTAAACCAAGTTAAAGAAAACGTACATATGCACATTTTATAAATAAATGGCGAACTTCAAACTGTTAGCAAGAGAAAAATGAAAAGTTTTTTATTCCATACGAAAGTTTATTTGTTGAAACTTTTGTGACTAGAATCATTTCGAATTTATTATCAATGGAAGAAATGACATTTATTTCACTTGACGAATAAATAATTTTCTAGTCATAGAGTGAATCATGTGGATAATACTTTATGTGCCCTAAATATTGATCAATAGTGTATAATCTTGAACGTGGTTTGGATGTGTAATATATACATTTGCACCCTACTGCTTTATTGCAAAAAGTATCCAAGAAAGAACGATAAACACGAGAAACATCAATAACAAGACGACAATTGCAATCTTACAGGCATGAATGTTTTATGTGTTGAATGGAATCACTCGTGTTTATGATCGGTATGACAAAATTTTTGACAAAAGCAAAACTTGAGTATAAAATTTGTAATGAAACAGCAATAGTAACTAAATCTAACTGTACACACTTAAAATATGAAACAAATTAAAAAAAACAACAACGTCAATATTCTATTCTGATCTTTTCACTTTTATAATTTCTATTACATTAGTTCATATAAATTTTTATGGATTAAAAATTTTAAGTTTTATTGTCATATTTCAAGCTTCTAGGTTTCATAATATTTACTATATGGGTTACTAGGGTATGGGTGGGCATGTATACTCTAAAGCTTTACCACAAATTATGGTGTTTACTGTTTCTGCGAACCAGTGGCAAAATAGTTTCCCATGCAATGGTTTCCAGTTTGTATCCTTCCTGTTTGCAAAGCCTTAACCAAAAGTTTTTGGATCTGAAGGAGCGAATCCCCTGACCACATTTCAGACTTTCAACCCGTTTTACCGTAAACTTCCCACTCATGGTTCTCAAGCAACAAAAACCGTGTTGTCCATACTACAAATTTTATGATAAACATTTGTTAAAAGCACTTCAATAATTTGATCAAGTTGATTGTAATTAAAAACGCAAACATCAGTGATGATAATTAGGTAATAAATTATTTATATTCAAAAAAATATAAGAAAAGCCAAAACTGCCAATCAATTTTTATCAAGTGATTTGATAATTTTCAATTTACAAGCCTATCAACTACAACAATACGTTATCATATATACAACTTTACTAGTAAAGTCTTTATGAGGCAAAATATCTGTGCGATTATTGATAGCATGCTATTTTTTTTTATTATTAAATATAATAGATTAGTTAAATTTTGCACACCCAGTGCAGACTTAAGAGTATTCAAATGTACAAAGAGACAAATCTTTCAATTTGAATCCACCTACAAGTTGATTAGACATATTTTATTTCGATTTCTCATGAAACTTTAACATGTCTATCGATCTGAATTCTTGCATGTATTTCTAAAATTATAAAGTAATTTATTTTATATCATGCCAAAAAATAAGCATTATATAGTCCACAATAAGAACGCCTCAATAATACGAGACAATCGTTTAATCAATAAAATCTTAATCTTGAACAATAAGTTGTTCAACACCTAATTGTGATGTAGAAAACTTAAAATCAATTATTTTATTTTGAAATTTAACTATCAAAAATGATGGAATATCCATTATATCATACTAGTATGTAATGCGTATTGGACTGATATTTGTTTTCAGATTTTTAACAAAATATTTTCAGCCTAAAAACGCTTTGTATTTTTTTTTCTTTTCCACAGACATATATGGCGCCCTCACTGTCAATCTTCGGAGACTTTACCAAAGATCCAGAAGCTATGTACAACAACTTCCGCGTGTATGGTACCGGTTTACTTCTCGTCATGGGTACAATTGTATTTATTGGAGTCAAATTCGTTAACAAGTTTGCGACTGTCGCCCTGGCCTGTGTACTTCTCTCAATCGTTGCTGTATACGCTGGAATCTTCGTCAACATCAATGGAAATGATAACCTTCGGTAAGTATTTTCATTATAGACTAACTTCCTATAATTTATTATATATAGATTATATACAAACGCACAATAAAATAATGCTCATTTTAAATATAAAAAAATGAATAGAATAAAAAATTACCATTCCATGGTATCGGCCGAGGTTATCCCATAACTTCAATTAGGTTTTCATTCAAAATAATTGCAAAAAAAATCAATCAGAAACATAACATAAATCTTATATATTTTCCAACTTTTGCAAAGAAACAAGTAATAGACATCTGAAATCATAATAAAAATACGACCATTTTATTACCTTTCCAAGGTACTCAGCATTGTACCAGCCACCACCTTTTACGAATTTACATCATTTGTTAGGAATATATTGTTTCTCAGCAATATTTGGGACTTTGGAATAGTATCTTAGAAGCAGTCACTCAAAATATATTGTATAATATATAAGTATATGGATCAAGTCGTTCTAAAATAATATGTATTTTTTCGAGCTGATATATGTATCTACTCGTTCTCCGTATAATATTGCCAAGTTTTATATGCAAATAAACTCTCACTCATTACACCCTCATAAAAAGGACCGACCAGTACACTATTTGGGTACACTTCCGTAATAACCTTCACATCAAGAAATACACACGGGATACTATTAGCATCTTATAGTTTATCAGCACATTTACCGATCTTTTATGGTTAAGACCTCTCGTTGCTATCATCAATACCAGTTAAATTTGATTGCATTATGTTTGCTTAAAAAAAATCTTAACATTTAAAAAATAATATCATTTTTGTTTCAGTATCTTCTAAATTTTGAATCACAACTTTTGAGAATTTACATATATGTGTCAGATACGTATATAAAAAAAAAATGATTCTTACACACATTTGAAATCGTATAGTTCATTGATATTTCAGTAAGTAGTAACTCAATAAACTAAACGCAGGGAACCGATACGCAACAAATTCCACGTAAAAAAACGGCTTCAATTTGTACTTTTTGTGAAATCGTACCTGAAACTGAATTCATTTATTTTGGACTACACTGAACCCTCGCCGGAATCGAATCCATTTTTTGCGTTTCTGATCCCAGCTTTACTTTTACCTGCCAGGTTTTATTGGGATAAATTGAATACGCATACGCTTTCATTCCATGTATTTATTTAAGTAAGAATAAGATGTGATATATAAATCGAAAATTCAATCATCCATACTGTAATATTTATGTATACTTTGAATAAATAGTAAATCCATCCAATTTTTACACAAAATATCAAAATTTTATCAGTTTTCATTTTGAAAGCAAAAATTTTAAAAGTGTCATTTAATAGTAAGACATAAATTTTAGGGTAATATAACAGAATAAAGGAAACAAAAACGTTGTTTTCCTTTCAAATCATTTATTTATTATTTTCAGGAAAATTTTGATATGATGTCAAATATAATTGTAAATGCTTAGAAGCTACAATTATTTAAATTAATAATTATTTTTAATAACTTAACAACGTCATAAGACTTAAATAATTTTAGTCGTCAAAATCAATAAAAAATAATAAAAAGCTTCTGTAAATCTCTGCGTTTTAATTATTTAAAAAAAATGTTTTCGCAAACAAGAATATTATAGACAAAGTTAAGTCATTCATAATAAATGGAGAGAAAATGTTTCAAAACTTATTGCGGAAATAATTCTTTCCGTAAAGCTCTATATTATGCTTTACATGATGGAGTAAAGGCGTTAAAATACATAGAACCTTTTAGCTGGTGGGGTGGGTGAGCAAAAAGATACGTTGAAATAAATTTTCTTTCCGACACTGATTGATTTACCTCCTTTCTTTCTACTAAGGATACTAACACAGGTGTATAAGGCGTGGGATTACCTTGAAAACTACGTGAGGTATTTTCAAAATAATCATTTTACTGGCTTAGGACAACTTTTAGATTGCCCATAAATGGAGGCAACCTTTTTAAATTATCTTCTTGGGGAATCCGGCATTTATAATTACGAGCGTTTTTTGTTCTAAAAAATACTGGGTTTAATAATGGATTTTTGGCTACAGTTTATTTCTACACAGTATGTTAACTAAAATTGAATGAAAACATCAAAGTCTTGATCCAAGTTTTGAATACAAATCGGTTAATTTAGTAAAATATAATGAAAGGTGAAAGTAGATGAAGGTGCGTATATAAGTAATTAGAACCGTTGATCAAGCAATCGAATTGAATGCTAGCTCGGTAGCTGAAAACACACAATATTTTAATGATTTATTTTACAGCCCTGTTGAAAATCATATTGGACTTACTGTACAATACATTGGAAAGACATTGTAAATTGATATCGTAAATATTTAAATGATTGACAGATAAAAATTATATTGCATATATATTTTGTCTCCAGTTAATAAGGTTTCATATTTATTTGTATTTTTTTACACAAAAGTTTTATCTGAAATATGAAAAATTAATAATATAGTACAATATCGATTGTTGAAATAATTAAAACACATATTAAATTGCATTTTCCCACAACATATTTTATTGTCAGGACCGGTTTTGCTTATCAACTGATGAATTATATTTAAAAAAATCATGCTTTTCCGTCAAGAAGTGACAGTTGACTACTTAAAAATGAACAATATTGATTATCAATTATCATAAACTATTAAAAACTATCAATATTGAAACTCGATTTCTGTCAATTTATTTAGTTAACTTTAATCTGATCATATTTATTAGTTACTTTTTGTTAAACGATTTGGGTACTTTTGTTTGATATTCTTATCAGGAATACTTTACGTGAAATGTTATTTCACATTGTTATGACAAATAGTTATCTTGGTGGTAGTAAACGTGTTGTAATCTCAAAGTACGTGCAGAATTTGTAAAAAATATCGCTTTATGTTTGTTCTACAAGTGAAGCTCTCGTTGGTATTCAGTCAACTAAAATAAATTATGGCTTTATAATGAATTGGCCTGTGAAAATATGAATAGCTAATTTGTTATTTCAACCCTTGTTCCAGTTATAAGTTTAGCAAAGCTCTTGTAGCAGAAATTCATACGCATGAAATTTTACTTGTATTTCCCATAATTGAATATTAAATTAATACATTTCATTGCACACCAAATCACGTGAACTGTAAGAATTGAATTGGGAAAGAGCGAGCAAAAAAGAAGATTTTCCCTAGGGGTGGAGTTTTTATTGAAAAATGCTCGAAAGATATTTCCCAAATTTCCAATCTTTGGTAAAAAAAATCATGAGGTAAATTTTTTTATCATTGCAAAACGTGACATAGTTCAAATATGCATATTTCAGATATTTTTTGATATCTTATAGAAACTGTATTGGATAGATTTATTTTTTTAATTTTTTAAGAACAAATTTACTGGCAAGGAGTGTTAACGTAGTCTTTTCGTGCTCTTCTAAAATATTTATTTTATAAAGGCATTGTAATATTTTTAATTTCTATTTTTGAATCAATATCACAAAGCGGTAGTTATTACATATATTTTTTGTTAAAACGCCATATTTCTTAATATATAATATGAATTTGATATATTGCTTAGTCATCTTGTGAATAATGTGAAAATTTTATACACAGTCGATCAAAATTTTTGGCATTAACTATTTAAATATAGAAAATGTATCACACCAAAGACTCTAACTTATACTTTTTTCAATACATGCTTACAAAGCTCATACAAATTCATCAGATGAAATAAATTATATATTTTTTTAATATCTAAAGGCTTAAAGAAATAGACAACATTTGTAAAATGTATGCATTACTCTTATGCATCGAAAGTATTAACAGAACTGATTTTCCATTCTTTATATTCATATTTATTCCGCTCTTATGAGCAAAGATTCTGAAAACATATGACGACAACAGTATATCAACACTCGGAAAACTTTTCTTACTATTGCATATTCAAAAATATAAATATGCTAATTCAAACAATGAAAACGTGTCCGATTTACTCAAGTTTGTTATCAAAGTAAAACATACTTACAATATTTATTTGTTTATGATGTAGTGAAACTCCACATTAAAACTTAATTGGATCTTTTGTGATGGGAGGTTTTTGTTTCGTACTTCTTACAGAATAATAAACAGACGTAATTTGAGTCATCAAATTTTACTTTTTGATTGAATAAATGTATTTTTTAAAAACTAACTTTAAACTAATTATATTAATATGTAATTATACTATTTCAATCAAAGATGAGGTTTATGCTTATAATAAGTATATTTAGTATAAACTTATATTACCTTGAAACAATAAATGACAATTCAAAAAAGCTATATTGAACATTTATAAATTAAATAAATATTCTACTGGTCCGATTTCAAATTAATACAGTAAGCTGGTCAGCTTTTAATGAATGCGCTGGAAAAAATTTCATTGAACCTATATTCTTAGATTATTTATGTAAATAACAGATGCAAATATAATTTATTGTTAATTTAGATTTGTATAGCTTTGATATAACACAAATTTGAAAAAAAGAAGAGTATTTATGGTTTTCAAGTATGTAGGACGATGGTACTAAATGGTTGATTTTGCTTTCACTGCAAATGCCATCAAAACCATATACTTAGACTCTTATACTATCCGTATCGTAAAAACGCTGCAAATTTTATTTCCTTCTTACTGAGATCACTATGATGCTAAACAAATAAACTTAACTTTTCACGACTTTTATGTCTCAGATGGAGAAAGCTCGGCTATTTTCTCTAATAAAATGATTATATCTTATGCTTACGTTTTATATACAATGTAGATTTATTATTTGCAATTGTAAATGAATTGTTATGCAGTAGAATATTTTCACACTTGTGTATTTTTAGAAGTCAGACTATTTCTTTTATATCGAAAATGAAAAGTATTGAAAGTTTTAAAAAAGTTCTAAATCATTAAGTCAGAAATACGAAAACCTTACATAATTTATTGTGTTTCTATTCTGAACACAATTACAACGTAATAGGTCATATTTAAATTTGATTAAATTTTCTTCGTAAATGTCAATTGATTCGTTTTTATAAAGCAAGATATCAGCTAAGAATGCTTGAAACAATTTTACTGTCTAATTTAAATCGTTTCAATTTTGAACAGTGAGTTTAGCCACTTCTGTAATTTTGGATTCGTTTTTCAGCATCTTAGGTATTTCAGTAGATTAGTAAACTATTTGTTTGATTTTATTAAACATACTTCAAGCGTAGAATGTATCTGAATTTCAAAAAATCCAATTGAAATAAATTTTGTAAAATGAAGTTAATTATTTACATAAAAAGGCTCGTCAACAAAAAATTATAATTGCGTCAATATATGGGCAAAAATCAACTCAATAATCTTCAAATTTTAAAAAAGTGCAATTTGAATGAGTTTAAAGATTCCTTATTGAATATTATTGCTAAACAAACATAGTTCTCTGTTTTTTTACCATCAGAATCAATAACAAAATTGTGAAAAATAAAAACTCTAAGAAAAAATAAGAAAATTTCGTCTTTGATAATATTATGCGCAGGTACCTGTGTCTACGGATTTCCATATCTAGATGCCTGATATAACAACTGGAAATAATAAAATGAGCAAGGAAAACACTTAAAACGCTTTGAAACACTTTTTTACGCTCCCCTGGGGAAGCATTTTATTTTGGAACTCCCCGCGCCACAACTCCAAATACCTTTGCCATTTAAAAACAGAAAATAGGTTGTCACTTGTGATTGACGTAAAAAACTTTATAATCTTAAAAAATTTCACACTTCTGTCGACAAATTTAATAGCTTGCGATCCAAATATCGCTTAATGCTGGAATTATTGAATCATTTATGATGCTGTCACTTCCTTTGTATTTTAAGCTTAATAATACATTATGCTTTATTACTATTTTTATAAAAATAAAACAATTTTTTTGTAATGAAAAATTCAAAGCAAAAAAACATCACTTACAAATTTTAAATGAATGAACACTAAATATTTTTATGTGATGATTTTTTTGTTGTTTGTAACAAACACTTTACGCGCCGAATTTTACCGTCACTTTGATATCGTAATATGTAGATGATCAAACGCACCCGCCCCACAACCTTTTTTTATGAATCAACTATTCTCAAAAAGAAGCTGGTGTGATAAAAAACATTGTTTCTACATACCATTTATAAAATATTTTATTTAGATTTATCATTATTTTTTATTAAACCATAACATTCGCAGTCCAAGAATCTCATTAAATGGTTTTTCAAATAAACAAAACTGAGCGTGTGATAATTTTAACTAACAAACCTACTTTAACCATTTAACAACTAGAAATAAAAAAAATAGATAGTGACACACTGGAGGGTTGTTAACTTTAGACTTGTTAAATCAAAATGATCGTCAAGGATATGTTATTTCTCGATAACAATTGTATTTATTTATTTTGCTATAATTGTTTTACTGAAGATATGTGTAGGTAAATTTTACTGATAATATTATATATAACTATTTTTTATTTCAAAATGTAAAATGTCAAGTCTTATTGAGAGAGTATACAATTAAAAAAAACAATTTTTTGCTTACTTCTTTTGTATTTTCGACAATGATCAGTGCAATCAATTTTATACAATGCTTCACAAATTTTCATACGAACACACGCCTAAAAGAGATATTTTTTTACAAAAAAGCAGATTGTAAACAATATTTATTTCGTCGGGTTCAAAATATGTATATCAATTTATATTTTCCTTTCATTTTGTTCTTCTTTGAATATGTATCCAATATGGCAGATAAAAAAGTATAATATATTTTATTAGTTGTACGGTCTATAATGGAAAAAAAATATATTTTATATTCCGTACATTTTCAAGAATATTGATCGAAGCCCACATAACGTGTTATGATACGTTATCTTCTGGTAATGCGTTTTCAAAAGACCATTAATCATCCTTCCATCTAGAAACTGTTTTGTACGAAAGGAAAGAAGTGATTCTTACCGTTTTCGATTTTATTTTTTCTGAATTTAACTTTTTCTGATCTGGTCATTTATGTCACGATATGAGCTAGAATCTTGTACCTTTTTTAATATCTTTTTATTGAGTGGAATTCTTATTCTGTTTTTGTGTTATAAAGTGAATCTTACGATTCAAGTGCTAAGCTTATTAAATTACACAACAGCAGCTGGTTTTGAATTAATTAACAAAAAAGTCAACAACCTTTAAGATAAATAAACCATCCTTATTTTCAAATTCTTTTATATGTTTCGTTACCATAGAACATGTATATGTAAATTAAATAATAAATTCGATGGACTTATAGTTACAACAATTATGCAGTCAGCAGCTCAACTAAAATAAAGATTCTCTCCCTCTTTCATTTATGTATTTTCATTAGGTTTGAGTATTTTGATTATTTTATTCGTCAATACTTTAAGCAAGAGACAATAAACTACGAATATATTGGTCATGTAGTAACTTTGCATACCGCATTTCGATAAAAATATAGTTGGTTAAAGCGAATCAAATAATTTATTCAATTCATATGTTTTGACAGAATATTCTGTTTTCAAAAAAAAATAGTGAAACCAAACAGTAAATAAGAAAAAACCAACCATTCAATCTTGTTTGAGACAGGTTAAGTCTTTGTACGTTGAGTTGATTAAAATTGAAGTTAACTCGACTACTGTAGATTGAAAATCAGCGAAGCCTCGGCCATCTGTTTCTCACCTTTATTTAAATGAAAATTAACAACCTTATTTTGCCGACCTGTTTACCCTTGCATAAATTTTTATTTTCCATTACCGCTTCCGCTAAAGTTACATGAATTGAACATTGTGCTCAGGGTATTTCGTATAATGGAACATTTTCAGAAACTCTAAAAATACTCAAAATGGCGGAAAGTTGCGCCGCTAATACAAACCCGCATGGGAATTTGTCAATTAACACTGTATAAATATTTTTTGCTCCATTAATAAACGACAACACCGCATTTTTAGATTTTTCAGGATATTCGCATCTCTTATTTAATTGCGTATGCAGATTGTTTCAAGTTTTGTTATAACTTAATAATAATTATTATTGTATCTATATAAGCAGGCTATTTTTTTCTAAACATTAATTATTATTTGAATATCTTGTAAAATTTGAAATACAATTACATGATTTATTTAAGCATAATAGACATTCTTGTTCTCAAATAGTTTTTATCAATCATATTATATTTTTTATGTTATTATATGAAGATATTTCTTCCTCTATTTATTATAGAAAGCAACTAATATGATACTTAAGTGATAATATAATAAGTAAAAAAGTGTTTCATTGTATTTAACTGCGTTACTATGAGAAAAGGCCGCAATAAAACAATGCTTTTTCATAGTAAATTATGAAATTACTATAATCTGTTATCTTTTAAACAGAAAAAAAAGAAAAGGTATCATATCTTATAATATTGCTGTAAGTAAAGAATTTCCACATATGTTCTAAGTTATATTCGTTAACAAAAATTCTGTTAAGAGTTACACATTTCCTTCATATTATGGATACATATTTTATAAAGTAAATCAAATAAAAATATTATATTCAAAAAATCATCGTCTATGTGCGTGTATAGCGGTAAATATGTCGTACTAACGATGTGTGAAAAGGTTACTTTCGCATGTTGTAGATGTGAAGTCTCATTTAAAATTCTTCATACAGTGGACTGCGTTAGTGCGAGTTTTTTGTATCACTACTTATCGTGGCGTTTTTCTCAGCGCTACTAGCCCGGATTCTGTGTTACAATAAAAATAAATCAATTTACTTTAATAATGTTGACCGCAATACCAACGTTTGTGTAATTTATGATAAAATATTTTGTTTTATATTAATAACCATTGACTTGTTTATTAACACAGATTATTTAAGTATATTATTGAATATATGGTTCATTAGCAACGTTATATAACTTGTTGTATTTCATGACTATAGAGATAGTTCATTCGAATTTGTATTGTTTGATTTATCTGATACTTACGGCTCCCACAACTTTTCCGCTGAAGTCTCATTATATTTTCAATTAGAATATAAATTTTCGTAAGCCAGATACTTTGAAGGTTATTTAAGAGATTTCAAATTTGGTTTAGGGCATTAGTGTTTTAATAGTATTCCGAGGAGGATCTCAAATATTATATTATAAAGGCAGAGTGGAAGCCTCTGCGGGCTTACACACTTCAATCTCTCTCTAAAGCTGTGGTAAAATCAAAACTGAAGTACGTATTGTAATAAAACTTACCTAAGGGCGATGTTGAATAAAACATGTTTGACGAAACTGCTGAAGAATATTACACTTCAAACATAATATTCAGACTCATTGCAGAGCGTGTGTAAGCAATCGTAAAAGCGTGTTTTAGTATATGTTGCCAAATTTGGTACACTCTGAAGATGAGAGATTTTTTAACTATTATTTTAGCTCTCAACAAACACTTAGTTGATGCTTTCAACATATTCACAAATTTTTTTATAAATATATTAAGAGTTTTTTTTTGATAATCTCGCGATGAAAGAAGCTTTTGTGATGTTATGCATGTGCTAGAATAGTCATAACATTGATCTTATTTAGCGAAAATTTCATCAAGCGGTAATTGTTGTTTTTGCTTAATGCAAAGCTGCACTTTTTACCAAAAGTGTTGAACCGTTCCATTCTTGATTAAGAAAAACTATTAAAAGCATAATAATTCATTTGTGTAAACAATATATATTAAAAGCTGTTACTTTTCCTTCCTCCTCTCTTAAACGTGATTTAAAAGTCGTAATTTGATAAGGTTAACTATAAAACACGTCTCAAATACAATGTACTATTGTTAAGCCATTTTGAATTAGAATATATTAGGAAAAAAAATATTTTCAGGAATCAATTTTTGTACGTATATATTTTATTGATCTCAAATAATTTACATATTTATTGTAGAGTTCTTGTTCTACACAAAAAAAATGTTGAAGAATACAGTCATACGACGGACAACTGACAACTAATATAATTAATTTTCATTTACTATTATTCTAAATTGTATTTAATAATTTAAAATTGAATCTAGAATTATCTACAAACAATGCAAAATTTTTGCTAAGATAAAAAAAAATCCCTCATTAGCCAGCGACGCTTGTTTACAGCTAAATCCCGATGCCCAGATCACCCTTTTACCGGTTCAAGAAGATAACTTATTGATAATTATTTGGAGTTTTTCGTTATATTTCTATATAAATATTTATCGTTCGTGAAAAAACATATTAGCTTTTTTTCCAGAGCAAACGAATTGTTCTTATATAAATTTTTTACAGAATAGTTCAAAATATATAATTAAGATGTAATAATTACTTTATTCTTGTAATCATCTAAATATTATTTGCAAAATCCCAATAAAAATATAACTGAAAACGGGTATTATAAAAAATTTAATTGTCGAGAGAGCCTAAATGGACTAAAAAAATTATCAGGACGTATCAGATCACAGCCAACGAAAACACTATTTGATTTGAACCCGTTCAGATAAATTACTCTATAACATTTTACTTATCTGTGGATATTAACTTTAACTTGAAAAAATTGTTCGCATTCAGTGAATAATGAATCGGGGTGTTCTGTATTGTTTTTTTATCGTTCGCAATTCCATTAAGTTCGTAGCTAAAGCAGAAGACCTGTCCAGGAACATTTGATAATAAATGATACTAACGGTCGTACGACAGACTACATTAAGAGTTTAGTAGAAATAATAAATCAATGTAAGTTAACAGAAAACCAATCAATAACTCTGCAAAATAAAACGGCTATATTTTATAAATCAACCGTATGCCCTACTTATTGTGTTTATTCCCCACAAAATTGTGCGTCCGCCTAAGCATTGCAAAATTTATGATAGCGCAAAATGTTTGCAACCCTATTTTACTTTTGTGATATTTGTTGAACATGTGAAAACCTAGTTTTGTTTGTGCAAATTTTAAATACAGCAGTGTCAACACTTTTCATTTCCTTTGACATAATATTGTGTTTTAACTTAATATTTTTTTGGTTGACATGGACGATTTGTTTACTTCTCGGAAGTAGAAATCGAGTTTTATCAAAAGAATGATAGTACACAATATATAATACAATAACCATATTTTATATGCTGACATAGTTTTGAATAATTTTTAAATGACTGGTAAAGCTACATGTGCTTAGTGGATAGCATAAAGATTTTAATAATAAAAAAAATGTTATGAAAATTTTGATTGATCGTATAGCTCAAAATATTTTTCCGCACACATTTAAATGGTTGTTTCCCCTTTTTTGTTTTTTTTTTACGCACTAGTTTTAGATTATACCGAATACTTAATGGCTGATATTTTTCTGTTTGCAATTTCACATATTACAATGGAAATACTAAGATATCTGTTTCCACTACAAATTATTTTAAAACATGTTATGTCAATCTGTCTTTATGGTCACCTGCTTTAACAGTCCTGGATTTATATGTGTAGACCTAATAAAAGATCAACGCTTATGCTATGAAACAGTAGCATTTGAGCAACTTAAAACTGAAAGAATATCGATTGAAATGCATCAAAATGTGAATAAAAAAATATTTAAGAACCTGCTTTTGTGGGGCTAATATATGCAGAGAATAGCTTACAATATTTTACATTAGAACATTTTTTCTTCATTTAAAACTAAAATAAATTAGTTAACCTATCCGGCGAATAATTTGTATTCATTATAAATTTAAATACTTTCAACTCTCTAAAAAGCCAATTTTCACCATTAATTGCATTAGTCAATTATGTAGTAATGATTATGCAGTCTTAAAAAAATCTTTTTAATTAAAATTTACATTTTGAGAGACATTAAAATTTAAAAATTCATTCATTGTTGCTTGTGTATTTGTTGATGGAAAACACAATCTTGAACTCTAGAATGTTTTCAGAAACATAGTCAATAATATCTGATCGTTTTCTTAAAAACTATTCTTTAAATTAAATGAAAATAGTAGTGTAACTTCTTCTGATTTTTTATTGATTTGTATTTATTAAATAATAATATTTAAGCATTCGTTTAAAAAAATATTCTGTTAATATTACATCTCATTCTGACACAAATCTTTCCTTCGTCGTATAGCTATACAAATAATTCATCCGATTATTATATTCCTGTAAAAATATGATATACGGAAAATAAATAAATTTATAACAATTTTCCAATATGTACCACATCAAGATTCTACATTGTTTCTCTGAAAAGGTTTTTTTAATAGCATAGTTGCGTGTTGCCACAAAATAGCGAATAGCTACCTCACGTAGATTAAGTTCCAATAACACGCCACCTGGCGCCCTCTGGGTTTTGGATTTGCAATAAACACGACGTCTCCATGCGAAAAATGAGATTTCAACGATCTTACTCCTAATAAAAAACCAATAAACATTTAACTACGACAAACTTACGCGTTTCCGTGTTGTTAGTTTTATTAATATTTAGTTATAAAATTGGTTTTTGTGCGGACATATTTATATGATTTCAAATATAATAAATGCTCTTAACACTAGTAGGTGAAAAAAAATGCTAGTGGTAAATTTGTTTCATTATTTTTTACAATTACAGAAATGATATGAACTTTTGCTGTAAAATAAAATGAGCAGACTATATATCGCTTAAAAAGAAACCATTTAATAGTTTTCGCTTTATCTCGTGCAACTAATGAATGTTACTTTTTTTTACCCACAGTATGTGCGTCCTGGGAAAGCGACTTCTGAAAGACATCCATATTGACAACTGCACAAAGGACTCTGGAAGTCCCCTTTATGAAACTTTTTGCCCAAATAAAACTTGCGATCCCTATTTCGCTGCCAACAATTTGAGCATTGTCAAAGGAATCAAGGTATTTAATCAATTTAATTAACTATTTTTGAGGACGTCATAATTTATTTCATTTTAAAATTGATGACACTGTAAATGTCATTTCCAAAAATTTGTAATGATTTGCACCGTTCAATTTAATCACAGTTATAAAAAAATTTTCATTGATTTAAAAAAAAAAATTGCCAGGAATATAGTTTTTACTTGTTATCGAGTCTTATTGAAAAATTGAATTCTGGTGTCAAATTTAAATTTTGTGATTTATTTTTTGATTATTTCAATATCTGTTTGAATCGTTCATGCTTGGTACACTTCCACGTTTTTTTTCACTCACGACCCGGGTTTTGCATTCAGCCATATAGTATATGCAATAGAATTGACAAATAAGTGAACAGTTTTCGGTGTTTATAACCAAGAAGACCTACGAAAAATATAGACCCTAATTATTGGTGCAAGTTGATTCACATAGTTTTTAATAACATTAATTAAATGGCGTATTAATTTCAAAACTGAAAAAATGTTTTATATGTTTATTTAACAAAGAGATAACTTACAAAATTTATATTTTATTTAAAATTTCAAATAAAAAAGCGGCAAATTGTTACAAAATAACGCGGTGAAAAAATAGCAATGTATTCTACAAAATTTATAAGGTATATAACTATTTCGATAACACCCTTATCAGAGCGAATGGTAAATAAATGCCATTTCAATCAATGTATTCATTCATATTGTTTCTCTCCAGGGACTATCAAGTGGGGTGTTCTTCGATAATCTTGCGGACTCGTTCATGGAATTTGGTCAGTTCATCAGTTACGGCAAGGATCCTCAAGATACTGAACGAATGGATCGCCCCACCTACAACCAAGTCATGATAGATCTTACAACAACTTTCACTATACTGATTGGTATATTCTTCCCATCTGTAACCGGTAAGTAAATTATGAGATTTTTGACACCCTTTGTTGTTTGACAACTGTTTTTTTTTTTGAGCAAAAAACATCACAATTAAATATTCAAAACTTGTTCAAGATTTTCAGTGCCCCATTCAAATGTTGTTTTATACATAATGATAAAAACTATTAATTTAATAATTTGCATCGTTCAATTCTCGTTGTTATTGTATAATATATTTTAACGTATATCTAGACTTAAAGCCTTGTGTTTACAATTATTACAAAGAGTAATGTAAAAGCTTGAAAATGAAAATTGTTACTTTTGCCAACGATGAAAGCTTCACATTTTTTTAGCAAAAATAAGTTTATTTTATGAAACTTTATTTGTTTTTGTTACAATACTCTTGAATCAAAGAATGGGAAGTCGGGTAGATTTACTATTTATACAAATCTATTTGCATGAAAAGAACCATTTTCTTCTTATTTCAGAATTAATTTATGATAGTAATAGTTGCTGATAGTTTTCTGTAAGAAAAACTGTTAAGAATATTCATTAGAAATTTGCATATTTTAGTAAAAGAATATTACGGTAAGTACAAAATAATAGGAATATTCTCGTAAGTTTAATGCGCCACAAAAAGTGTGTTCATAAATATTCATCGGGTATCCGCAAAAAGTTTCGAAAGTCGCTTATAAAGTTACGGCCAAACGGTAAAACTTGCACGATTTGTGCATTAAAATTTCATGATTTCCCTCGTAAACTTCAATTCCAACTTTTTGACAAGATCTACCAATTTAATTTCGATCGTAAAAATATCAATCTTTGGTCGAAATTTGAATTTTAATCGAAATCTCTCCTGAACTCTCGGCAACTCTCGGTCGTACACGAAAGAGCATATTGAGAATAATATTACCCGAAAGCGAAGGAAACGACAAATAGAATTAACAATTCGTGCGAAACATTTCTTTACATATTTATTTTCACATGTTACGGAAAAATAGCAAAATGACTTTATATTTTTTCACAAAAGAAATTTCAAGAGTAGTACTACCCTACCATTTTTCTGGATATCAATACACAAATCAACATAAAATTCAAATTGGCTACTCAATATTTTCATTTATCGATTACTCTTTAGCGTATTATAAAGTATCAATTTTTATTTATATTCAAAAAATACAATGTAATCTTCAAAACCATCGGATATTGTTTACAAGAATATATTGTAGAATACTGTTGTCGAGCTTTGACGTCCTAAAGCGTTAATTGTTTTACAGTTCCGCGGTCAAATACTGAAATCAGAAAGTTTATTTATAAAAAATATTCGAAATGAACGAATTATACATAAAACTACTACTATTAATAAGAATATCGTTGTTGTGTAAACATTTAACCCTTTCATTTCTTACCACCAGTATAAAAAAATTGAGCTTATTCCTAAACTAAAAAACATGCATTCTATTGACAGCCTTCTCAAGATCTTTTATATTTATTTCTTTTCATTAATGGGTTTAAGAATTTACACAAAAAATATCATAAAACACATTTTTTATATGTTATACCAATTTTATGGTTTTGAGTTTTTTTTTAATCATGTAAATTAAAAATATAATTCTAAATTCTAATTTTCATATTATATATTTGCATGTCCTTCTTATGTATACATTTTTTTATCGTTTCATAATTACGAAGGTTTAATTAATCTTTAACAATCGTGTATTAATTATTTTTTAATCTATCTTCAACCAAGTTAACTCTTCTAATGCTAAATTAATTTTTATCCCATTCTTTTCTGAGTTTTTAAGTTCACGTCGAATTCAAATATAATTTTAGAATATATAAAAAGTCTTTTTTTATATATTCTAAAATTATATTTGAATTCATAATTTCAGTCAGTAAGATAACCTACTTTTTTCCATATTTAACAGTGATCAGAAAAACAGTGTTTATTTTTCTTTGAATAATGACGTAGACTTTATTACCAATAGCGTCCCAAAAAAAATGTTCGTCGTATAACCATCCCATTGATGCTTTTTTTATTTTACGGATAAGCTCCGTCAACCCTCCTATTTCGGTTATTATACTCACAGTAGACCTTAACTGAAAATATGCGATGTTCATTAAAAAAAATCTGCTCAAAACTTGTATGCAAATCCCACTTGTATGATGAAAGTCCAGTTCGTGAATACTAGCATGTTAGTTTTTATCGCAGGACCTTCTTATTTTTTTGTAGGAATATAGAAAGATTTGGGTAAGGCCGATGAAATTTTACGTCGACGCTGTAAATTTCGTAAGCTTTTTGCTGAAGGACGGTGTATTTTTTCATTGCATAATATATTCCAGTAACAGCGGCGCACCATACATTTTGATCTATGATTCTTTGCTTCATACTTCGCTGTAAAAAATACTTTATAATATGATTAAAAACACTATTTTCCTCGTGCCTCAAATCTTTAAAAAATATTTTGTAGTTCTAGTAAGACATATTCATTAGACTAAAATCAATGACCATTTTATACTCAATATTGAATTCGACTTTTTAAACTTAGACAGATTAGAAGTTAACACGAATATGCAAACAAATATTTGTTTTTAAGCTCACATTGCTGATTTGATTGAAATATGATTATTGCAATATATATTTTTTACAATTAACCATTATAATTGTATAATTATATGGATAATTTTAAGTGGTCTGTATAATTGTATCATGCACTTAAAGTAAATACTAATTTTACACAAAATGAGATTACGAGTTTTGGATTTAAATTTTAAATTTAATATTTGTTTCGCATAATGTAAAAATTTTCGGTTAAAAAATAGATTGTCTTATGAAAAAATGTTTTTTTCAAAAGAACCCGTCACATTCCACTATTTTTGACGTTAATAAAATCTTCATGTCATGATTTGCTTAATTAATAAATTACTTTATGTGTCAATATTTTCTGCGGGCTAAAATTGATGCAAATATTTCAATATTTTTTTGATTCAAATTTGATGTAAATATTTTCTCATAAAATCAATTTTCATTGTGCATGCTATATTTTTGCGAAATTAATTTGTAAATACATCGCTGAAATGTTAATTTAACTTTAAAACTTTGTGATACACTAATGAATGTAATGTATGCACTTTTATATACGTTGATTTGTTCTACTTACCGCTACCGTTTGCTTTTTTGCGAGCTTTTCTGTTACGCTGATAGCACTGTTTATAATATATTCTTCGTTCCCCTGCCACATTAGGTTTTCCGCATATTAATTTTAACCCCGTCGCGTTAATTTACGATGTTAACTCGCGCAGCATTCGGACATGTTATGAGTAACACCGATTACTTTCTGTCGTTTAATTTAATCCGTATAAATTTTATGAAAAAATATTTGCTTAGCAATAAGAATAATATGTGTAATTTCCTTTTCACCAAAAAATATATAATAAAGTCTCATTATGATTTGTTTTTAGATATTTCAGATGAAAACGCAATTATTCATTTCAAAAACATAAATTTTACACTTAAATATACAACATAGTTAGAGTATGATTTGGTTCTATTTTCCGAAAACCTGCAAAAACTAAATCGATTCACGGTTCACTTATTAATTATAACAGGATATAGCGTAAGCCCGACTCGTTACTACTTTAATTCATTTTAAGCCGGGTATTCTTTATGGAATATTTTGAATCGAATTCGTTGGATAAGAACTAACTCTATTCCAGTCGTTCACATTTTGATTGCCAGACTTTTAAGGAATTCATCTCATTTATTTAGAAATTGATCAAGGCTAGAATTCTAAAATGTTACCAATTTTAATCATTGACAGGGACGACCACATCGTTTATTCAGGTATTAATTATGAATTTTGATACTTAGTGTGAAAGTTAATAATAATCTGTAATATGATTTAAAATAACTTGCGTAAAGTACACTAGATGGTGCTTAATTTAAAAACAATAAAAAAACCAAATTATGTTCCTCTAATAATTCATAGTATTTACGTAAACATTATAACCATAAGGATATCAGCGCCTTGTTAAGTGACATTATATTTTCCATTTTTTGCTTCGACCTTAATATTTTCGCGTCGTGTAGGCTATGTATTGATGTGGAAATATTAACAGTTAGGTACAATGCCTACACATGATTACGCCCCGCCGTTTGCGAATATTAACATACATTGCCTTTTTGTGTTCTCTGACGTAGAGGTAATACGAAATTGTATGACGGAAATAAGTAAAATGTAACGTTTGACATTTCGGAAATGTGATTAATCGCGCTTAAGGCTTTATTCAATTTAGTAAAGGTCATGCATAAGTGACATAGATACGTCACACGTTGGAATTGCAGTTTTTTTGTAAAAAAAAAATTTGAACTTGAATGCCAAATTCATATTTTTTCCGTATACAGCACAATATGAATGTCTAAAATATTGATATTTAAATATAATGTTCTATATAAAAAGTTAACCGAAAATTTGAGCAATAAAGCTGTTGTGGGACATTCATATTACATAAAAGGACAAACGTAAATGTTTTTATGCATTGCTTTTTCTACTAGAAACCGTAATCATTTTCTTGTCATAATTATAAATGTGTGTGACATAACAACCTCCAACTATAATTATAACACACAATTTTATTTTTAAGATTTTCCTGATTCTGAATAGCCAGTCAGTTTCAAAACAGTGCAAATTTCTCTATTCTGCTCTTACTTTACTTTATCATTTCACTGCTCGAACTGATATTTACGCTGCTATATAATTTTTATTGATATTAAATAATCGTTTGAAAGTTTTTTAATTTTATTTATAATTTATACTCAAATCCCATTTAAATTAATTTTATCTGTCTAGAATTATAGTTATATATTTTTAAATGTAATTAATTTAAAACTCCTTTCGAAAAAACATGTTTTCTTAATCTTGAGGAATGGATAATTGGACTTAACTGAAATCCCTAGTGATGTAATAAATTTTTCTTTTTTTTCTCAAAAAATAACAACCTGTCAAGTCAAGACAGAAATAATTTTATATTATTAATAAAAGTATTACAGATACATTCCGTCGTTAATACTTATGTTATGAAGTAATATGAAATCTTTCTACCGTTATTATTCTTTATTTCTAGCCCATTTTGTTTTTATATTTATATTTAAGGATGTAACGTCTAATGCGCTTAGAATCATGTCAAAAATTATGTTAATGATATTACAATAGATCTACTTTGAAGATAATGTATCAATTCTTTACGGAAAAACTATTTATTAAATTGAAAAATATATAAATGAAAACATACAATTGAATAAAATTGTCACGTAAAAGACAAGGTAATTTTGTATTTCAATGAAAACAAATGTCGTTTACGTTTATGGTTTATTAACCCACGGACATTTTATAACTCGTTTAAATAAATTATAAAGCTTACACATCTAATATAAATCAAGGCAGGAGACAAAGGAGAGATTTGGAAAACTTACAGCTTTCGATATTTTATTTACAAAATTATGTATACATCCATTTATAGGTAACACCCAGAATTAAATGATTTACATCAATAATAAACTACGGTAACAAAATAAAATTATTTATTTTATCTTTAATTGTATTATTCTTTTAAATTAACCGATCTAATAACGCTGAATAAAAGATTAAAAATTACTTCTTAACATCGATACATATATAAAACAATCAGCTGATTTTTCTACCATTTTCGCATTAATTTTTCTCATAAGATAGGATTATATATAAAAATATTAACAACGTCGTGATTTTTACGGTCAGATTAAATAATGCTCATCTCCTCTCATTCCATAGGTATCATGGCTGGTTCCAACCGATCTGGTGATCTGGCTGATGCTCAAAAGAGTATTCCTATTGGAACAATCTGCGCGATTCTGACAACATCCACAGTCTACTTGAGTTCCGTATTGCTTTTCGCAGGAACTGTGGACAATCTTCTGCTTCGAGATAAGTGAGTACATTTTTTTACTCGATATTTAACTTTTACTCTAATTTGTACGTTCTAATTTTCTCGGTCGAAAAAATGTATCAATTTGTCTTATTCTACCTTCAATCTCATTATCTACCACGTTACACCTATTTACATCATTTTTTATTAGTTGAAAACAAAACGTGAATTTGTATTCTATATTACAAAGTATAAATTATTTATTTAATCAAAACTGTTTGACACACTCTGTAGTGCTGTGGTATAAAATATAAACTGACAGTTCCAAAATGCCTTTTATGAAATTTCAAAAAAAAGTATAGTATAGTATACGCATTTAAAATTTGTAATGAGATAACAACGAATATTATCATAACCACTTCCGTGCCACATGTAAACTTATTGTCATAGCCGCCTTTCGCTTCATTTACAGTTTTTGAAAATTTTGTTTTATTGTGAGAAAGTAGCAAGCTAGGCCGTTAAAACAGCAGAGATGATGTATTGTGTACCTTTTCTACACAGCTATATATAGATAAGCAAATGTTAGTTTAAGCATAGTTCCGACGATGCGTGAGCCGAAATAGCTATCAACTATATTTTTTAAAAATAATTTTGTAGAACTAAAATACATTGGTATTTTTTTCACCATGTAATTATATTGTTGGCGACAACTTTTGTACTGAAAAATATCAACAATCATAAATAATACTATGTTACCTGAATATTTTTAATGTCTACTAAACGTATAATGTGTTTCAATATAAAACTGTCAATTTTTACTTTACTATAATGCTTATTCTTTTAAGCCGTTACGTGGAATATGTATTTCTTTTAATAGAAATTGGTTCTTTACAAATGCTTTAAATGGAACATCAACGTTCCTTCGAAAAGTTGTAATTAAAAAGATTCAGAGATTCCATTTCTATTGGTAAAAAAAAAACCTTGTTTTTAATCAAAAACTCTGAAATAGAAATAAAGAAGACTGAACTTCACAATATGTTACTCTTTCTTACAAAAGAAGTGAGAAAATTTGTTCTCTAATGATGTATGTTATCTCACAGCTCTGAAACTTATGTTCATACTTATGTTGTATTTTCACGCGATGCTGTGATTCACAAAATACAATATGTCAGAATTATTTTCCTTTTGAAGTTGTCTCATCTCACATACCAACATATTTATGTATACATGATAATGTAGCCAGAGAGTATTGAAAATTTGTTAGATGGCACTTGATGCGGTTTTTCGCGGTATCAATTTTTGTCGAATGCTATCTTATCAACGTAAAAAAAAAATACAAATGAACCTTCTGTGAAGATATTGGTTTTTTGTTCTGAGCATTGATTTTTTAATATTCCTTTAAAATGTAAAGAATATGTAAACTTTTTTTATACTATATTATTGAATACATTTAACCACCGCAGCTTAGATATAACGCTCAACTTTTTTCTCATAAATGGCATTTAAAATATGGCTATATACAAACTTAAATTGTTACAACTTTGTACAATTCCACGTGTTTTTTTTTTATAATTAACGATTCGCATTATTAAATTTGTTTAAGCTACTATTTACTGCTTGCCTTGGGGTTTGTGTTTTTCTGTAATTAATACCTTTGGTATATAGACGATGCTAACTGGTTATTGTGCGTCAGTTCTATTGCATGCGTGTGATAGAATGCCTGAAGATACCGAAAGGCGAAACCCGGATTGTTAGAGACAGAACTAATGGAATTGAACAAATTTGTAACAATTCAAATTTGATTTTGAAATTCCATCAAGCACCTTCAGTCAATATCATAAAGTATTGCTATACACAATGTATTATAGTTTCACTTCCTAATATTAAATAATGATGTTTATATTTTATTTACCTTTCATTACTCTGCTCATTCTGATGAAAGGGGATGACGGGATAGTTATTGGTTATCAACAAGTTCTCTTCGTACCCAATCACATTTTTTTCTAAAAATTTAGTATTCAATGTTTATCTTACAAGTAAAAACAATTCATGAAAAATGCAAAACTTTTTTCAAATAACTGTCAAATAATAAATATTGTGAGCATTTTTTTTCATTTTTTAATTAATTAGCATATTGTGTATCTTTCCATGGAATTATTTACTAATGCTAATTTGAAAAATTATTCAAAATGTTTGAATATGCTTTACTCCGAACCACTTTTGAGGTTTTTATTTAAACTAACAAACACGTTCCAACTATAAAATTGAGATATTTATTAATATAGTAAACATATTTATATATGTACATACGTCAGTTATCATTTTTGGCCGACTCTCTTTGTTGTGTTTGCGTATTACATTTCTATTCAAATCGTTTAACATTCAGCAACGATTTTGAAACATCATTCGGCTTGTCACACACCTTTGTCAAAAAAGGTATATTCAATGTACATTTTTCTTCCAACGTCGTTATTTATCAATTAGTAATATGTTACAATCATTTTACTCAAATTGATCTACATAAATACATACATATACAAAGCATATGTTTGAATACTTAATGTCTCTGCGCAAGAAGATATAAATAAAAACTTTAACAAATAATTATTTGTTCTTCTCGCCTTTTTGTTTCTAATATATTTTATGATTACATATATCAAAATCAGATGAATAAAGTATATTAAACAAATAACAAACATACAATACAACCCTTCAAACAGAAATCCATAAACCGATTGATAAATTATATTAATTTATGATTCAGTCTATGCAGGGATTCCATATCGTTGATTTCATTGGGATTTTTTCTTCATTGCAATAAAGCCGAATGTTTCTCTACTAAAAAATACCTTTTTTTATTACAATCAAAAAATGAAGAACATGTACCCAATATTTCTTATAATATACATGCAAAGCAGTGCTATCTGCATTGGTAATGGGTGTCACCTGCATTATCAGAAACAGTAAAAATGCCTATTTCAATGTTTTCACAACCCATTTCGCACACGTGGCTAGAATTTTTTATTAACTTCAATATGCCTGTACCTACATTCAAAAGGCGAACAAATAATTTTCATTCAAAACCGGTATATCTTTTTACCGGATATTGCCAATGGTGATTCTTTGACAATTTCAATTGTAAGCCCTGTATTCTGTTATGAGAGATCTAGTAGTATATTAATAGCACATATCTTTCAATACATAATTGTTTAGAGAGTATGAGTGAGAGTAATTAAGTCAGATACGTATACCCATTCCTCTCCACACTTTTTCTTAAACTGATCCAACTGATCAATCAACTTATTCCCACAACCGATTTTCACACACGCGTTAAAGCGTAATTATTGAACTACCATATTTTATTTTATCAAGGAATATTTTTACACCTTTCAGCCACTTTTTATGTAATAAATAAGAAAATTTTTATAAAAAATTATATTTCACGATTTGGTATACAAATCAATCAGATTACTAAGCAACAGCTTTACCATACCGTTATTATGATAGAGCAGAGCAATATATTATTCTAATACAAATATAACTCTTCAAATAAGTTTATGCGAATTTGAAGCGTCTGCTACAAATTTTCAATACACAAATCATTCGGCAATCAAACTAAAGTTTACCATAGAAACTTTGTGCTGACATTCAATATGAAATGCAGCTGAGACTGTAAATTTCTTTGATTTAAAAATGGTATGGAAATTGAAAACCCACCAAGTGGTCTGTCATTAAGATTTGTTGAATAATATTTATGAAGCTTTTATTAAACATTTTTATCGTTTAAATGTAAATAGTTTCTTTACAAATTAATATTGATGACTTTGCTTCATTTCTTTTGATTCTTTCCGTAACAAATCCGCCATAGAAATTTGTCCTTGGCATCAAATTCATTATTTTGTGTTTCTTAAATTCAACGACATGGTTTAATTTCATGTTTTAATCACTGAACCTTTAAGAATAATTATTCTCATATATTATCTTATAAGTTCAGTGATGGTTACGGAATGAATTGTAATGGAAAAGACTGGGATTAGTATTAACACGACTTGTATGGAAATCGGTTTATTCGTGCAGAGTAAATGGAAAACTATGTAGACGTCATGTACCGAGCTGAAAGATTTTCTAAAACGACGCCCCTACGACCCAAGAGCCATGTATCAATTTCCAGCTGGTGGTGTCGCGCTTCGCATTAAAATGTGTTTAGTGGTAGTAACACCGCTTACTTAAGCAAATAAGGGTTTTGCGTAGAACGTGTTTAAATGAAAATTGCATTTTATGAAAAACCTTTCGTCTATATATATAATATTTAAATTGAATTGTGCTGAATATTATTCATTATTTTATAGAATATATGCAGCATATAATATTTCATGTAATGCTTTTTGACAAAATGTGTTGATATGATGGTAAAACGTTGATTTAAAGCTTTTGAAATTGAAGGTAATGATATAAATGTTAGGTTACGAGAGTACAGCTAATTAGCAAGCTTCTCATTCTTAAGATTGAGTAAAAACAAATTTTGCCGAATAGCATTCGTGGAAATTGCAAAAATTTACATATATACCACGTTTTTATTTAAAGATTATTTTGCTACACAAAATATTGATTTTTTTTTTTTGTATTTTATAAATATTTCACTGATATATTTGTTTTACCGTAGATTTAGTAACACTTAACTGAATTAATTTATAAGATAATTATTCTCTTTAAAATCACAAGATGCGGTCTTAGCTTAATGATTATAATGATTAGAAACTAATAAATCTAAGACAATAAATATTCCAGATTATTTTTAATTTAGAAAATATTTACCTCCTAAATAATTTTCAGCGTTCGAACCAACCAAAAAATACAATTGTAAGCAATTCGCTTATTTAAAATAACAGTAAGCTGTTGCTGAAAATCAATTTCTCTCAAATTCGTTTATATCATGAAAATCTCTTCAATAGAGAGATAAGCTAATCAAACTTTTCATTTTCATACTCAATGAAACCAAAAAAAATCTTTTGATAGGAGACATCTTGGTATTATAGACGTCAAAGTTTTCTTAAAAATTGAATCAGTAAATATTCATCGTTCCTTGAAAAGTATTTTCAGATAAATACAAGATGACAGATTTATGTTGCTTATTCCAAAAATTGAAACGGTTTTATTCTTAAAAATAAAGTCAGCCAATCGTGAAATTAGCAATGCGCTTCAAGAATTCGTGATGAACTGAATCTAAAATTGCCTTTAATTTTGAAACATTTATTTTATTCCGAGTTTGTCGCGGGAAAGCCGAAAAGTTTGAACAAATTTATCACTCAACTATTGGAACAAAAACATTGGTAACATAACACAAAAGCTTCAAACTGGAGGTTTATCACGGAGATTTGAGCAAAACCTTTAAGCCGAGCTTTTCGTCGCGGGAGGAGGTCGATGACAGACAGTTTAAAACTTTATGAAGTTTGTTTATATTGCCGATGCAGCTTTATAATATTATACAGGTTGTCAGGAACTCTTACAACTTTTAACTTTTCGTATCTTTTAACATTTAATATATTGTATATCACGGCTGTGTAATTTACTTTTATAACTTAGCCGAATTGTCTGATATACTCCAAAATAAATACATTAATTAATCATATGAGTTATCTTATTATTTACGGTCAGGATTAATTTTGCTAGCGAGCTTTCAATGAATTAATTTGTTTATTTATACACTATAAAGCTTTGTATTTAAATGAATTACACTTGGTTGAAACCCTTCTTCATAGCGTACCCTGTTTTAACTTTAATAACTTTTTTTAATTTTCCTAATATTTCATAGTACCAGAAAGTTAAAGAACCATTAAAATTAATTACTTTTTCATAAACATATAACCTGATTAATGATTTCATAGACATACATATCTTAGTTGATATTGCATTAACCAAACAAATTATGCGAAAAAATGAACTATGTTTCATTTTCCAAATCAGTACTTTTTTATTGTTATCAAATTCAATGCATTTATGAAGCAAACACATTAAATTTAATATGTAGATCAACTACAAAATTTTATCAATATTATAATAAATTACTATAGTATATTTTCCGGTAGCTTGGGTACCTAAGATTTTTAAATGTGCTGATGTGAACGATACACAAGTGTTTTTGTCATGCGTTTCAAAATTTACTTATCCGCCAAAACATACTTAAAATTACGTTCACCTTTCAACTGAAAAAGTGTGCGTGAGTGGGTGTGTATGTGTTTGATAAATTGCCGATATACATACAAATAGATAAATAAAGAGTTTTATACATTTAAAAAAAGTATTGAACAAATATAAACAGTTGATACAACTCAACACCTTTCTATTTATGTTGAAAAGTTAACGCGCAACATACATTTTCACGATAATTACTAATAATATATTGTCTATATTCTTTACAAATCGCGCCATGTAAAACAACGTGTTGTTTATGCAAAACTACATTTCAATTACCGTTATTATTTAAATTGACCGCAATTTTAATATGATTACTGTCTCCATAAATATTACATTAAAATAACCCTACTCACCAATATACAAGTTTTAAATAAAATAATTTAATAATATTTTTATTAGTGGTCCACGAAGCAAATTAAAATTTATGTAAATTACACTCTTTGAAATATTACTAAATACTTTGTTAATCTCTACTTGAACACTCTGCAAGTCATAATATTCGAGTTTCTATTGGGTCTGACTAAAAGTCAGGCTACCCGAATAGAATTTAATACAGTTTGAAACAAGTGTCGTTCCGGCAACACATTTTCATGACACAAAATTTTATTTGTCACTTGGAACTGTTGTTGTAAAAACATTAAACTTTATCTGAACTTTTACATGAGAGCTTTTGAATATTACGGTCGTTCAAATATTTTTTATACGTGTACAACAAATGAATTTTCAGTAACTTTCGGTATCATTTTTTATACGTGACGGCATACAGTGCATATGAATTTAACGAAAAAATATTATTTTATACAAATTTCAAATAATTTATATTGTTATTGAATTAATTTTAAAGGATATGTGATTTTCTTAAAAACATAGTACTTTTTCGTTAAGAACTGATGGTTAACATTTAAATAGTCATAATTAGGTTGAGAACTTTACTCTTCATATAATGAATTGTTTATTTAATAATGATGATAACGTTAGATTCAATTCTCTTGGCAATCAGTATAGTTAAAATCATCTTAAGAAAAACTACAAATTTTTTTCTCCATGAAATCAATAGAAGTTTACTTTAATCAAATAAAAGAATAAAATGCAGCTCTATGCTAAGTGTTCGCAATGTATTTTTCAAAACCTCGCATTTCATAGTATATTGAAAAGTTCTCCCACAATAGAAACACCTGATCAAAAGCATTTCTCTCGTTTTTATTTGGCAACATTTTGTCCGCTTCCAAGTAGACACTCACTTTGCTCATTCATGTCTTCTTTGAAGCAGTTGGTGAGAATAGATGAAGGAAATTCTGGTCGCTTCCGTGGCTTTGCACATCTATGCAAAACCAAATTGAATATTCACGGTTGCCTGCTTTTATCAAAACAAATTTATCAAATATAATTATTCATCGATCTTTTATGCTTAGTATTTGAATCATAGGATTTCATTTATATTTCAATAACATTTAATTTATATATACCACATAACATATATTCAATACACCTTTGTATGAAATCCGCTATTCACAAATTAGGCATTTATTTTCATTTACTCTTCAATTCAGGAGTTTTTTTTTATATATATTTTTTTTTCACGATTTTTCACGGTTTAATTGTTGTGGGTGCAGATTAAATTTTCTGTAATCGAGTATATTTTTTAAATGTTTTTTATGTTTTAAATATTATTGATATTTGGACTAAAAAAATAATTGGAAATTCATTACAAAGACTGCACAGTTATTATAAATACTGTTTACTTTTATAAATTATTTTCATATCAATTTTTAGCTGAATCAAATATTAGATGATTTCAAATATGTAAAATTTTTCACAAAATTGTCACTTTCATTTCACATCTTTTGTAATAAATATTTGTGTACACGCACCCTGCCCAATATCTATTCAGCTTACAATCTCCCGGAACACTTTTCGCATAATGATAGCGATTTGTGCTTAAATGGAAAATCATTTATCTAGTAGCAGCTTTTTTTCATTCCGTATAAAATATACGCCATTACTTAAAATTCCTGAGACTAGATAGGTGATTGTATGCAAAAAGCTTTTTGAAAAGCACCGGTAAAAGCACATGAATTTTTTAACGTAATTCCTCCATTCAACTCACTAAGGTTTATGCAACTCTCTTATTACTATTATTTTCTTTTCTTCTGCGCATATCTTCATTTATTCAATACAAAGCCTGGCGTGTTAAAGCTTCAAATATTTTAACAGCCACTCAGAAATTTACCTCGATCGTATCCCATACATAATAAACCGATGGCAATATCTAATATTTTCACAGTACGCAACTTTCATAGAATATCAAAAGTATAGAATATTGGTCCGGTTTGTTATATACTACTTATATAATATTCTTGTATGGAAGTCGTTATTTATATTTAGCTTAGAAAATGCGTTTGAAATGATGTTTCGCATACCACATCATACTTCTTATATTTAATTAAAAGATTACTTACTGTCAATAATCTTTAGAAAAGTGTAAACTTCCACTTCCAGTCCACTTCTATCAAACATTGTTTCGGATTATTGCTACAAAACCGTATTTTTGTCAATTGATTGGCTTATTTTTAATATTTTATAACTTTCATACCAATGCTACAATATTTATAGATCAACGATTTAATTCTAAGAATCAATTAAAATCTTTTTATTCAATGCTAAGAATCGTCTGCAATGTTTTTTTATCGAATTTTTCAATTCTGAAAACAAAGAGTTTACAGATAGTTATTATTTTTCAAATTCGTTTGTATCCCTATTTTCTTTCTATATCATCTTAGCGAGTGGCTTTTTTAAGACCGACTTACTGATTAAATATAATACTCTGTGTTAAGATAATTAATATAACTCCATAAAGTGCATTTTGTGAATGTTCGTATCCATTGATAATATTGACGTGCAATACGCAAATGCTAACAATATTGTTATTTAAAACATTAGCATTAGAAAGAAATTAATAACACTATAAAGAAAATGGAAAAACACTTTGCGTCTTTCAGTCATTTAAACTATGTTTATACAATTGTGTGCTTTGATTAAAAATTACTAATAAAAAATTTCTTTTCAGGTTTGGTCAATCGATTGGTGGTAGACTCGTGGTGGCTAACATTGCTTGGCCGAACGAATGGGTTATCCTGATCGGCTCATTCCTCTCGACTCTCGGTGCCGGTCTACAATCGCTGACGGGCGCCCCGAGATTACTTCAAGCTATTGCCAAAGATGGCATAATACCATTCCTCGCTCCGTTTGCCACGTCTTCGAGTCGTGGTGAACCGACCCGCGCCCTCATTCTGACAATGTGCATTTGCCAATGTGGAATCCTCTTGGGAAATGTTGATATTCTAGCTCCGCTACTTTCTATGTTTTTCTTGATGTGTTATGGCTTCGTGAATCTGGCGTGTGCCCTACAAACTCTGCTAAGGACACCGAACTGGAGACCACGCTTCAAATATTATCACTGGTAAGTACCATTATATTATATTTATCATATAACTGTCAACAACAAACGTTTTTGTTAAAGACTTGCAATTCCAACTGATGATAATGACAATGCAATTAAAAATAGACTTTTAAAAATAATATACATTGACTGTAATAAAGTTTTCTTAGAAAAACTTATATTCAAATATTTTTAAGAGTGTCGTAATATATTTCATATAAAGATATGTAGGGAACCGAGACTTTAAAAATCATGAAGAATTTAATCCAATATTTTTAAACTTTTATTAAGTAGATTAAATTCCAATTTAATAAATAATTCAGCCAACAAGTGACAAAAAATTCTATCTTGGACGTCGCATTTCTGTTCGGCCTATTTTTTACTACATTTTTATCGTCTAACGTTTGGAAATAGTGACATACAATATAACATCTTACATGTCAATCTTAGAAATGTTTGACTGTCAACCTGCTCAACGGTGAAGTTTATTTCTAACTTAGCTGTTACTCTTGTCGTAAAATAGTTTTCGAATATGAAATAGTAAATTTACGACCTTCAGCTATCGAAGGAAAAGCCATACAAAATGCATTTTATTTTAAGTCTTATATGTGCTATCATAAATTAGGCATCTTTATACATCCGATACGCAAAAGTAAAAAAAAATTTATACGTTTGCTATTTTAAACAAAAACCAATTAGAACAATTCTTTCTTTATCAAAATTTAATATTCTTTGACAACTATGATATATTCACCAACATTTTATCGATTCACAATGTACAAAATTATGAAAATTGCTCTGTTTTAAAATCGGTTAATTAATAATTTTACTCTAAGCCAGACGAAACTATAAAACATCATCAAATAATGAATAAAAATAATTAGTCACTATGTCAATAACAAAGCATCGATATTGATTTATATGAATAACTTTCAAAGGAAAAGCATTTTTTGTCGAATATTTTACTTCGTTATTTTACTAATATATATTGTACATATAAATGTATTAGGTAATCCTGGAATTAATGTCGTTTTTTACAGTAAAATTCAAATTTGTTTTTTTAATCATTTTTTTAAACAAAGTAATTACCAGTGTTGTCTTTGACTCGTTGCCATTTATTTTCAAGATCTAAAATTCCTTTTTCATAAAAGGTCTTCGGCTTAAATTCCAAGAACTCCGAGAGACTTGATTTTAGGTCTTCAATATTTTCGATTGTTTTGTTCCTTAATTGTGTTTCTAAAGAACGGAACAAGTGATAGTCACTCGGTACAGAGTCCGGAGAATAGGGAGGATGCGATAAAACATCCTAGCCAAGGTCCTGGATCTTTTTTTGTGTAATGTCGGCAATGAGTGGACTGGCATTTTCGTGTTGAAAATAACATTCTTTCTTTTCATTAGAGCAGATCTAATTTCTCGTAAATTTGTATTTAACTTGTCCATCCGATCACAATAGAGAGCTACAGTAATCGGTAATGAGTTGGTGATAAGTGATAAGTGGTGATAAGTTCAAGGAGAAACGGGGAAGAATGTTGCTTTTCTTGCAGTATTTTGCATATGCTGAGGCGCTGCGGTTTGTTGTGATCAGTTAGCCCCTGATGAACCCAAATGCCTTCTTTTTGAACATTCCCCATTTTCTCTAGATATCAGTGAGTATTCAATTGTAATGTGTGCTTATTGATCAATGGTCATCGTCGGATCTGCTTCAATTTCTGCCTTTAGGGCCGCTTCATTCACTAGACTGCGCTGTCCACTTCGAGTCTCATTTTTCAAATCGAGATTACCCGACCGAAATTTTCTGAACCATCGTTGGCACTTTCTTATGTCCAGTATATCACCTTAAATTTCACAAATGGATTCCGTTGCTTCTGTTGCAGTTTTTTTCTTTGAATGAAACAGAAACAGCATACAGTTTCTTAAATGTGTTTCCGGAAAAAGGACACGTCTCTGCCATTTTTTATAGATGGGAAAGATTTTTTTTGTTCAAAAGAAAGGTTAAAAATCACCAAACGAGATAAAAATAATAACACACGTCTTTACTGGTAAATGGACTCAAACATACTGCGTCAAAGTTGCGTATTGAAAAAACGGCATTAATTCCGGGATTACCTAATATTAAGAATTTCGTGCGACCTAATATCAATTTATATCGATTTTATCATCAATATAATACATTTCTTCGTTGTTTTATTTATTTTTATTTGAGAAAATTATTTTGAAGAACAATTCCAAAGGAATTAGTTGAAATTAGTCCATAAGTTTCGGAATATTTTGAATTTAAAACTTTTTTGCCTATTGGCTTTGTTATGAGGTGTTAGTAAAATTTAATCACCGTAAGACTACAATTCGATACGAGTTCCCTGCAAAACTTTGTTAAATTCTGTTTAATATTTACGTTTGGTTTTTAGTTTTCTTGATAATAATAAGTCTGGTTTTTTTTATTCGGTATGAGATATTGACTGACGTCATTAGCAAGCGTTCTTCAATCTTAAATTAGTCTGTTATTTTAATAATTTTCGAAGAAATAATAAAGTTTTCTTGCCAATTTTCTCAGAAACTTCAGCTGTCTCACAATTGAATCTCAATTTCAGATTGAAAGTTAATTGAACAATGAGGATTGTCCGAATGCCACCACAATACAATTTAATTTAGGTCGGGTTACCCATAACTTTGTACTATAATAGAATTATCCTTTTGCTTACTCCTCCTTTCCATCACATCCCTTTGAGCAATAATAAAGTGAACAAGAAATTATTCTCGAGACTTCAGTTTATGCGAGAGCTTTAAAGTCCATTGTCAAGCTATGACTTGAAATATCATTAATATATAAGGTTACACGAGAAACTTCAGCAAACAATCTGTGAAAATACTGAAAGGTATATAACAATTTTTTTCTAATTTTCATGAACATATTATACACAAAATAATATTGGAATAAATATGATAACTTTCAACTTTTTTACATTAATTAAAATGGAGAAGAATACTATTTAAAAAAAAACTTCATTGTTAACATATCTTCATAAAATATCGTACCCAAATAAAAGTATAGAGATATTAGATTTTTGACATTTCAAAAATTAGTTTAAAAACAAATCCGAACAATACATTTATTACGAATGACTAAAATAGCTTTAAATTTTTTACTTATTTCTGCAAAATATTATTATTTTTTCAGCTTTTATGAGAACCGTAGAGCGGTTCATAAACGAGACGAAGGTTTAAATTTACGAAACGAGTAATGCCTGAGGTATTTGATATTTCCAATGGTACTTTGCTCATATGGAGTCTTATAAAAGACTATTTCGTTCACATAAATATCTACTTTAATCGTATTACTCGTAAGTAACTTTTATATCCACTTTTGAAAGGTCTTGTTACAGGTACGATATAGTGCTTTTTATTTACACTTTATATCTTTTATTAAAAGCAAGTTTGATCCCGCATTTATTCAGAAGAGTATTTTTAAGTACGCACATTTAAATGAAGCATGTTTTTATTCCTTAAATTAAATTTCATGTATTAATAATAAATCTTCCTTAAATAAGTTTTCATAAATTAGGACAATGTAAAATATTTCAATTTATATCTCAAATAAAAATATTATGTTTTAGGTAACTGTGTTTAATAATGGTATAAAAATAAATCTTAATTAATAGCATGATAGATATAATTGTTTCCATAATTATAATGTACAAAACAAACTTTTCTTCGTTAGTAATATTACCAACGACGCAAAATAAATACATTTCCAAAATTTTCAACATGTACAAATATAAAGCACATTTTTTCAATCGGGTATTACGATATACAATAATACAATAGAAAATTCTCTTATGAAAAAAACACTGCAAAAAAGCAAAGTTTTCTTAACATGAATTTCGATTATGTTTTATTTAAAATTAAATAGATTAAACTATTAGTAAAAAAGATTTTTTTGATAGCACCTCTGGATTATAAAAATACAACATTAAATTAACCCAAAGAATTTTCTGTGTAAATATTTTCAACCATCAACAAATGGGAATATTTTGTTTAATTTCTATGTATTTTCCTTATTATACTTAATTTTTCTACACATTTCTGTGAATAAAATATCTTTTTTATGAATTGACATTGCCTCAAGTATCTACGGTCTTGATGTGTATTTTCAATCATTATTTTTTTTTGTAGACGTTCTCGAAATTTATATATCCGTTTGCTTAAGATGCTCTATATTTAATACTCATATATATATATGAAATTGGTGGGAGGGAGAAATGGGTTGATAGCTTTTGATCTTAACGCGTTACAGAAAAAATGGTAAATTCACATTCTTATTTTGTTTTTGTCACGTGAGTCCTCATTTTTTTCATTACTCATAGCGGAATTCATTTTATTCTTTTTCATAAATAAATATTTTTCCAATCAAGGAAAGGATTCAGAAAGGAGTCCCTAATTCTAAATACAAAACATTATTTTAAAATTCATATCCGACGTTGAAAAAGAAATCTCTTAAATAATTCTTTAATCTTTAATCCTATTTATTTTCGTAATTTTGAGTTAATATTTTATATTCAAAAACATGGTACTGGTAAAATGCAGGTAGTGAATATAGCAATATATAGTGTTTTATTGATAAAAAAACAATCGTTTCAATGATATATAAATAAATAATATTCTCAATCAACACAAAACCTTATCAAAGTGTCAAATTAACGACCTCGATGAGCTACTTTCCCCGAAAACCGTGTTCGAACATTGCTTAAAGTTTTTTTTTCCTTTCAATTACCTTCACTGATTCATTCATTATAAATCGCGCATTCGTAGAGAGATAAGACTCTCTAACTACGATGGGACGTATACTCTCCTAAAAGAAGAGATACGAGAAATAGAGAGAAAAAATAATGTTTCTGTGAGAGTTCGTGTTTCTGATACGGCCAACGCTTCTTGACTTGTCGTTTAAGGTGTGAGAGTCTCTCAACGGGTGGAAATTTGGTACGGGGTCAATCTATTTTCACTGAGAAGCGTGTATAGATCAATTGAGAGAAAATATCGTTTCAAAAGTTAACTGAAAATAATAAATGCTTATTTTTCTGTATCATGCTTTCAACAATATCGCCAAAAACTGAAAAAAATAACAATCCAACAGAATATTATAATTGTTATATTTATTTCAAAAGCCTAAATATAAAAGGTGGTCAATAAAAAGGCAGAAAGAGGACAGAAAAAATCACTTTTGACTGATCTTCTTCACATTAAAAAAATGTAAAACAGTTATTAATTCTACAAGCAAAAAAAACAGTCAGAAAGAGACGCAAGCAAAATACAGCCATTTTTTCAAATAATTTAAAGTGTGTACTTTCCCATGATATATTTTTACACTAACGACCCGTATGTCACTAGTGGGCATTTTAATATTCGTGTATGTGCACTGAAATTTCATACAGAATCAATAACGGCCGCTGATGATGATGACATTCATTAAATTTTACCGTTTGTTGGCGCACAGTGTAATATAACTTTTTTCAAGCCTTAAACGTAAAGGATGTTTTGTGTTTATGCCTACCCACTGTATATCTCTTTTTATTTCTCCTCATTATCTTCCTCGCCTTCTTTGTATTTCTCAACGGAGTCCGCCCACCCGTTTCGCCTTCAAGGTTAATTAATTTATCCCGGACGCCTGTGGCGGGAAGGATTATGCCTTCGGAATGCCACTACATAAAGATCTGAGCTATCTGCGTAAATTTCCGTTCATTTGCCCGAATTACGTTTTTGCATTAGCGGAGCGAGCCGTGTTCGGCAACACGCCCGACACCGTTTCTTGTTCAATGAATCAACACCATGACGCCCGTCATCCAAAATTGTCCAACCAGCTTAGTATATTCCATCTATATTTGTTTTACAATTGAGCTATTTTTCAAATGATTGTAAAAGACATTTTGTGAATATGTAATTTAAATCTGAATTCAATACCGAGCATCTTGCAGGATTTCTCCGTTGAACTTTGTTTATAATATGTATTATATTACAAATATTTTGTAACAAGATAAAGGAAAAGAATTGTTTATGATTGTAACATTGTAAATACATTAAAACTAAATACATTTTTGTTTATATGAGTTCATTAAAGATCAAATACAATTAATTATATTTTACTTTTTAGAAAATCATTTATTCAAAAGATGAGATTTGCATTTTAGCAAATTGCAAATGTGTCAGATACTTGGTTATTATTATAGTCTTTAATGTTCAACCATGTATTATGAACCACATCTTTCTACATTAAATGGGTAATATAAAAAGTCTTTAAATGCCTAATATATTCAATATAAAAATAATATGCGTATTCAAAAAATGTCTGAACTTTTAAAATTAAAAAATGAGCTAATTTTTAAAGTTTAATGACTTTGAACTGAAAATAAAGCTCATTCTACTGCGATAGGGATGCGGCCTCTTTGTAAAATGAAAATGATATTAGGTGGCTTTAATGATAAAAAAGATCTTCAGTTATCCCTGAAATATACAGCAGCCTTCGGTGCTATGGGTGAAGTTTTCTCACTGATATTATAAATGACAAATATAATATGTAATAGGCAATAATTCTATAACAGCGAGTGGGTGTCCCTGTTAAATGGATTTGTTCTTTTTCTATTAATGGTAGTTGATCAGTATAAGAAGTGATACTTTTGATACTACGCCTTCTTACGAGCATTAAACTCAATCTATAAATGACATTCTGAATTATGAGATCACTAATGAAATAAAGATACATCATCTATAAGATATAAATGAGTGCCGTTAATCCAATAATTTACGGAGCTTATTTTTCCGACGTAATTGGTTGTTAGATGAATATAATCCCTCACTAATTATTTTGCATCAAGCTACATCTTTTTTCACCGAAAATATATTATATGTATAAATATAACAACCTTATAGTATTTCATAGCTTATTGGCTAAAATTAAATGAAAACGTGTAGAGCTTTTTTATTACTTATGTTCATAAATGAAGTTCTCATGTAAATAATGATGTTATTTTATTCTTGAAACTGTACGTCGAGAAGTTGATTATCGATAGCTTACTATTTATAAACTCTAGCTTCACTTTTAATCCTCTTAAAAATTAGAGTTTTTGTTTTTTATATCAGACCAAAAATGTGAAATAAGTTAAATTTAGCTCTTTGTGGAGAGACCCTATATTCACAACAGTTAGCCACAATTTTAATTGTGCTACTTGTACTCTTAAATAATAGAACCGGTTTCACTTATTGTAAAAATATGGCAGAAATACATTTTTTTTTTGTAAAAATAATCTTTAAGAAGATGTATATGTGTTAAAATGCTGTTTTATAAATGCATGTGTTCCAAATTATATGTGGACATATTTGTAAATATTTTAATCACAAAAACAAAAAAATCAACAACCTCTGAAAATATCTTACATTTACTGAAAAAAAAAATTGATAAGAAAACAAAAATCTGAGTAGGTAAGTAAGTAACGTTCCACCAAAAAGATTTTCATATATCAAATCTTTACTATTTTAAGATTTTTTCGTATAGTATATATCCATTTGTACGTTAAAAAATGGAACACAAAATTTAACATTTTAATGGTGTAGGTAAGACTTTTGTATTCGATTTTTATCGCGAGGCTTGAAGTTGACTCTTTTTATCTTGAAAGTACTCACTAAAGACCTTATATTTTTGATTCTTTTGTATTTTGAGTCAAGTACTTAAAACATTTCCTTATTGCTGTATTTTTTGGTATTTATGTTAAGAATATTTGTTGACATATATAACAATTTTCTTGAGTCATAAACTAAAATAACGACGACACAAATAATCACAATGGGATGGAAATAAAAACAGAAGAAGCGTAAACATGTCACCAAGACCATAGACCAAAAAGAAATATCAGTAGCGTATTGAAAAGATTACGATAATTATTATTACGAAATACGATTCGATAAAAAGAGTAAGTAGTATTTATATGATGTTGTAGTTTAAATGGATTTATGAATACAGAAAATAAAATAGTTCGTTTTTACTAATTATATTAATTCACTTTGAAACTTGTCATTTATGATTGCCATCAAGGAGTTTGCAACGATATTCTGATTTTTTCTAAAATTCGATTAATACTATTAAGAATATCAAAAAGTATTGTATGTTCTTATTTTAAACAGAAAATAAAGATGGTGAAAATATTAACTTCAGCGAAAATTCATATGATTTTTTTCTTAAAAATACACAAAGCTCCTCGATGAACATCTCTACTTTTTAAGACAGTGAATCGGCTGAATAGCTTTTGCAACTGGTGTGTCATATAACCAATATTAAAAATAAAAAATACTTATTGGCCTAACCCAGAATTTTTATTTGAATCGATTGAATCATTACCAAAAATATCAAAAGTCCCACTGTAAATTAAAGCTTAGAATTCTTTAAATCCATTTTTGAATCATGTGTTGTAAGAAATACAACAAAATGTTTTTTTACTCAAAATTTTGTAAACTGACGTCAATCAAAATCAATGAAATAGCGTGTGAAACCAATCATTTACAACATTGTAACATTTTCAACTGGGTGTGCCACTGACAGAAATTCTAAGTAAAATAAGAAATTTATTTTGAATGGTTGAAAAAGCGCTTATAACAAACAATTCGTGACAGCAAAGAAGGATGTTTTTTGCGTCCTGATAAAATAAATGGCCACCAAGCAAACTTTTGACACCGGATTAAGCCAGCCTTGTTTATACTTCAAATCTCATTGTTTTTTTTAATGTGGCAATTATCGGATTTTCATAAATTTTCCTTATAATTTTATATTTTATTCCGAGCGTATTTTTTAAACCTCAACTCTTTTTTTTAATTTCGAGACACTAGCCATTCATAAGCAGTATATTTCTTTATTCCGATATATTGTGCAAATAGCTTGCAATTATAGTAAATGTAATAAATTAATCATCCATCCCTTATCAAGCCTTATACTTTTGGTCAAAAGTTCAAAGCATAGTGCTTTAAAGTATTGAGCAAAACTCTACTAATAGGAGTATGTCATGCATCAATTAAAAATTATTACTTAATTGATATCTCAAAATAAATCAATACTTCCATATTTATTATAACTTAAAAATTACAATGAAATAAAAATAAATCTTTAAAATAACGGTTTTAAAATAACGTAAGAGTAATGAAAGTGGATTTTGGATTTATTTTAAATGTATATTAAAATTTTTTTAAATATGTCAACAAAGTATATATTTACTAAGTATACCACTGCTTTTTTCCAATGACAAACTCTCTCCAACTCTTTTTCTCTGCATCAAATATTGTATAAAATAACTGTTTGTAACCAGTGTCTCTGATCGCAAAGAATCTTATAATCACTTGATTTATGAGGGGACGTATTGTGTATACATTCATTTAAAAAAATCTTTTATTCTTTCAAATTCTATGTAATTTTACAGTTATATGTTGAAAGAGCAATGCGTATAGTTGTGGATTTATTTTCTATACGTGAACATGGTTTCCGAAGACAATTTCCCGGCTTAAATGTTCATTTCTATTTAAATACAACAGATTCTTCCTTAACCGGCTTCCATTGATTCTGCGGATGAATAATGTCAAAGCAAAATCTACCATAAGCGTATCGTGTTTTAAATTCATAAAATATATTTAAAAAAACTACAGTACATCATTTGTGGTGAGGCTTTCAGTGATAAACAAATAATCATATTTGTACATTAATCAAGGCAATATTTTAAAGTTTTATATAAAAAATCACGAATCGCAATGCATTTCAATATTCCTTTCAATTTTCACTATACTATTTGGCGTATCACTGTTACGATGTTAATTGAAAAATTTTGTGTTATTTAATCACATTTTATTACACGGTGAAATTTTTTAGAAATATAGTTAATAGCTGTTTCGGCTCACGCCATCTTCAGAACTATCTGGCGAAAAAAATAGCAATGTATTTTAGTTTTACAAAATTATTTTTTAAAAATATAGTTGATAGCCATTTCGGCTCACGCCATCGTCGCATTTTATTCACACAAAAAGCACAATTTATTTTTCAAATAGTTAGTAAAACACACACACTTCATTTATGAAAGTTTCGAAAAAAATCTTACTTATACTTGTGAGGCTCTTTATCAAGCCCAGAATAGCATTTTAATGATTTATTATACATAATCATGTTTATTGCACGTTTTTCGTTTTACTCCTGCTCTGCATTATGGGTCCTTACCAAAGTGCACACCAGCGACACATGGCCTCGTTTCTGCGCCATCGGTGTTGAACTACTTTCGTGAAACTTCTCAAATTTTCTGAAGCACGTGAGATGAATTTTATTTCGCTACATATTGCTACCAGCAGAGACGGCTCGTGGTAAAGTCACCTAGGAAGCTGCCCGTAAGGGTGCATTGGCACTTAGTCCTTCAGTCGATATAACGAAGGCTGCTGCTTTGAGTTACAGTGAGCTTACTTTTGCATGTACGTTTCACAAAACGGATGTTTAGCGAGTCTTTTGTCTTCATCGCAACTTTCTGCTTCTACTCACAGATGGATAAAATGTTATTCAGGGATAAATTAAATAATATAATGTTTCCGTATTTAAATTATTTGCCTTCTGTAGCGATGGTGTGTAAGTAACGTTCATGAATTTACTTTTTTTAACAAGTCACCTGATGCTGATTTTATATTATAAAATATTTCTATAAAAATGGAAAGCTTAAAAAATCGAAACTCCACTGTGAAACTCGATTTAATTCTTCTGGTTGCTTTATTCTCGAGTTTCCCTATTAATGAAAAAAATTCTCAGTTTCTTTTATTATCAGCTCTAGTAACTTCAAAAACATTTCACGTGATTTTTTTTTCTTCTTTGGCTGTAATTGCTGCCTATGTGTGGCATATAGTCACCACGTGACGTCTCCATGATTTACTGTCAATCGCTAGTTACTTTGCTTACACTCATGAAATGTCAGAATCCTTCAATTCCTATCCACAGGATGAACTCAATGGTCGATCATATTTTTTTAACGGTATGTAATATTTTTTCCCCGTATTACACTTTCCATCGTATGATTTACAGATATTGATATAGTATCGTTTAGTATCAGAAGACAACGAAACTGTCACAAGTTCCAAATTGCATAATACTCGTGCATAAATCTTCATAAATACATGCGATTATTAATCTACTTATTACATTTTGTATAATTTATTTCGATTATAGATTCGTGTCTTCAAAAAAAATCACATGAATCTTAGATCTACTTGAAAAACGATTTTAATGAAACCTTCTCAATTTTATTTTTAACAGTCAAATAAATTTGTTAAATCTTGAGATCAAATTAAGATTCAAAAATACAGTTTTCTAAAAATAATATTTTTTCTTGGTTATAAAAAAACAGTCAACAGGAAATCTAAAATAAAAATTCTTTAAATAATTCAATTACACTATAAAATAAAAAGCGGTTTTGCTCAAAATTCTTCATGATGGTGCTGTTTAGTTATACGTATTATTCTAGCCTTAAACGATCGACAAGCCGAAACAAAAACTATTACAATATTACAAAAATGGTAGCATGTGTAAACACGTAATACGATATAACCGAAAAATGAACGCAATCTTAGTAACGATCAAAAAAATATGCCACCACAATTTTCAAATATATAACTGTCAAGTTTTTTGCCGTTCTCGCAGCCCTGCGTATGATTTTTCCGTTATGTTTCCCTTCCATGGCGTCAGACGCGAGTACCAACTGTACAAATCGTAACAAAGGACTGGGTAGGTTTTCTCTCGCATTCCACGAGCCCGTTTACGGGCCAGTGCCGATTTTAAATATAAGGAAGCATTGCGAACAGAGTTACCTGTAAATACACACAATCGAAGATGCGCTGTGTTCTTACAATACTAAATTTTACTCGCTGGTTATAAGTACAAACAGTAAATATTTAATATTTTACCTTGAAAATTTAAGGCGTACGTAATATATATATATAAGTATTAATTTTCACCAGATAGCCACAGGTTTTGATCAAAAAAAAACTTGCAATTTTTATATATATTTAAAACAACTTTTCTGATAATCTTTTGTTGAATATGGATAACTTACGTTTGAAATCAAGCAATTCGTTAATGGAACCTTTGAATTATGGTTTTCATAAAATGAATTATGTTTTCCATAGTTTTTCCTAGAGGACATAGCTAATTTTTTGAGCCTTAAACATCCTACAAGACGTTATTTAATATTATGTGTACTCATTTTCTATTCAGATTTTATTTTTCGAAGAATGAAAATTTTGAGTAAAAATTTCAAAGTTTTTAGAAACATTAACGATCAAAATACTACTAAACCACCTCAAATTATTAAAGAAATAAATTATTATCATACATTTAAAATTATAGCGCTCTCGATAATATATCCTTTTATAGCAAGTTTTCTATCACAGTATATACATGTACACCCCTTTATCCCACGACTCCATTAAATACCATTTCCTATATGTAACGTTATACCATGACTTCACTTGTCAGAGCATATATAATTACACAGATTCGACCTGACTCTTAATAGATTGTCTATTGACAGGTATCCAAACGCGCGACATGTATTAATAAAACACGAATAAACAAAAAAATATCGAAAGTGACGCGATAATGCTTAAATAATTGTTGCAATTCCAACTAAAATTTACTGAAATATAAAAATAAGATTTATCTAATATCGAATCATTTACTACGTTTCTGAAGATCGTATAGCAGACTTCGTTGTAAAATTTGTATAATCCAATTTGTTGTAGTTGTATAAGGAAAAATATATTATGTTGGTATTTATATTGAAAAAAAGCAGTTACAACATGATAATTTATGTTTCTTTGAGCTAAAGGAGTAATAGAAGGCATTTCATTTAATTAAAATTCCTTTCACGCTTTGTTCACACTTCGCAATAAAGAAATGTCTCCTGAAATAATTTTCTTTGCTTTCAGGTCTCTATCTTTGGCGGGATTAGCGCTCTGCATTTCAATTATGTTTATGACATCATGGTTCTACGCTTTGCTTGCTATGGGAATGGCTGGCCTGATTTACAAATACATCGAATACAGAGGGTGAGTTATCTTTTCATCGATTAAAACAGGCGCATCCAACCATTGGCCCGTGGACCGCAAGTGGGTCAAACACCATCATTAATTATGTGCTGAATTTTTGATTCCATTTTCAGTGGATACAATTACATGAACTAACAATTTAAAAAAATATGTATAGATTATTCGCAAAGAGACATTGATCGTATTTTTCATATTTACCATGGATTTTGCGATTGCTTTCTGCACGCTCATTTTTTGTGTAATTTATAGTTTTAAGTATAATAATTTAAGTTATTTATATTTTTATAATTTAAATAATTTTATTTTATATTTATAATAATTTAAGCTATTTTTCGTTGTGTTAGTAAATGTGACAGTTATTTGTCTTCTTTAAGAAACATCTTTAGACTAATTGAGTAGTTAGATTATTCATTATCAATTTAAGCACTGAATTTAATTCGCATTTATAAAATGATAATGAGGGTGTGCAAATTTTCTCTTTTTCCAGAGAAGTCAGAATATAATAATACGTATAGTCACTACGCTACTAATAAAATATTAATTATTATTGCTTAAATGTGAATATAACACAGCAACATATTTAATCGAAATTACTTTGTAAAATCTCTCTTTTAAGATAAAACTATTCTGGTAATCGATTTATTTATGATAAATTAATTGCTCAGTGAAATGATGCAAACTAAAAATTAAGATATATTAACATCATCTCAAGAATACACTAAAAATGAAATTACTGTTACCGAAACAAATATTTGAGATCAAATAACGCTTTCATTTTTTAATCCTTTTTTTATATCACAAATGAAAATCTATGCAAACACATGAAACTTTTTTTATGACTTTCCCGCTCTAAGCAATTTCTTTTCAGTCAGTGTAGCCTATGATATCATTTTTAACTCAATTCATTTGTCACTTGTTGATGGATAAGCATGATATTTAAATAGAAAATATATACATATTTTTAATACTAATTATTTCTACACTACATTTTATGATCAGAACCGTTTTTGCTCATCGCGATAATTGTTAACTGATCGCGATAAGCAAAACCAGCCCTAATCATAAAATGTATTGTGGAAATAGTACTTAAAAAATGCGTGGTAATTATTTAAAATATTCCACGAGAGTCAAAACGTTGAGCACCAGCGGCTCAAAATATTTATTTAAGTGAATCTCAACATCCATTGATATTTGAATGTGCGTTTGATGGGAATATTCATTTAGCCGTAATTTGTATTGGACATTTTGAATGATCAGTTTTTCAGATTACTTTTGAAATAAATGATTTTTAATATTTATAAAATAATACCTTCCTTTTACTATTGTATTATATCCAGTAAAATTCTAGTATATTTCAATAAATAACGAAATGCATATTTTACTTCAAGTATATTAAATTATACTATTGTTTTTCTTACTCTTCATCGATAAATCTCATCACAGTTGACACTAATGTGCTTGATTATTATTGCAAAAATAGTATGTTATCTTCTACAAATTTAATGAAAAATTTAGCTAACTGACATGTAAATTTAAGGATTCTTTCGTAGTTAATAAATTTACATCAAAAAAGGATTTTAAAGGAAAATTAAAAACCATTTACTATGTTTAAAGAATATTTTTACATGCATAATTTTTAACAAAAATGAGTTCATTTATAATTTGAATTATTCTTTTTATTGATTGAATTGGCATTCACTTGGTAGAACTCCATTATAACACGGTGAAAAAATAGCAATATATTTTAGTTCTACAAAATTATTTTTAACAAATATAGTTGATAGCTATTTCGGCTCACGCCATCGTCAGATATAGTTCTGACGATGGCGTGAGCCGAAATAGCTATCAACTATATTTGTTAAAAATAATTTTGTAGAACTAAAATACATTGCTATTTTTTCACCGTGTGTGAATTATTCTTTTTGCATTATTTTGCTTTTCGCCTTAAAGTTTGCTAACATTTTATACGGTACAGTGTAACAATATGACAAAAAACAGAAATGTTAAATAAGCTTTTTTCGTGTTTGAAATTTTTTTCATTTTTTATTTCACGTTTAAATGCCAGATGTTTTAAAAACTTATTCCATCCATTCCATTTAATTTAGTAAGCTAGGCTTAAATATTGGGGAACTTTAATATATTTCACATACTGCTTAATTTATTAAAACCTGTATTGATATATTTTTATTTGTATATTAAGAACTATAATATAGTTTTCTTTGTTTTATTTTCAGAAGTGTAAAAAGAAAATATTCCATAAATCAATTATTTTACTGAACAATCCACCAATGTTATAACGTATCATTCACGTAAATCATAATAAATGATTTTCGAATGAGAGGCTGGTATTAACAACTATGTTAGAATAAAAATATTCTAACACAATATGGAAGAAAAATTCTGTGCATAAAGTGAAAATAAATGAAATAAAATATTTCTGTTGGGTTCGGTTGACTTCTTGCAAAAGTTTTCATGGCGTTATTATTCTTCAATTACATTTTTATTATTCTTTGAGGAAAATTTGCGACGCAGACTTCCTCTGAAGGACCGTTTGTTTCTCTGTCACGGAAACTTTTTCAAAATAAAATGGAATCAGAATATATTATTTTAGTGAATTTTTATTGAATAATCGAAGCTTTTTGTTTCCACTCTAATATATTTCTTCGGTTCTTTGTGAAAGTTATATTTTGGATATATTTTTTAAAAATCATAATGGCTTTAAAAAAATTGCGAAAGACGATATAAAAGCAAAAAGTATAATATCATGTTTGAAAAGAGTCCGAAAACTTTTCCCCCAGTATTTGGTAAAATATGATATTATTTTATTGCAATAGACAATCGAAACAAAAAATGATATAAGAATAAAATAACATTTTTATAAATTTCAATAAGTATTATGAATAGTATTCAATTTTTTTTTTACCATCTAAAACCGTATTCTCCTCCGTTATAATGCTGCCCAGAATTTACAATTTAGTTATCAGGTTTGCGACGTGAAAACGTGGATTCAAAAAGGTTAAATTTAAAAAAAAAACAGACTAATATTTGATTTAAAAGTTTATTTTGATTTCTAATCAATATTGATATTTTTCAGTTTTCTCTATTCTTTGTGATAAAATTTATATACTTTTACTTAATATATTGGATAAAATGTCTTTAATAGCTATCTTCTTATAAATTTATGATTTTAGAAACAATCTCAGCCCACAAGCTAGATATGGTTATCTCGTGTACAAAAACACTCTACTGCTGTTACCTTAAAATAGTTTCCGTGTATTTAATAAATTTTACACTTATATATATTAGGTTTGCACAATTTATTACATTCCCAAGCCGTCCTTTGCACGGCGTACGAAAATTCCGGCTTAAGAAAAGCGGATCGGAATCATAAGCCTTCTATTGCCGGGTCTGGTTGACTGGGTCGTAAGTCCTAACCGGTCTTTATAATTTTATGTCGGTCTTATCGTTATCAAGAAACTTTATTCGAGGTGGACGGGAAATGATCGTTTTCTTTAGTTCTTGGCTAATACTTTGTGGTGACAAATATGATATACATGCAAGAGCAAGTTATAACTTTGAACGACAAGCGTAGTGCCCATTACTAGGGTTTATTTTTTATACTAGATTTAATACATTACATTTTTTTAACAAGCTTCTTAGCACGCGTTTCGGAAATTATTAGTATATAACGCCTCACATATAACCAAAAATTATGGTCGCAAACTGTTTGGCTTCACTTAAGCTTATTTTTTATTGACATAAAATAGTACAGAATTATACTCAAAATCATTTTTTTTATATTCTTGAAGCCTTTTGTCTATGATTTATTTTTGACGTAAATAACATGAAAGCTTTTTTATTTGTATTCATTCAGATAAAGACAACAATTTATGATTACCTTTTTAAAATTTACCAAAACTTCAGAAAAAATAGTTTTTGAGCAACAAAAGTTAATCTTTTTTTGCGTAAAAATTTAAAAAGTACTCAGCAAGAAGTTCAACTCGAGTGAAAAATATTTACAAAAATTCGGACAAAAATAAAAAGAAAACAATATGTGTAAGTGAGTCAGCCAATATAATTATAATTTCACAAAACCGTTACATTATATATAACGACACAATATATAATTCGTTAAATCACTAAATTTTCATCATACTTTGTCACACTAGGGGTAGTCTTGTTTTTTGCTTTCTTTTTACGGAAATTAAGCTGTTTTTCTATAGTCATTGTCGCAACAAATTATACACCGTACGTTTCTACCCCTCGTATATATAAAACGTCATAATAACCGTTACTATGTGATTTCGCGTTATCGTATTTCATCCCAGAATAGCCTCGTACATTTATTTTTTATTTTGTATGAAAAAGATTTCTTTTTCTCGACGTTCTGGTGGTGAAAGAGGCAGGGGGGGTTTCATATGAGCACGAGATACTGAGACATTTTGGCAATATTTTCATCGAAAACAATTTCGGCAAATCGCTTAGACAGCCATTTTCACAACTAGGTTAATGTGTGATGTAAAACGCACGCGACATTTATGTTGATTTACCAAAATGCAAATCGGAAAGCTTCATTAAAAAACGAATTTATGAATATCCGTTTATAATGAATTATTCATTGACCTGACCGTCCATAGAAATTATGCGTATTTACTAAATTGGTTTTCAAAATAAATACAAAGCAATTTACACTTCAGTTAATATACTGTAGAATAAGGTCAATTTGGACACAGATCAATCTCTTCCAATATATTCAGTCGCTCGGTCGAGGGCTCAAATACTCGAATGGAAAATGTCGCACATTGATTTTTTAGCCAGTGTAAAAGTTTTACATTTTTATCAAAAGAAATTTTTCTCCCCTCTATCCGGTTCAGAAAACCAGGCGTAGGTATAAAAAGAGATCAGATTACAGCATACCATTTCTTAACTTCACCCCTGTATTTTTAACATCTCTAAATGTATATTTTTGTAAATATGTATATAACATTTTGTCTACAATTAAAATAAAAACCGTCATCACCATTAAGAGAAGACATATTTTTTTTATGGAATTGATACTTTGAAATATTATAAGCTAACATTTTACTAATATTTTTTAACATTTTGATTCTCTAGCTGCTAGAGTCTAGCATATAATGTTTTAATCTATAATAAAAATAGGCATAACATAAGCACAAATTACTAGTAATAAACGTTTTCTAATAAATAGTATTATGATAATATAGACTTTGACTGATTCAAAAATTTGATCTCACATGAGTCCATATCATATCGAACGGTTTCATCTTACGGTAAGTACTTTGCAATCAAGATCGTTCGCCATTGGGCTCAAATCCCGATAGCATGACTAATTGGTTTTCATAATGTTTTTTTATTTAATGCAATAAATTTTCATGTCTTGAGAAATTTCAAATGACCAGTCTTTAAGCATTATAAATAGTGTTTTTATTCAAATAAATCGTTTGTCAAAAATCGTCTTTCTTCGTGATATATCGATAATTCTTTTATTTTTGGTATAACAAACTGTTAAGCGTAAAACTACTAGCCCCCAACAACTAATTATATTTTTAGAAAAGAGTGACTGTTTTTTTAGACGTGGGTAATTATATCATCTCTTTTTTCTTTGTGAATTCCAATCTGAATTTATGATGAATATTTTTTCTCTCGTCTATTCAAAGGATACGCATTGTTAAGTAAACATTTCCGCGTTTGCCGCAAGATAAAAATAAAGCATTCGTGTACTGGAAATGATACGGAAATTCAAATTTGTGATATTCCGTTTTTCATTCCTTTTGGCGAGACGATAAATTTAAAATGTGTAGTACTTTAGCCTTAGAAAATACACATTGCCTTTATAACTCATAAATATCATTGTTTGATCACAATGTATTTTAAAAAAACAACGGTATTTTAATTAGTTAGATATGAAAACTAAATGTTGAAACGACGAAAAGTAATTCATTAAAAATATCATAATGGTCGAAATACTTTTGTTTTTAAAAAAACTTAATGAATAAAACAATGACTCATCACATTATAATAATTTTTCTGTGATTTACTCTTAAAAACACACCGTTTTCAAAGAGAAAATACGTGTCGCATTCAGTAACACGCATAGTGAAATAACAAAGCTATCAATTATTTTTTTTGTAAAAAATCATTCAATAAACAAATTCATCACTGGAATAGAACCAGTTTCGCTAATCGACAGAATTAAGAACAAATTAAAAATTCTCGAGAGCTCGAGCAAACAAAATAGTTTTGTCTATCTATTGTATATCCACTCATAAATTTTCCACAAACATATGCTTTTTTTTTAATATTTCTTCTACAACAATATGAATATAAAGGAATCGGATATTAAACTGTAATGGTATAGACCTTAATAATATTGTGTCGTCAATAACTTTACAAATTTTCATGATAATAATTTAATATCACTAAAGAATCAAGAAAAGAAAGTCGTGAAAAGTATGTTTCATATGTGATTTTGGGACTTTTTTTTCTCCGGACTCAAAATCGGCACTCGGAAACAAGGTACGTTTGACGTATCACCACATCACAGCGTAAGCATTTGGAAAAGGCGTTTCTACAACACGCGCCCTATTTTTTTTTTCGCTTGAAAAATTCGACCACAAATCCCACTCGGTCGGTTGCTGTACTCAACAACGTATGTGTTCAAGTCTTATTCAACCTTTTTTGACAACATTTTCTAAGCCAATTCGAATCACGTGTGACAATAATTGAGTTCCTCCTAGGGAATCAATTGCGATTTAAGGCTATCAACCAATTTGAGGTCCTCATTGTAATAATAAATTAGAGATAAAACAATCGTACGCAGTAACATTTTAAAAATCTATAAACTAGTAACTCAATCAAATTCAAACATCCGTTCAGTTATTTTAATATATTTATACATACGATTGAATTCAATAACATTACGCTCAGCTTAACTTAATTCTTAATAATTTTATTTAATGTCTATAATCTTCAATATCCTTCATAACTCGTACTTAGAAAAATGAAATACGTTTATCCCTGCATAATGCAGGATCAATATTTTGGTAGGTATTGCTGGTGCAGTAGTCTAAGTTGTCGACTCCCTTTTAAGGTCTCGCATGCTTGGGTCTCAATACGAACATCCTTTTTCAATCCACAGATGAAATCTTGTTCGAAAGGATGATTGTTTGTGATATCTAAAAATTTCCTGTTACCCATTTATCCTTGGGAAACGAACCGTGACGAGAACATTTAACTAGCCATGTCATGTTTTAGCCACATACTTTCTTCGTCTACTCTTTTCTACGAAAATCGGGTTTCATTAACAAGTATTTGTTGTAGAAAACGTTGAGATACTTTTTTGTGCTTGAGTGACAATATTCTTCACATTTGACAACCGACGTTGAAAAGTAAATTATGTTATATTTCTTCATAGTTTCAAGCAATTTAAAACATATTCTTGATATTTAATTATAATAAATATTTATAAATTCATAGGCAGTTTTTCGTCATATTTTATTCTTGAAATATTGGCACCTGTATCACTGGTTGCGCATGGATATTTCGAACTATACATGCTTATCTGTAAGTGAGTACCTAGGGATTACATCGTGCTGGATCTGGAAAACTTTTTATTTAATTGGTTGTTGCCGCTGCTATGATTTCTAGCACTTTTATTTTGTGTGGGAACACAATTTTATCACCATTATAGTTTTTTTTTAAATCCGTAAGTAGCATTTGATTATAAATATTCCTCCATTCAGTCAGCGGGAAATAAAGAGAAATAAAATAATAATTTCAAATTATATATTTAATATTATATTTTATATATATATGGAAATCAATAGACATCAACTATTACAAAGAATTCTTAACGAACAAACTAAGATATGTCTATCACCATTACTTAACTCTCTGCGGGGTGCTTATTTGTTTCTGTAATAGACCATTTCCGTGCCATATGTAAACTTATTGATGTAGCTGACTTTTTTAGTTTCATTTACAATTTTTAGTTTTATTGTGAGCAAGAGCAAAGCAAGGTCGTTAAAACAGGAGAGAAAATGTTTTGTTAACCTTTTCTACACAGCTATATATAGATAAGCAAACGCTCGTTTAAGCATCGTTCTAACGATGGCCTGAGCCGAAATAGCTATCAACTATATTTAAAAAAATAATTTTGTACAACTACAATATATTGCTATTATTTTTCACCGTGTTATAATGGAGTTCTACCAAGTGAATGCCAATTCAATCAATTAATATTTTCTGTTTTCATATAGCCAAAAGAAAATTCACAAGGCAAAATTATCTTGCACCAACGCAATTTAAAATGTTCAATAAATATGTTATAATCCACTCGTCTTAAAATATTTGACCTTTAAGTGCTTGGTGTATCTAGTTAAGAGTTAGAAAAGGCAATATTGCTGGCACAGTTACAAATATATACGAATTCACATTATATTCAAGACAACGTTTTTAGAATTGAGTTCCGGAAAACATAATAAAATGTAAGCTCTTCTTTAAGTTATAAATACCATTTTACTGAGAGTTATTTTTAAAATACGACATCTTTATATGAATCCAAAAATAAGATCTTTTTCGCTGGTGAATAAGAAAAATTTACGCATGGATATCCTCGCATGTGGCCGACATTTTGTGTACACACATCGAGTAAAAGTCTTTATATGAGAGATTTTGGGGTGGATTCTCTACGGCAATCGAATATTTTAGGAAATACTTCGTGAGGAACAAATACGTCGCATAGCAAAAACGATAGTCGAATATCAAGTATTCCAGCTAACCGGCCTTTACCTCTTTTCTATTTTATTATACAACTGCGCTAATACTGTTTTTTTTATTTAATTAATACGTTATTTATTACTGATTTTGTTTATTGTTACTTAAACTAAGTGATTAATTATCTTTTGGTTATTAAAACAAAAATTAGTATCTAGAGTTTATCTTATTCATTGTGTATCGATTGACAAGTATTAATAAATCAATTAATACGAAAAATTTATTTTGATTTTAAGCAAATACCAATATTAGCTGTATTTAAATAAAAAAACATGAATAGATTCCTAATTTATTCACTGCCTTACAATTGGCAGATGAAAACATCTATATACTATTTTATAAGATCAATGTAATGCCTAAAAATATATCTTACGATTTTGGGTGGCTTCATTTAGATGGAATTAACCATAAATTTGCACAAATTTAATTGTTTTATTTTAAGTATTATAAAAACGTAAACCGGTCTCGATATTATTCACCAGTGGATCTCATTTTTTGATTCATCAAACAACTACATATATTATTATATAATATTGTCAAAAACAGCAACTGTGTTTTACGTGAGAGTATAAAACAAAGAATTACATTAATCTATGTCCAATTTTATACAAATGTAAGATTATATTATAAAAACTTTATAAGTCGACCAATGTTGACGTATTCCTAGGAACGCAAAATAATACAGATAATGATTCTCATAAACAACTTTTTTCTTAATTTATTTATTAAAGTTAGTTTCGGGTACTAAATCAAAAGAAATCTGGTGTAACTATCTTCAGTATGTTAGACATTATCATCGTAGTGTAATTAATTTTTGGGATGGCCATCCAAAATGCGAAAAACACTTCAGTGTTTGTGTGTGGGCTTCTTGGAGACTACCTGTCCGGAATAATTAATCAGACTTGCGTACGTAATACGTTATTCTGAACGTAGGTAAGAATATTAAAACTTACATTGGGAAGGAAATAATATGAAGATAAATCTTACAAGCACCCCAAGGAGTAATGCTCAAAGTAAATAATTAATACTCCGACGTGACATACTCTACTTTATTTTCATTGCATTAACTAAGGCTCACACCGGAAAGAATCACCACTTTATGTTTTGCATAAATATGATGAATTCGTTAAGTTGGGAGAGGGGATCTAGAGTTAGGAGCCGCATACTTAAAAGTGAAATAAATAAAATATATCTATCATGTATACATACTTATTGTAATAATAACAAGCCTCTGTGTGAATTATTACTGACCACCGACTACCTCCATTCAGTATGGCCCTTAGCGATTTTTATTCAATGGTATATTTAAAAAAGTACACCGGCATCTTTCAAAATCCTCTTGTCCATCGCGTTTGTTACTTCGATTGTCATTTAACTTCTCACTTTCGGCAAAAGAGTTGAAAATTTCTGATAATACAAATCAATTCGGAACATAATACAAAACTTCCTGACCTGAATGGATTCCATACTGGACTGATAGACGTTGACAGTTTATATTATTTTAATTGTGAGTTTTGTGTCCACAATAAAATTTACCATTTGTACCCTTTAACCTTCAACAACTATCTCTACTAATCATATTTGTTTTGTTTTTATACCACATTCATCTGGACATGTGGCCAATGACAAATTAAGATTTTTAGCTAATCCTATTTTTGCTAATATTTGATCTCTCTTTTTCCGTTTGTTTTTTCAGAGCTGAGAAAGAATGGGGAGATGGTATTCGAGGATTGGCGCTTTCGGCGGCTCGCTACTCTCTGTTACGTCTTGAAGAGGGACCTCCTCACACCAAGAACTGGAGACCACAGATTTTGATTCTGGCTAAACCGACTGCTGACCTCATCCCCAAATACAAGAAGCTTTTTGCATTTGCATCTCAACTCAAAGCGGGTGAGTTATTATCTTTATAATGGCGGAAACTCTACATGATCATTTTTTATTGCACGTTTCCAAAATGTATATTTTTTCGTACTGCTCATTCAATTAGAAAACCCGTTGCTTAAAAGATTTTTTCTACTAAACGCAGTATAAAATATCCTTTTTGTGTCAATATGATCGTATGTCATTCAATAAATTATCAGTATTGCGAAGTTTTTGGCAAATGTTGTGACCAAAGTAGTTGACGACTTTTTCATCGTAATAAGCGTCACACCTAGTTACACAAGCAGTGGAATAACAGAGTAATCAATACGAATCTACCGATAATTCCAACTGCCTTTTTACGTGGAATGGCAATCAAATAACACATCTTGTATATTTTTTCGTTTGGAATATACAATTGGATTTTTTCAAAAACCGGCTAGAAAACATGAAAATATCTGACGTTAAGAAAAAGTGCCGGTTTTATCAAACGTTTGGTAAAGTGATATGATATGATTTTTAACTTCATTTACATAATATTGTATATGAAATTAATGACCACTTAAAAACTGAGATTAAATTATTTATATGTAGTTTTCTTTTATTGAAATATTTTGGTTTTAATCAAAATGTCGATCTTATATTCAACCCATAGCTTTTATTCATAGATTTTCCCCCGAGAGTATTTATTTGGATATTGTTGAATAAATATAATATAAATACTTCTAATGCGAACCATTTTTATGTCCATTTCCGTCTAACCCTTCTATTCGTGAAACTTTATTACTTTCGTTATTTTTTTGACATACATGTATATATGTACGTTGAACCAAACCAATATTGCTTTGAATGATATGTTTTTCCTCAAAGGATAGAAAATGTGATACATGTAATATTTTCAGAAAATTTTAGTTCACAAAAATTCTTTACCACCCACACATTTTCGATATTTATGTTGGAACTCTTTACATAAAAAAACTTACCAAATATAACATTTACTATCACGGAGATGTGAAAGTATGTATATCAGCGATCTGCAACCTTTTTACCAATATTAGCACTTCAAATGGATTGCATGTGACAATGAGTTCTGAAATTTCTAGTTGAGGGATTTTAAAGCTTGATAAAATCAAAACAGTTTATACATTTATTTGAAACTTTTTTTTTTAAAGAAACATTTATATGAATCTTGACATCGCAAATAATTAGCTAATTTAATTTGTTGTTGTCAAATAATGATGGACTCCCTTGCGGTGTTCATCCATGAGTTATGAGTTACAACTGCATTCTTCGTTAACTCTACTCGAAAATAAGAAAAACACTTTTAATTTCTGCCTCGGTCTATAAACACTAATATTACTGTGCGTCAAATAGTTTCATATTATTCCGTTGATATATATTCATAATTATAATGAGTGTCATACAGTAAAGAAATTTTACGTTAACACTTTGTAATGTTTCGTACCACTGAGCTTTGGCAGAGAGACTTTGAATAGAAGGTTTGAGCTAAGCGAGAGCTTGTAACGTTATCTATTTTTTCAAATTATTATGTTATATCTTCCTATAGAAACTGTGGGATATAAAATTAAGCAAAATAACTACTCGTCATAGTGAAATCTGCTTAATTTGAAAATATACCATATCCCCAATAAAATGCTATGTTACGTGTTACATTTATTTCTGTTTAATTAGCAAAAAAATCATAATTCAATTTATTGGACTTAAGATTTCAATTTTCAATTGACTGATAATAAATAATCAAAAGAAGCCTTAAGTAATGCTTAAAAATAAAGTTATCCTTCAGCATTCTAAATAAAATTGTATCTTATCAATATTTTTTACGGTTCAGTATTTTTTCACATGTTCTAGTAAAATGTGTTCAATTTTCAATATAATATTGTGTGAATTATCTTTTGATTATTAATACAAAAAGCTTAAGAAGTTTAAATGTCCTATTTTCATTTTTTTAACATCAAAGCATATTTCTCTTACAAATATTATATTTCATGCCAAACAATTGTCCACTCAATCTTTAATCTATTAATCTCCAGGTAAGGGCTTGACCATCTGTGTATCTGTGATCGGTGGAGACTACACACGAACTACCGGCGAAGCATTGGCAGCCAAGCAACACTTGCGAAAAACTATGGACGAAGAACGTGTTAAGGGATTCGTTGAAATTCTTGTATCACGAAATGTTACCGATGGACTGAGTCATCTGTAAGCACACAAATTTACCTAACTATCGAAAAATTTATTAGCTATTCTACTATCTATCTACCGCTCATTTTATCGCTATTTACCGCTATCTACCGCTCATTTTATCCTGATGCTATTCAAACAGGTGACAAATTGAAAAATTTACATCATTAATATTTCTCAATGATAAGAATAAGCTTCCGAGTATAATGTTTTCATCAATATTTTTAAACAATACTAATTTTTTAATATGACACTTTCTACAACTATTATATCTTTAAAAAAGAAGTTTAAAGGTAACACCGTAAAATATTTTTAATTTATGATATCGACTGAAGATGCTTGATGGAATTTCAATATCAAATTTGAATTGTTACAATTTTGTACGATCCCACATGTTTTATCACTAACGACCCGGATTTCGCCTTTCGGCATCTTCAGGCATTCCATCACTCCATCACATCAGTGATGGAATGCTTGAAGATCAGTCAAGATGTCAGTTCTGTTGCATTCGTGTGATGGAATGCCTGAAGATGCCGAAAGGCGAAACCCGGGTCGTTAGTGACAAAACACGTGGAATCGTACAAAATTGTAACAGTTCAAATTGAAAATATTTTTTTTCGTATTTTTTATGCCAATATTTAACCGATCAAATGAATCAAGAAAATATATTGCCATTCTTTAATGAGATTTTTTTCTTCTTGGATCACTTTATCTTCAAAATATTTCTATACATCCTCATTGAACTTTTGCCCTTAATAAGCATCTGGCAAATATACGTGCTTCTTAAAATAAAGGTTCTATCAAGGATTCATATAATGTAGATACCAGTGAGTGGAAATCAGAATGTATTTTCAATGGAATTAAAATTTGTCATTTTCAGAGTTCAAACCACTGGTCTTGGTGGCATGAAACCGAACACTGTAATCTTGGGTTGGCCTTATGGATGGCGTCAGTCAGAAGATGATAAAACGTGGCATGTCTTCCTGCAGACCGTGCGTCATGTCACTTCAGCCAGGATGGCTCTCCTTGTACCTAAAGGCATTAACTTTTTCCCGGACTCCAGCGAAAAGGTTAAACATTCCCATCATTATAAAAAAAATATATATTCTTTAGCCAACTACAAATTAACCCAGCTAATTACCAATATTTCAGGTGGTTGGCAATATTGACGTTTGGTGGATTGTGCACGATGGTGGTCTTCTAATGCTGCTACCCTTCCTCTTAAAACAACACCGCACATGGAAAAACTGCAAAATGCGAATCTTTACTGTTGCCCAAATGGAAGATAACTCCATTCAAATGAAGAAAGACCTAAAGATGTTCCTGTACCATTTACGTATTGAAGCTGAGGTAGAGGTTGTTGAGATGGTAAGTCAAGCTGTGATTTTGTTTATAACAGTTCAATACGGTGAAAAAATAGCGATGTTTTGTAGAACTAAAATACATTGCTATTTTTTCACCGCGTTATAATGGAGTTCTACCAAGTGAATGCCAATTCAATCAATATTACAGTTCATCTTGGTTATAATGACGATCAAAGAAATTTATTCATTTTTGCCAATAATTACAGATTTTATTACTTATTTTCAATGTGTTTTATTACATACATATATCCAAATAATAAAACATATAAGAGTTAAATCCTATGATCAATTACATTGTACATACGTCTTACCTAATCTGTATTATCAATATTTGGAAAGTTTATTGCAATTCACCTCACATCAAATTAAAATTTCAATTGAATTTAACAATAATTTGCGCAACCATACAGCCATTGCATTTGGGTAAAAAAAAATATTTTTTGCATAGCACGAATCAGAACATTAACTTTTTTCATTTAATGTGTTTTATTAAAGCCCAAAGAATCACTTTTGTTTGCATATATTTATATTTAATAGCCACTTTGTAAACAAATTCAACAACACAGTGATAAGTGTAAATTCAAACTAACGTGGCTTAATCAATTTAAATGTTTACTTTTATGTTTACTACTTTCCCATCTACATATACTCCATAATCAGGTCTACATATTGTTATGATCAAACAAATTCAACAGTTATAAATTATCCTATTTTTATGTTAGAGAAGTACAAAACTTATTAAAAATAAGACTTAGTAAGTTATACCAATTGAAATTTGCATCTGATGCTTCCAGCCATTTGAACTCAAATGCATGCTTATGGTACTTTTCTATCATCTAACATTCTGTTAACATTGATTATCTATATTTACTCATCTCTACAGCAAATAGTTTTTCGTCAATGGAAGCCATTTTTATAAAATCATTCAATCAATTGGATATCAATCTTGACACAAGAAACAGACAATTTTAATAAAAATCAATTTAAATTTAAATCACTTTGCAAAGTAGTACACTGTGAAATTAGTTTACTTTTATTGAATTTTTCCATTTTTAGATGGACAGCGATATTTCCGCATACACTTACGAACGTACATTGATGATGGAACAACGCAATCAGATGCTGAGAGAGCTTCGACTCAATAAGAAAGAAAGTCTCGGAGTGGTCTGTTTCTATTTATTGATTTCATTTATGTATGTTTGTCATTCTCTCCGTTAGATACAGAGAAAATTATAATAAACCTTTTGATTATACTTCCATATTTTTAAAATATATAAGTAAATACAGTGTTTGCTAAATTGTATTGAGTATTGTTTTTCATTGTATTATAAAAATCGTCCACAAAATAAGTTATTTTAAGTGTGCACTGATTGTCATAAATCTGTCTGAGGAAGTAATTATAAATTGTCATACGATGAAAGAATATTCAAATAGATGCGGTGTGCCATTTTTCCATATATTACTAAGCTTTTCAGCAAAACATTTACTGCATTTAAATCTGCCAATATTATCCATGTCGGTCGATACTCAATTACTATTAACATCATTTAGTCATTCCCGCAGCGACTTCTATCATGTAATAACAAGAACATAATTATTTTGTGTAAGTAAACTTAAATGTTGAACACGATTTTATTTGTAACAAAACTAGTCTAAATGTGACAAGAGCCATGTTATGAATAAAATTGTAAATTTTGTACACCGAAATACCTAATCAGTATCTGTTCCACTATATGTCAGCTTTATCAACTTGATGTTGTTGTATTTCATCACAAAGAAACAACTGAACTGAGCATGTTGATGGAATAAACCTTTCACAAACTATTTTCATTCATTTTCTTTCATGTTTTTTTATTTATCTATCGTTATAAATATTTTCATATACAGATCCTCGATATTATTTTTTTACAATTCATTGACAAAATAGTTTCTAGTATCTGAATTTTTGTATGACATCAAAATAATCTTTAAATGTTTTTTATGTGAATAGTAACCTTCAATCTAAATGTTTTCTCACTCTTTATGTAATATAATACTTGAGGTATATCATTTATAAAGGGATAGTTTGTTATGCTTAAATAGGTTTTTTTGGATACATTTTCTGTCTTACTATTACTGAAACCATCACAATACTAATCTCTTTTTATCTGAAACTATTTGGTATACCTGCTACGCAGTCTACACATTGGAAATGCTTATTGCAATGTATTTTTCTTTTTCGTTATGGCGGCGATTCGAAATGGCAGATGCAATCACTGGTGGACTTCAACGAAACTAATGCTGAAGAAAATTTACCCCTGGTAAAGAAACGTGACACACAGAAACTCCATTCTCATTACCAAACTTTATTTTCAGTAACCTCGTTAGGTGTATTTATTTTCAACATCATCATCATCATCACCAGTATTATCTCACTATTTTCTTTATGAATTCCCTGGTTTCTAGATACTCATTATCATGCTTAATTAATTATTGTGTTCATCATTATTGTCTGCATAAGATTTTTGTTTATTTTCCACCAATATTTGTAAATATAAGAAAATGTAGATCTTCTGCAAAATATTTCTTTTAGCTTTCTCTATGCAAGGCTTTAAGTTTATTAAAAACTTAAAATGCTTACTCATCAAATTTATTACAGTACTAGTTAATTTATTATTTTATAAATTGGAAAAAATTTGTGACCAATTTAAACACCTATGAAATTATTAGAATTAATGTTAACCATTTTTTTCATGAAAATTTCAATGTAGCTCCTTTTAAAACAGCTCGAATGAATTTTCATTATAGTTGCAGTTGGTTTTTCATGAACACTTAGAAAAAAGCACGGTTTTTTTAATAAAATATGTATTTCTGCATTTTTAGTATGGAACCAAATCACTTTTCGATTCATCTCAATCAATCTTTATTTATTGCAGTACTTTAATGCTAAAACACACTTTCAATCGAATCACATTTTTATTTGCTACCTGGATGTTTTCATTTTCAGGAAAATTCTTTCTTCTTTTCCCAGACGTATGAAAATACACAAGCGTTTGGAATCAAATGTATTCATCATTTTTATTTCAAATTATACATTGACATGAATTTCATCTCATTTACAGGCTGGCATGTTGAATTTATACTCGTTTAAAATTATATGCATGATATTGTTTTTTTGTGTATTCTATATACTATATATATTAATGTTTGTTAAGTCCCCCCTTAAATAAACAGATGTTGTTATTTTATAAGAAATAAAAATTAGGCTTTCAAACCAGTAAGCCGACTCTGGCTAAATAGAGTATTCATTCTTTCATGTGGTATTTTGAAATCTGAAATGATTGATGGTCATCATAGCATCAAAAATTTTAACAATCTTATGAAAAAATGTTCTTGTCTGTATTTAATTGATAACTTTAAAAATAGATGATTCCAAGTGACTCCAAGATATTATTTATTTAATTATAATTGTGGTATCAGCTGAAAATTTTAAGTAAAAAAGTTTGTTTTACAATACAAAAAAACATTTATTGTATAATCACTTATTGAAACAAAGTAATAGAAAGACATGATACAATAATAAATACTGCTTGGGAAGAACATAATATACATCTTTCCCCCATTTTAAATTCATTGAAAAACCATTTTCTTTTACTTATTTATCATACTTCATATTAACATGCAGTTTACAAATCGCAGGTACAAGCTATTGTTGACCACCACCATAATGAAGTGAAAACAGCAACGAAAGTTCGCTTTGCAGAGCCAGGAGGCAAAGAAACTGGTGCCGCACCAAATCAAAATGGACAAGCTGGCGCTGCAAACCAAGGAGGTGGAACTCAAGGGCAAGATGCTCCGTCTTCCCCCCCTATGTCTAATGGAATGGGAGACAAAAATGAAGAGGTAATATCATTGCATATATTAATAAAGTATATAACCTGTACATTTGACCTATTAGAGGAGCCCATATTATTTGAATTTTTCATTACCCAGACATATTACAAAGAATGCAGTACAGAACAGGTCTGCTGTAGATAAGATTGAAATAGTTCGTCGGTGTTGAGACATAAATAAATTCATAAATAAATTTGGTAATTTTTTTATTACATGTTTTCAAGAATAAATTAATTCCTTATGAAAGATTACTACTGTGTGACTAATTTTAATATAATCTAATCTACAGCAGATAAGATTTTCTAAATACACATGAAAAAAGCTAATATTACTGATCTAAGATAAGATCAATTCGATGAAAAATGAACTGCTCCATCACAGCCTTATGATCATTAATAGTTTGAAATGATAAAAATGTTGCAGCAGCGGATTTTATGATGGGAAGGAGCTATAAAAGATGTTTAAAATCTCCGGGAAATGTCTTTTGTTTAAATAAAATCAAACAATAGTATGATATTAAATATGACTTATGATAATAGTATGTAATAAATCATTAATAATGTATCTCTTACAGTAAAATGATATTTTTGTAATATCTTTCGGAAGACAATTTACTATATATCATTTTTTGTGTGTGTGAACGCTCATTGCACTTCACCCTCATTAACTAGTCAACAACTAGTTAGCCGCCACTGCATCATAACATATCATTCGAATCGCATCTATTCTGCACTTGAGTAATTAGTATCTTCAATATCCTCCATATTGACAAATATAATCAATCACCTATCTTGACCCTTATAGTATTACATAGTTCTAAGAGTAAATCCATTTTTTTTCATCTGTTCATATTAATTTTTTATTGAAGTAAATATTAAATCAAGCACGCTCCCCAAATTGGTATATGAATTATGGTTGCACTCCCTTTTGTAACTTAATTTACTCAATTAAAATGTGGACAATAAATATAACTTAATGAAGATTTCATTTAAGTGGAGACAGCAACCAATCAAATTATTAAGAGATCTTTAACGTCGTAATTTGTTTGTTTGCTATTTCACAATATTAAAAACAGTCAAAGTTATGCGCATGTTTCAATTCAGTTTTGTTACGCATGAACATTTGTTTTTTAACTTTCTGTCCAGGAGAACTCTCCTTGCCAGCCTAAATTTTTTTTCTTTGAGCGTGTCTTGTGTATGGTTTTTTGTCTTACATTTTGATTTGATTACAGCATTGTTTTGCGATCTTTAGCACAATTTATTAACTTAAACCTAATATATGACATCGAGCGGTACTGTTGAATCGATCATGTGCAAATTCGGAAACGCGTCTCACAACCGTCACACTCACGCTGAACAACGATTCGCAATTAAAAACAAAGGGTGGCGAGTTTCGCCGTAGTCTTTTGCACATAATCGATTCAATGTGGGACTCTTCCCCCGATGATGAACAATCCCAGTGCGAGGGAGAGAAACAAGGCGACGGCGATGGAGGAAAGGGAGGAGGCTGTCCTGCGGGCACTGGCGATGCTGCCGGCAACGCGACTGCTCCAGACAAAGCTGCCCAGGCCAATGAAAAAGCTGATAAACCAAAGAAGTCTGTCAACATCACACCGTGAGTTTTGCAAATTTGAAACTCGTCGTTGAGTAATTATTATTTTGATATTGCACCATTTTATCGTAATTGTTTAGGATTTCCTGTCAAAATTTCATCTCATCAATGATTGAAGTAGATCTTAAAACGATAAAGTATATGTCTAATTACTAGACAATATTGATTAAAACTATTATAATTATAATTATTCACGTTCATGATTCGCTCACAACTGACTACATTGTACAGGTGAAATTTTTGATATCCACGCATCACTCTCGATAAACAGCAAAAAAACCATATTTATTTTATAAATAATTTTTATGTTTTATTTTAAAAGAAAATATTTTACACTTCAGTTCATAATTTGAAACTTTAAAATTTCAATTGGCTAAATGCTTATGTAAATTTAAATCACATTCGATAGGGTCAGTTAAATAAATCGATCAAGTCCTTGAGAAGTAATAACATCATCAACAGCCATATCCTGTACATCAAATTCAAATTGAAAAGATTTCTATACTGATATCTTGAACCCATCTGCTAGGATAAAGTTTTTTTCACTAGACTCTGTTATGACCAAAATGTCGCAATCCACTTATTGTACAAATAAATAAAAATAATGGTTTGGTCATATTGCTGATTGTCATGATGCTGATTGTGAGCAATAAAAAAATCAATAGATTAATTTGCCTTTGGTTTCTTAAAAACTATTTTCCAATAATTATATAAATGTTTATGTAGCGCATTAACTTATAAAACACTCATGAAAATTTATTTTATTCAAAATTATTTTTGTTTGGAATTTTCAAAAAAAAATCACTGTATGATTATTTATCAATTTGATAAATATTTGTATCACAGTGTTAGACAGTTATTGCTTAATGTTTTTTATACCACCTATCCTAGTGAAAAATATTGCTTTTAAAGCATTCTAAATTTTTAGCATCTTTATGCTTTGGGTGCCTTAAAAAAATATTTCTATCTTAATCTAATTTTAACACATTGGTGTAAGTATTTTGTGTATCTCTGTATGCATAGACATATTGTAAAGTAAAAGAAAACAATTTTTGATATAATACATTTCATAGACCATTCCCATTGACATAGGCTGAATGTGTTAGTTATTATAATATTGTAGACATTTCAATCATATTCTTTATAAAATATGTTTTACTTTAACTCAAATGGTTTGTATTTTTTTTTTATTGTTTGGCATGTGTGGTTAAGTTGGAATTTTTTTATGTTTGTAGCAGTTTAGAATTATATTTCACCACTTAGGCATGTAAAAAAGTCACAACTGTCTCTGACAAACATTTACTTTTAAAATTTTACCCATAAGTATTTTAAACTACAATTTAGAACGATGATCAAAGATTAATACAGTCTAATTAATTAATTAATCTGCTTAATCGGTATGCCTCTGATCTAAGCATTTTTCCGCAATTGCTGTTTCTAAGCAAAGTAGAACAATCTTTTTAAATATATGTGAATATTTAATGATTAGAAAAATTTAAGAATCCCATAAAATAAAATTAGTTATTAGTAAGATCTTATATTAATGAGTAAAAATTAAATAAAATCATCATACTGATAAATTTATCAAAACCTGTATCAAAATTCATCTTTGGTTTTTCACAAACAGAAAAGATCTCTTAAAGATCAGATGTTTTGATAAAATGCAGAAGTTGGGTTCTAGTTATTGCCTTCTTGCCTTTTTTTACATTCTGGTTAGTAAAATTAGTATATTCATCATCACTCCCATTTTTATTGCTTGATTTAATGATGTCAACACTTTCACTTAAAAATACTTAATTTTTTTTTTGTAGCATGCTGAATTATTGCCTATTGTCAACGTATTTTTATTTTGTTTTACTTTTTTGCTTTAATTAAACAAAATAGTCCATCTAATCAAATCACTCTTAGTTTCTGATTTTTAGAATTTGTCTCAAACAGCCAACTTCTCCAATCAATGGGTAAAATAATGAGATTGAATTAATTATATAATTGTATTCCAAAGAGCCTCTTATTATTGAACAAAATACTTCTTTGTGAGCTTTTTTATTATTTCCTATTCATTTCTATGTTTTTGCATATGGTGTAAACAATTTGTGTACTAAGCTACTGTGTAGTTTTTACTGTGTATTTCATTTTTATTTCATATATTCTTTAGCTTCTCAAATTGACACATCATAGAATAAATATGTTATAATTATTATAACATAATTACAATTACAACAATTACAAAATTATAACATAGTTAACATTTAATATGAGTTATATTGACATAGAGTTTTAATAAGCAATGTCTAGCGTGATTTAACTTTTAAGTTAACCAATCTATCAACAATAGAAAATGTTTGCTCAATTTGAATGCATATTGCTATTGATTTTCTACATTATATATTGGTCTTACACTATATCATTATTTTATACCCAAAAATTTTTGACATGGGCCAAGATCTTTAGTAGTTTATAGTATTGTTTCAATTTATTAACCATTTGTTGTTAGTTGTTATTTAGTAAGCCAAATGAAAGACATTTATACTGTCAGAACTGACTGACAGCTTATACAAAACTGAAATTATCTAACATACACTAGTTCTACGAAATATTATAATTACCATTCTACAGGTAACAAAATATTCTTCAAAGATATTTGTCGTATACACAAATTAAGATATTACTACACTTTAATATCATTTAATTAAATGATAGACATTAACACAACACCACAATAAATTGTGTACACAAGAAGCTTAAAAGATTATTCTGTGCAATATTTATTTGATAAAAGAAGTAGAAGAACATAACAGTAAGTATTTTGACAGCAACTATCATCAAGCAAATTATTTGTATTAATACATACATATACCGAATATGTTTTGTTGAGATTAAATTATTCAAAGTACAAGCTTAATGTTTACCCTAAATAGCATGAAAGGTTTTTATTATTAAATAATTTCAACAGTGATAATTGTAAGTGTAATTCATAGAGACTTCGTATCTTTTTCCACATATCCAAATGATTAATCAAAACCAATTTTAAATATGCCATAAGTTTATTTCAAAAAAATATGGTGGTTACTCTAGTGAGAAAACAAATTAAATACAAACAATGGATTCTACTGAAAAGATATACCAGACTGTTAAAACACAAAACAGAGCAAGTAAATCAATATATTATAAAAAAAATAGTCATGTACAATTTCTCAGAAAGAATATCATTCAGCACTAATAAAAAGTAATGTTTCACATCAGAAGTAAATTTTATCAGCCAGCTTGTAATATCAAGAAATACCCAATGAGTAAATTTTATTTACATTTTAAAGCTTCTTTTATCTAAAGGTAGATGTCATTTTACCATATTTCACTATTACATTTATTATGTATTTCTTATATTGTACAATCAAACCATTTAAAAAAACCCGAATTTACTCTGCAAAACCATTGATTTCTAACGTCTCAACGGTTATGATGGTATATTAAAATGTGTTAATTATTTATTGTTAAAAATATAAGAATGTCAAAACTATCATATACTGGCTAATGTTTGTGTAATGTTTGCTTTGTTAATCGTCACAAGTTTGTTGAACAACTAATCACTACTGAATTAATATTTGAAATATTCAGTAATGAAATATTTTTTATGCGGCTCAGCAGGGGATGGGCTAAAAACTATGTTTATATTTTTATATATAGTTAAAAATATTATATTTCGAAACAGTTGTATATGTTAAAAATTATTATGTTGATAGATTCACATCAATATAAATTTTGTCATCAATACTTTTAAATAAAGCTACACAAAATATTAAGTATTAATATCAATTATTAGGAAACATATTAAATATAAACTAACATATTATAATTTATAAATTTGAAATATCCAACCATCTGAAAAAGTTTTTTCCATGTGCCCCTTATTTTTTATGTGATTTTTCTACATTTTTTTATTACTACCTCGTTTAATTATAATAATTATATCATATAGGGATGAAGGAAATGTTCGGCGGATGCATACGGCTGTCAAACTGAATGAAGTTATTGTGAACAAATCCCATGACGCACAGTTAGTTATCCTTAACTTGCCTGGTCCTCCAAGAGACACAAAAATGGAAAGGGAGTCGAATTGTAAGTATTCTTTTAAAAGTCAAATGATGTCGTTGTAGCTATTGATTTTTGTCTGACAGAAAATTTAAGCATTACTTTAATCGTTATTTTTATAAGAATCTGAATAATTTGTAAACAGAAGAAAGAATTAGTATTTATAGAAAAATTGTTAATCAACATTTCTCAATCAAATATTGCTCATTTATTTTTTGGCACTGCCATCTATTGACAATCCTTTCAACATTTATATTGTACTGTAGTGAACAGACTAATAAGTTTCAGAAAATTTTATGTTCAGTAAGCTAAATGGCTTGTTTCTGAGCTTTTCCAGAAAACAGATTACAAACATTGATTTTACCATGAATTTGGAATAAACCTGAAGGTGTAGCTGAAAATATAATGATTTTTTTTTTTATTCTTCATGATACAATTTTTTTAATCTTTTACTAAAATACAGTATGAAGACTTGCACTTACACCTACTCTTTTATTATAAACAAATATTTCATATTTATTTATATACTGTACAAATGTGTCCAACACTAAACTTTTGAAAAAATGTAGATAAAATTCTTCATCAAAGAAGGTGTTTTTTATAATTCCAACTACTGAAAACGTATATATAAGTAAATTTAACATCATCATCATATATTATAGTATCCAAATTATTATATGTATTTTTTTACAGATATGGAATTTTTGGAAGTCCTCACAGAAGGCTTGGAAAGAGTACTCATGGTGAGAGGTGGAGGACGAGAAGTTATCACCATCTACTCTTGAATATGCATTTGTGTCCTTTTAACACTTAAGTCTGCCGCTAGTTGTGTGTTAATATTTAAATCCTTCTCTTATTACAACCCAACATATTGGAGAGCCATCAGTACAAACTATCCAAAACAAATGAGATACCACCCGTAAAGTGCGCTGTCAAATAGGAATAAAGTATGTCTTAATGGGCCAAACCTCACCACTACGAAATTTTCAGCTATTAGAAATAAAAGAACCTTTTTCTTATGCAAGATCTAACCGGCTCTCCACTACCGATGCGAAATGAGATGTGATTCACAGCGGGAAACTGTTTCGAATAGAACCGTTGTGTAAATAAACATTAATAATTGGATGTACCCGAAAATCTTTAATGAAATGAGATCTTATGAACGGGTACAGAGCCTTCTTTCTGACATTTCAATTAGAAAAAAAGTGATGGTTTAGTGATTTTGCAATATAGTACTTTTTAATTCGATGATAAATATATTATATTATACTTTGTAATTACTTTAAGGCGAAATTTGACAATTTGAAATTCTGCGTTATGTATTATAGTGATGTGTAATCTTTTGACTAATTAAGTTCGATCGAGATTATCTACAAGAACACTGGATGTATTTGATAAAAACCTCATATGATTTCAAGAGAGGCATTCATTTCGATATACTGTTGTTGAGTTGCTTGATTAATAGAAGTTTTTTTTTAGATACATATATATACATATATATATACACATATTATAAATATATATATAAATTATTAATTCTACAAATTAGTATTTTAAATGCTTAATAAATATCTGTTGACTTAGTAATATGTTAGTTTACTGTCTTACTGGTAAGCTACAGTATGCAAATGTGATCGCAATAATAGAAGAAATCTAAGAAAATATACAAACATTTATAATGCAACTATGTTGCTGTAGGAGTGATTATTGTGCTAATGCTTTTTATAATGTTTCAATGTTCCACTGTTTTCCATAAAAAAATGTTGTTTTCGAAAATGTATGTTATTTTGAATGAATAGATTAGATTCTCTTAGATTTGAAAGTGAGGCTGGAGTGACAGTATGTATGTGTGTACAATATTATGGTTTTAAGAAACTAATATAATTGGATAAACATTGTTTAATGAATATGAATATTTTGCAGAGATTTTTCAATTTTTGTCGCAGTTTTATGATTTATTTATATGTATTCCTTGATGAAGTCATACTTTTAAAAATCGAAAAAAAATCAAATACTTACATGTAAGTTCAAACAGATATAATCTCGAAAATCTGGAAACAGCGCAAATAACTTATTCTTAAAATGAAAAATTGATGAAAAAAACATTTTCATACGAACATCTGTACTTGTAGAATATAATCATTGTCTTTGACATTTCAAACGTACATGTCGAGAACAGGATCCTTCATTTCATAATAATGGTTATTTTCTGTCATACACATAATTTTTCAGTTTACAGATGATGTGCGAGAAGAATTTTAATACATATTATAGTTGCCAAAAATACTTTAAAATATTCAGTCTTTCACAAAAATCATTTCATATTATAAACATTGCAAAATCAAACATCCACTACAGTATAAGAACATATATATAAATAGTTCACGTGTTCATTAATTTTGTGTGTCAGCTTCCAATTGAAATGTCGTAACTTGCTTAATCGTCACGTTGATTATTACAATAGATAATTTTGAAGATTTTAGAATAAAACAATATCATGCTTAATCCCAGGCTTAATTATAATATTGTATTTATAATCAATTCACTATCAAATAATTTCTTATAGTTTCATTTTTTTTATCATGATAAAGTTACCACATTTTTGAAAGTATAGCTGATCAGTATTATATTTTTGGTTACTCCGGAAGACAAAACCCGCTAACGTGTATAAATAACAACTTAATGTGTTCTTATTCATAGTGACTGTGTTTCAAACACACTATATTAAAATATTTTTTGATTAACTTTGATGCACGATTTATTTTTAAAATATCATTTTACTTTAAATCATTGATAGTTGTTGTAATGTAATATTAAACGATTTGGATTACGATATATGAATATATTCCGCCGTATAAATGTGTAATTTTAAATAAAACTCAATGTCAAATATGAAAGTAGCTAGAATGTGTGATAAAATTAGCATTAGTAAAATCTATAAAAGTAATTCGATTATTCAACCTCAATTTATTAAATAACATACCTTCATATTTAGTCAGTCTCTATGTGTCAAAAAAAGAAAGAATTTATAACATTACACTGAAACTATATAAATGATTCTCATATAATATATATATATATATACCTATATTAACTGTTATATTTTTCAAATTTTTAATAAAACCAGGATTGTATATTAACAAGATATGATATTTACGATTAACAAAACCTTCGCGGCTGGTCTATGCTCAATCCGTAATAAAAAATACAGTTAAAATTATTATATAACCATTATTCAACATATTTATGTATTGTGTTATCATGAATTAATATATAATTAAATTGTCTGAACATTTGTTTTGAATATAAAGCTGTAATGGATAATTACTAAGTATTTGTAAAATTGAACATTCATATAATGCATACAATAAATCAGGGTTGGACTTGAGTATTGTCTGGTTACTGGTTTTAAAAGCCTGTTTTGATCTGTAAAACGGCACAGGATGCCTTTTATTTTGGAGCCAAGTTTTCCATCGCTAATTCAATATGTTCAACCCTGGGTACTATAATGTAATTATATAATGTTTCACAATAGTGGTGTATTCATAGGATACTTATCGCTATATAACGATTATTACTTTATTAGTTAGAATCATATATTTACTTAAAAATTATCTCTATGGCGTACTTTTCATTTATCTAAAAAAAAGTATACTTCTTTTAGGCCTTTAATGTACCTGCATTAAAAATGGAAAACTTTTTTAAAAATTGATCCTTTAGGAACTTGTTAAAAATCGTAATGTCGTTGAATAAGACTTCAGTTTATTGAAATGCGTATTGGATATATTGCTATGCAAGCTCGAGTGCCAATCGCTCGGAATCTTATTGATTGTCCAGACAATTAATATTGTTGAACTTATAAAACCATGATTGTGATTTAATTTATAAATATAATCATTAAACTCAAATGATAAGTACACGAAACTGCCATTAATTTGTTACCATTTCTTCGCATTATAAATGTGTAGTTATATAATTTGTGTGCTCATCATCATTATGTAAATGATGCATGAATTTTTTTTTAAGAAAATTTATACCTTAAATCTTAGGATATAAACAGAACAAATAAAAGTATTCATCGCATTATAAAAGTATTCCTTAAAATGTAGAAACACAATGTTTAGAAACTTAGATAACTATGATGCTAAAAATATTCAAAACAGTAACCAACTTACTTCATTCAATGTGTGTTAGCCCCACTCGGAAATGATAACAAAATATTAGGGAAGCGAAAATTATATCATTATACTTAACCATAATAATGAATGCATTTAATAATACGATCAAAGCACAAGAATATTTTAATTATTGTATTCAAAATTGCCTGATAATTTGACGGATAATATTATAATTATATGTAACAATGCATAACTATCACTTTTAAATAACTCCACATGATTTGATTAAAAGAAACAATATACACAAACTCACTTTTTTTACTTTGTATTGATTTTTAATTATTTTTTCCTTCTCTATGACTCTAATATTATTTTTTTATATTGATATGAATGATATTCTATTGAAATACTTTTTCATTCAATGATGACATTAGGATTAAAAAATACTTTCTGATTTCATTAGCTTAGTCCAATGCAGTATCATTGGAATCAAATAAAAATAAGTTCTTTATATCAATTTGCACAGATGTGTGAAGAAATTTTATAATTCCATTGGCATCAATTGTTATATTTTTGGAGCCAACAAATTGTTTCAATTGAAAGTTTATTCATTTTGTGAGTATACTTTTTCAAATTAGCATTCTTAATTGAGGGTGACAACAATTACAGAACTGCAAAAAATATTCCACTCAAAAAAGCTCTTAAAAAATGAAGAATATAGTGCATACACAGATGCAATACAATGATTAAATAATCCTATTTGACCCCTTGACTGTGAGTATCTTAACGTCATACTCAGAAATATAAGAGTATTAAGATTGTTAAAACATTGTATACCATTCTGTGTTGGAATATTTTGTTCGCATGTCAGCAGCAACTGCTAAAAAAAGGGATGATATTTAAATGTATTGTAAATAATACGCCCTGAAAATTACAGAAGTAAATCGACTTTTCTGCATTCTGTACAATCTATGATGTTGTCATTTTGTTTTTTTTTTTATTTTAATTATGGCTGGTGTCTGGCAGAAACAATTATATTTAAAACAACAAAATTCTAGATTAAACCTGATTTACCTACACTATAAGTTTCTGAAAATGTGTTATGGATTGAAAGTTTTTGAAAAAATTATTTTATATTGTACATGAGTAAATTTAGAATTCTTTTACACAGCCCGAGCAACACATTATTTTCTAAAACGTAAAAAGAAAGGAATAAATTCTTATTTGCTTATATTGTGATTCCGATAGAAGGGGAATATTATAAAATGTAGAATTCTGAATCTTTACCTATATATATATATATATTTTCTTTCTCATTTTTAAGACATTTCAGTCTTTTCAGTGTCAAAAGTTTATACTTCAAAAGTAATTTCTCTCAAATTACTATTTCTTTTTTCGAAAATATTTATTTAATAAAGGGCGATCTTTTCACAACATTTAGAAAAACGATTAAGTTTGAGAACCTGCCTAGTATAAACATTCACCAGATTCATAATTTAGTATTTTTTTTAAATCAACAACGGTTTCATTTATAAACGTTGGGTTTGTAAATCACTGTGCCAAATTCTTTGTAAAAATTGGTTGTATTTTTTCATTTTATTCAAATAATCTTCAAAATATGTATGTTGAGCTTATTGACAAATAAAACTATCATTCATTGTTATCAAAACACTGTCGTAGATTTTCTTGAATTTCCCATTCAATTTTGTGTGTTAGTCACTTTAAGACGTAATTGTGCACCAAAAATCTTTGAAATATTTGTAATTTTTTTTAATGTATTTTTTTAAAGCGAATATTCTCGTGGCAACATTGTTACCTTAGTTTAGGCTGTGAGTCAGCGTATAGGATCAACCTCGTGGGTTATGTTGTAATATGCAACTGTGTAATCAAATTCTATCGCCGAAACCTGACTATCAAAAAGAAAACAAATCACATCAAATGTGTCATTTGTTGCATGTTATAGCATGGTCAAAAAATCTCTTTAAAGTAGGTAATTAGTTTGAAATTGATACTATGAGATCTTATTTTAGTCTTTAAGAAATGACTTGCATAGATTTCTAGTAATGAATGTTTCTTATTACAGATTTTAAGAAAAAGTATAATTATATGAATGTTAAGATGAGTTATAAAATATATAAATATAAATAGATGGTTATTTTATTTTCACATATCCATAAAAACTGTTTGATACATGAGAATTCAAGAGAATACACTTGATGACATGAATAGTAGTGAGTGCAACAGAAGATTTTTGTATTATTGCAAGAAACCCATCTTCGAATTCTTAAATTGTAATGCAAAAAATGCACAAGTCCAAAATAGAAGATAGTTTCATTTTTTCACATTATATCGTAAGAGTATTTAGCCTATCTTGAATTATGGTATTCTATCACCATTAAAAGTCGATAAGTATTTGACTTAAGTCATTGGTGTTTGACATTAATAAATTTTTATTGACAAATACAAAATGACAACGTAAAAATCTTTAATCTTTACAATGAAAATATGTGATGAGATTGCCATATCAATCCAGATTTCAGCAGAATTTTACACTGAAAAACTGTTCAGTGGCTATTTTTTGACTCAATGTACATATGTTATATTGCATACTTCACTACATTTAACACACTGGGATATGCCATTGGTAGAATTCATTATTTATAAAGTCAATTTTATAGCAAGGGGTTTTATTAAATCAAACTGAATACTTTGGACACTTACGCCTGACCTGAAAACAGCTTGAAGCTTCCTATCTAAGTATTACAATTTACCACCTAACACACATAGCATGGCTATGATTATAATGTTATAAATAGCAGACAAAAATTCATCGAATGGTATATTATTATCATATGACATTAAAGACTCATATTGAATCCAAATGTGATAGAGAAATTCGTTGATTTGCGTTTTTTGTGGGCATGCCTTTTCCATCATGTCCATCTCTAAATAAACCACCGCCATCTATTGCAGGTACGACCATTCACTAGTGTTCGACGCTTGCATTACCTTATCTCCAGGGAGCGAACATTCACCTCGCAGGCAAAATATTTCATGCGATGAATTATTCATGTGTCATCTGCAATGTCACAAAAATGATGGTATTCACAACAAAATCTCAATTAGGGAGCAGAAAATTTTTGCATCTTCACGCTGTAATCAAACTCACAATGAAACACACTGCGTATTTAAAATAATTATTCATTTATTTTTGATTATATCTGAATATTGCTTATTAACCCATTTCTTACTGTGTCATGTTCACTCCATGTACATGAAAATTGATTGAAAAAATATTTTTTCTCAACTTTTCATTAAATTAATAATATTAATATGAAAGATAATCCTTTATTATTTATTATACTAATAGTTAAATGTCAAAATTTATCAAAATCTGCATTTGAAGTGCAAAAAATCAAAGAACTCATTGAATATCAGCTCCTTTGCATTGCCAATGCATTACATGTGACTAAACATAATTGTAGACATGAAGACATTGGGTGTTTCGACTCGTGCATTATAACAGAATAGTTAAATTTTTTAACACAGTTTTATATGGTCCAATCATTTAAACTCAAACAGAAATCAGTGCGAAAATTGAGATCCATCCCACGAGAGCAAATATTGGATAGATAAAAGGATTGAAAGAATAATAGAAACATTTTTATCTATTCATACTTTTTTTAATAGTCGTCAACTTAACATACATAACAAAACAAAGAACATCTTAAAAACATAAAAGATCACTAGCGAAAATTTCCATAAATTGAGTTACAAGTTTCATCTCTAATTATAACAGAATTTTTAATTTATGTTAGGCTTAAAAGAATTCCAGGACACCAGTGTAGAAGGTGGAACAAAAATATATATCTGTCAACAAAATGGTTTCTCCAACCGAAGAATGCGGAAACAAATAATCGATGTTTACAGTATTTCAATCTTATTCTCACCGTTTGATAGTTTCATTGTTAAAAGATTTTTGTCAATCAGTAAGCAGACTTAGCTTTTTTGAGGTTCTTTATTAAATACTGTTCCAACTCTTTTCGATGCATTCTAAGTTTTGATATAGTGTCATACTTAAGACTGACAACTTTAAATCCCAAAATTCTAAGATGTCTCTCACGCATAAAATGAGGGCCTAATAACATTTCCTCGTTGGCACAATAATATTCAGGTAAATTTATCAACAATGCTACATTAATATTCCGGTCTATTGACCAATTTAAATTAAGAATACTGCTACGCAATCCTTTTGGATGCAACATGACATCGACAACGTATAACTCTGTTGTAAATAAATTAGGCAGAAGAACAGAAGTTGATAAGCAATCAGCACCCCCAGCAACACTTTCAAGACTATCTCTGATGTGGTTGACGAGACGTCTTATCCGGCTGTCTATCCACAAAGATTTGGAGCCATGGTCTTTAGGAAGCAAAGGACCACGATATGTTTTACATTCTAAAGTCATCGCTGTATCTATCATTTTCAATTTATTACGAAGAATATTACTTTTATGTGATGAATTAATTCTTTCAAGAAAATGCGGATTAAAAACTTTATCTATAAAATTTAAAGGATATTTTTGCAAATATATACAAGCTAACATTATATCAACAATATCTTCAACATTGATTTTGTCAAATTTATCATTAAAAATTGCTTCTACTTGTTCCCAAAACTTGATTCCATTACTAGGATTAAAATTAAGTAGACCAAAAGTATATAGAAAAGGTTTTAAAAACATCGGATGTAATTGTTTTCCGTTGATTATAAAATATTCTACACATCCATTTAAAATAGTAACATTTCTAATTTTAAAGAAAGCGCAATAATTCATTATGGTTGTCAAAAGAACATGAGATTTTATATTTACACCTTTAGCCTTCACATATCTGGATAACGCTTTTTCGATTTCATTATCACTGTATTCCAATTGTGCAAATTTGGCAATGATTTCCAAAAGAACTTCTTCTGACACAGCATGTATGTTTACATTCAACCATCTACCAAGGACACTCAAAATTTTATTAGAATTAATCTTATTTACTGTCATTACATGCAATATATCAACCACATGATGGTTTTGAAATTGCCACCATAAAGATAATGTTTTCTTTTCTAATACACTAAGAACAACCCTTTGACTTTTTTTAAGATACTGCAATATGCCAAAGCAGCAGAGAAGATTGTCCTTATCATATTCTTTGTCACATTCTGTAAATCCCAACCAGAGTTTATCTACATTTTCATTGAATTTTTTTATGTGCTTGTTTTGACCAAAAAAACATATAACATCACAAAGTTGCCGTATAGAAAGTTTGTTATCTGTAACTCTTTTTAATATTTCATCCGATATTTGATCCTTATATATTTCATTCCGATCACTTACAATATTTAGTGCATAGATAAGACTATATATATTGTCGCTTTTTATTATGACATCTATGAGCTTTTCCGATATTTCACTGTTATCAAAACTCGTTATGTTGTCAATTTTATTCAGGCTATTAGAATTAATACTGTAAATATCCTCAATATTATAAAATCTTTCCACAGCTCCTATAGCAATATTGGGAGTCAGAATACTACATTTTGAAAGCAGTAAGACTACTTCTTTCGGAGAAGCACAATTACTAAACTCTTTTTTTATCATTCGATGAATATCAGAATCGCCTGTCGCTTTTGATGAAATTCCATCGCCGCATTCAATCTTATTATCAAATGGTGCTAAAACATCTTTCACCTTTCGAACGATTATGGGCAGTTCTTGAACATTGCACCCGTCTTGGAGAAGTATAGTACTACTAGAAAATTCTGACTCTCTTTTGTCACTTTTTGTCCTTAAGCAGAAATGTGATGTAGATGTCAGATTGATTGAGGTTATACGAAACTTTTGGTAGGTTATTATCCTACCTCCACGAACTAAATATTTCAAACAGAATACAGAGTTCATAATTATTTTAAAGTTACTCTTCGCGCGCATATGCCTTCGTTGGATCGAGCTTAGTAGAAAACCGCACATTCAAACGACATAATACGATAAATTTTACGCGCACTGTACATTTCGAAATATCTGTCAATCTCAGTACTATAGTCACTTCGTTGCAGTACAAATAAAATGTATCAGCTATGACATAATAATGCTTGTCCCTGTTATTTTCGGTAAATGCGAAATATTTTTTAACGCAATGATATGTGTATATAATAAGATAATGGTTAAATCTTGAAAGATATTTAGTTTTTAAAATTTTCAGTAAAATTCATAATTTGAATACTTTCCGAGAAATCGCATTAAAATACTTATTTTGGAAAAATATAAAATGTCAAAAACAATAAATATTATAAAATTACATCTCACTATCTCAAAAAGGTTGGCATTATTATTTATCACAAAAAGAAGCAATAATGATTTTAAAAATTTATTCATTTTTGTCTTCTAAAAATAGTCATTTACCAATTTTTCTCAGACATTATGTATTCCCATAATATTTTAAAAATATGTTTATTTTAACAATAATTGGGAATGCATTAGAGTGACACAAAATAAGTACAATAATTCAAAATATTGAACACTTAGCGTGTCACTAAAATTAAACTTGTAAAATAACTGCAAATAAAGATTTTTTTTAGAGCTGGAATACAGTGATCGAGTTAAAAACACTTACATATTTGCGAAAAATCTTTGAAATACTGGATAGAATTAAAAATATTAATTTTTCAGATATTTTTTTCAACTTATCGAAAATTTTAATTATCTGAAAAAATCAAGGCATGACACTAAAAATACAAACGCGTGACATCTAATATTATAACATAATATAATTATTAAAATTTATATGTTTCTATCCATAAGGGCCCAAATCTATATCCAGTGTCATCAGCAACAACAGTAGCTTACTTGTCTATGAGTAATAGTATATGAATCCTTACTAGTATATAATAGCTGTCAAATTTTGTCTGAAGAGGTTATGTATTTGGATTAAAATAATAAAGTAAACCTTTCAGGAAAAAATTGACATTTACAAACAATTATCTAAGATAACGCAGGTTAATTTGTATTATGGGATCGATTCTCAAGAGTACAATTTATGTAAATATGCCTGCTAATTTGCTGAAAGTAAAATTTATTTATTCAGTTTTAAGAAGAAAGTTTTACTATATTCCTAGGTAATATATTTATGTTATTGGTGAATACTTGCATGAAATGAATACATCATTTGAAATTGGATAGCCATTTTTAATTCACGACAATTCTTGATCCTATAATCTTTTAGTAAAAAAAAAAGAAAAACTGAGGCTATCCTAGAATTTTCAAAATCGACCTGCAATATCAAAATTGTTCATATCCAAGTGTTTTTAAGATAAAATACATTACCACCATTTAAATTTATCAATCCATTTTCAAGAAATATACTAATCTATGTATTGAAGCGTACAATATGTAGTATATAATGCTCTATTGCGCCAATTCAGTAAAATAACGCAATATTACACATCATATACTGTCCACTAATATTGTTTTACTTTTCTAGTTGCAGATTATTAAATTTAAATCCAGCTAACATATTTTTTTTACATGAAAACTACAGTGTCATCTCTAAAAATACATTGAATTCAACATTACTTTACAAACGATTCTGTTCATTGAGCTCGCCAACTTTTCATAATATAAGCGACGATAAAAATGATACTGATAATCTGGATAATTTATTTAAATCTTTGCTTTTTGAAATAGAGCACAAGCACATGGTGGAAAAAGCCGCTGTATTGAAAATATTGTCAATAATAGAAAAAAAGAAAAGTATGAAAAAAATATATGTCGAATTTTTGATTGGGTGCTGTACTGAGCTTCTTCGAAATGAGTCTAAATCAGAAAGACTAGCTTTGACATATGAAGTTCACAAAGTTTTAAGGTGAGCTTTTTTATTTGCAATACAATTTTTTTTTAGGATTTTTCCAATGTAACAAATTTATTTAATAGAATATTCTACATTAGTATAAATATTTTCCACTTCTTTTTGGCTGATAATTGGCATCTGTATGATAAGACATATATACATGTACTACATAATAATGTTAAAAAAATACCTGATGCCCATTCTCGTATAACAGATAAAAGAATTTTTAAAAAATTGGCTGGTTGGCCCTTTTGTAATTTTTTCATTGGGTCCCAAAATTTATTTATAATTCACACTTAATATAATCAATCTTCTTCTACAATTATCACATTATTAAGACTTTATAATCAGATTTGTGTAGAAATATATTATTTCCTTAAAATCAACATAATGTCTGAACCATTCAACATTTTCAATCGCAATATTTAAGGGTGTCAACACTCCTGATTTGGCATAGTTCACTATATTTTAAATATACAAAAAATCATTTACCATTTCAGTAAATGCCACTCCTGTCATCAATCTGAAATATTTAATTTATTGTTTATAAAACATATCACTCTTGTTAATCCATATCACTTAATTCTAATATGAATGATAATGTACATTTGCAAATCCTACCACTTAAAAATCATCGGATATGTGAAATTATGTAGATATATCTCATATCTCTGTGAATAATAAATAAAGAAACATAGACATACGTGCATAGTGGCAATTATTTCTTATTATCATCAAACTTATGAATCATTCAGCAATAAATAACTTTCCTCATGACTTAGGTTGCGGATTATCTATTATATATTTGACTTTAGATCATAATGGCATAAAAATGCTTCTAGAACTGCAGTATTATCAATTGATGATTCATCCACATCTTCATTTGAGTTTATATACAAATCAGGAAAATACAACCAAATAATTAATTAATCAGCGCTAGTGGTGAAAAACAGCCCAACACCTGAAACTAAACTGGCAATAGAGATCACAAAATCCATACGTAACATTTTCAATTTTTTTGTTTCCTGGATTAACTGTCAATCCTTATAATCTTTGATTGCGGTGAAAATCATGATAAATAATAACTGTGATATTTCCTGCCTGTTACCAAGCTTGCGATATTACGTGTCCTGAAAACAATCAATAGTTCAGAAAACATATTTTTACTTGTTCAGCTTTCTATTTCAAATACGCGATACACCTAATCAAAAATTTCCCATACATATAAAGTTCTTTTTCCGCATACTTAATATAATATTTAAAATCTACCATGTATTATTGTTTAAATACTTGTTACTATTTTCTACGAAATTTAATACATAGCAAAAGTACTTTTTCATTGGATATTTGAATTCCTTTATTTCAGCAACTGCATTCAATTGAATATTCTCAATTACAACGATTTGTTAAGGTGCTACATAGATAATGGTTGTACTATAAACCCCAACCAGTTCATCCAAGACATATTTCCAGTCAAACCGAACCAGCTAACATATGAGTTATTACTTGAAGCAGTCTGCAAGGTATAAGACAAAGTTTTTTTGAAATGTTGAAACAAACAAAATCTTCTTTATTCACAATAATGAAATAATTATCATCATTAAATTATTATTTTCGTTATACAATTAAGTTTTTATTTTAATTTACTACAAATCTTTAATTGATTTCATGAGCTCACCTAAAGTGATATTGTCATATTTTTATCTTTAAGACTTTTCCCGTACCCACGGTCTTTCTTTCAAAGTGATGAATCAGGGCTCCACTGAATTAATGCGTCAATTCATAACTGTCACGTTTTTCTTTTAGGTGGGAAATATCCAGCAAGCCGCTGAAATTATTGATTTAATGAAATACAATTGCTACTCACTAAATGAAATTGTTTACAATTCTCTCATTGAAGCACACGGAAAATCAGGGTTGGTTCAGCACTATATATGTTTGATACCATAATTTTTTTTTTCTTATAACTTTTCTGTATTTTCCTTTCATTACCATCATTTCGAAGGTGGTAAATAAAAAAGATTTCACCTAAGAAAAGTTTTTTAGTAAACTGATCATTGGTAACATGCATTTGGATGTCAATCTATTAACTTTACAAGCAATTGTGCTTTCATTAGAAAGTTTTCATTTGGATGATCAAACTGTTGACATTACAGTAGAATCCTGTTGTGTCACACGGATGCAGTTGTTTTAGGTGACATTGATACATGTAAAATTTTAAATAATGAAATTTAAGCGAGTCTAGTAAAATTTATTTATTGCTCATTTTTGATGCTTTGTTTCTCAAGTAGAATGAATTACATATACTTGATTAATTGAATATGTTTTTAAGTTGAAAATTTCCAGAAATAGGCAATTGAGAATTGTGTTTTAAACAAGTTGTGTTTTTGTGTTTTTTTGTGCACAAGTAAAATGGCTAGGAATATGTAAAATACCATAATTCTTTATTCAACTACTAATGAACTAAAGAATTTCCTGAGCTCATACACAACTTATTTATTTATTTCAGAAATTATGAAAAGGCTTTAGAAATCCAAGATACGATGATTTCTTCAGATCTTCATCTTACTACTGACACCCAAACAGCTTTAATTTTAGCGGCTATTTATAATGGCAGAATAGATGACTTGAATAAATATTTTTCAAATGTGACAGAAGATGAAACACAATTTACAGAAAAGAACATTATGGATATCATAAAGTGTATGGCACAAAATAATCTTGAACACCTTGTACCAGATGTAAGTTTTATGTTCTTCAATAATTAATATTGAAATTGCTCAAAACTTATTTTCATTGCCAAATATTTCAAAGATATTTTAATTATTTATTTAATTTATAAAGTATACTTAAATTTCCATGCAAATCAAATTTAAAAATTTTATGTTTTATCTTTTGATATATATGTGTTTTAAAGATTCAATAAATTCTTCTGCCGAGTGATATGAATTAATTAAGGAGATCTATTCTCAGTATGTAGAATTTTCAAAGTAATAAATCTATATTTTCAATTCCAATCAAGTTGTAATCGGCATTTAAAAAAGTTAACTGATAAATATTTCAATGGATTATTTTTTTAAGAATTTATGAAAGATAATTCAACTAAAATATACGTGAATTAAAACGAAACATATAATTGAAGTTGATCTCCATCAAAAAATCTGCTAATCACTTTTACGGTGATGGTAAATACTAATTGAAAACGCTATTCAAAAATAATAATTTTTATATACTCCAAAATTTATTTAGAAGACCAAGACCTGTTTTCTAATATTTCTGCCTGCTACCAATGTTAGTTTCTTCGAAATTCATCTTTCAGACAATGTATATTATTCACTTAATATTTCAGGTACTAAAGTATTTCCCAATGCCTGTCATAAAAAAAGTAGGCATGTCTCCATTTGTAAGATCAGCATGTGCAGATCTTATTCAAATGGGATATCCAAATGTCGCTCATAGCATCTATAATCTCATGCCATTTAGTGATGACCCTGATAACCCAAATGATATTGGTAAAGATACCAGAAGTCTTCTCAGAGAATGTATCATTGCTTCAACAGTAAGTTTTCATATTATACCTGTCGTTATAAATCAATATTTTTTTATATATAACGTAATATAAATCAAGTTATAATTCATATACATATTTACCATTTTTTTAACAAAAAAAAATTTCAACACGATGAAAATATATACAAAATAAATAGTTAATAGTTATTACTTGACTTACACCCTCATCAGAACTGATTCGATAACTTTCGTTAAACCGAAATAGCTATCAACTATACGTCTAATAAGTTTTGTAGAACTAAAATATGTTTCTATTTTTGTGTTATAATGGAGTTCTACGAACTAAGCTTCAATTCAATCAATAAAAAAACCATTTCATTTTAGTATATGATGTATTTTACAATATAAAGGGCCAAAAACATTCTTGTCGTAAAGTAAGAAAAATAAACATTTATTTTACAATTTAATAATATTGGAATACAAAAAATGGCAAATCAATTTTATTAGTAAACAAGATAAATGGAAGAGTTAGTAAGTATAGTTACTTTAATAGATTATTTTATCTAGGACACAAAAAAAAATCAATTTCATTTCCAAAATATCCTTTTGTATCATGATGATTGACAAATCTAATCCTATAATTTATCAAGAAATCAAATTTGAAATCTATTACTGATTGTCAAGAAATTATGTTAGTTTCCAGTTTATTTATCTGTATGTAACATATTAATTAAAACATAAATTTAATTTGTTTTAGTCTATAAACATCATAAAAAATATTATATCAGATTTAATTGAATCACGGCGCAATGTCCTGGCATTAGAAGCAGCCTGCAAAGCTGCTCTTCATTTTAACAAGCCAGAAATAGCCAAAGAACTTTTCAAAATGATGAAAGACGTAGGAAAGCCACTAAGGCCTCATTATTTTTGGCCTCTTATGGTCAATGCATCACAAGAAAATGGAGAAGCTGGTAAACACAGTTTCATGTTATTATGTCTACAAGATTTGAATTGTTGCTTTCTGTTGGATATTCTGAATGTCATATTTGTCCAATTTATAAGTGTTAACTGTCACTTTTTGGTAGAAAGGCATTATACAATATTTAAATAATAAAACACAATGCTTAGTACAATTTCCACAATTTGTTTACATTGTGTTTTATTATTTAAATATATTTTTCCAACATCTTGTTCAAAATGGGTTGTACATGTATGTTTGATCTGAAAATTTTTTCTGATTAAGATATTTCAAAAACGAGTATGCTACTGTTATCTAGGAATTATTTTTGAATACTTTTAATCGCTATTTTACAGTTTATTATTCCTACGAAATATTGACAGCTCAGAATAACGCTATCACAAACCAACACGTTGTGAACGTGCGGAAGTATTTTTTACTGAAATATATACCGAAAAGTATTTTAGAAATTTTGCATTATTTCGCACTCAAATCATATATTTTATCGGTGTTTACATCGTATTTTGATTATTTTGGATAATGATTGGTATTTGAAACTTTATGGTGCTTAGTGCCACATAACAAATAAATATTTCATTGAGTGTTCAGTGGTGATTTTTATATTACTTTTTTATTGAAATTGTATTTTTTTTACAATTGGTTGTCGATCCCTGGAAATAGTTTTCACTTTTTGTCTAAATAACCCATTTATTATTATTATTGATGAATTAACTTTTTTTTTATAAAGACTAAATTTTTAAGTGTGGTATTATAAGGTATATATATACATAAAAAAAGAGATTTGTTAGAGTGAAAAAAACCTCGCCCTCCATATACAAAGCAGTTGAAAAATGTCTGCCACTCAACAGTTTAATGAATGAAAAACAAATGGTATAAGATTTCTTTTACGTTGACCACTCCGCTTCAAGCGCAGCAGATTTAGATCAAATAAATATAGTTATTTTAGAAAACATTCACTATTGGTTCATTGAATATCTTTTTGAATTACTTGATCTTCCTAATGATATTGTGTTAAAAAAATTATTTCCATTTTCAGGTATATTCGATGTTTTAACATGTATGAAATCACTAGGAATCATGCCAGACTTTGAAACTTTTATTTTGTACATTTTGCCAAATGTTAATCTTACTACACCAGAAACATTAATGACAAAATTTCAACTCAACGGACTGACTGTTTCCACAGTAATTACGCCTATGCTAATTGCTCTTATAAAAAATCATCAATTCAGACAATCAATAAAACTCTGTAAGTGCATTTATTTTCTACTTATTTGATTTCTGACTCCTTTACAATTGAATCAGTTAGGTCTGATTAACCAGTGTCATGATTGCTATATTGCACATTGGTTTGCAAAAATTGAAATTCTTATCATGAAAGCAATGAAAATGAAAGGAATGTTCAATAAAGTATTTAAAAATGTTTAAGGAAATTATTTTATACAACATAAGGATAATGATATTGATACTGTTACCATATAAGGATATGAATACTGTAACAAAATAAATAAGTATATTTTCATTTCCAGTGCAACAATCATCATTATTTTTGAAGTGACATACATCTTAATACATGTGTCCATTCATATGTACAAATTTCAAAATTAATAGTCCATAAATACATATTTTATCACTTATTTTGGAATCTGAACGCCACTCACTGCCCAAAATTATCATGCTCATAGATAATTTACATTTATAACCGATTGAAACTGGTAGAATCCAATTATATATCTGTTAGTAACATACAAACTATTTCAGAAGGCTATGAAAACAATCCATTTTACTGCTCCTACAGTGTGTTGTTGTAATTGTCAACATGCCCTGATATTATCTTCATTTTATTTATGGAATTTGCAAAAAACACATCCATAATTTTACGAATAATATCATATAACTTTTCATGTATGTGAATATTCCGTAAATAATATTAGTGACTCATGTAAGATTTTCAGTGTAATGTGTAATTATAAATATCACATTAAAAAAAAGAATCAAATAACTTGAGTATTTTATAAATTGTGTCATTTAATGTACATTTGTGAAAAAGTGATTTTTTGCACACATCAACTTACCAGTAGAATATGAATCTCACCTCCAGCAAATATGTTAACATTACAATTATATGCCGCCATTAAATAGGGGTGGCACTCGAAGAAAATGGAAATATTATAAATTTTAAATAAAATCAAATAATTAATGTAATTCAAAAAAGTTAAGTTATTAATCCTTTGAATCAGAGTCAGATTGGTTCAGCATGAGCATTTTCACTTATACCACACGAAATTCAATTTCTTTTCATACAATTTAGTGTTTCTGACCAGTTAGATAGTAAGTTACCATGCACACACTGCTATGTTAAAAATCATTATAATGTTTATTATTCTCATTAAATTTACAACCCTAAGTTCTTACAGAGATGAATCTTTGTGTTACAAATACAAATAACTTTAATGTATGTAATAGTTATTTCAAAAAACATATTTTGAGTCTATGTTTTTGTATTACAACCTATTGAATTGTGTGCATTTGGAGTGTATAGGGCTAATATAACTGTGATAATTTTATAGGTGAACATCATAAAGCTCGGTTAGATTGTAATAGCCTTATTCATCCTCTTTTGGAAAGTTATCTGGATACAGGCAATGCCGAAGATATTTGCACTCTTCTACTAATGATAACAAAAAGACCTACAGATAACCAAAAGGATTGGATTGGAAAATTTCTTTTAGCAATGTTAAATAAAAAAAAAAGGTCCATCGTTGTGGTACGATTTAAGGCTATCTTAGAGGTAAATAACTAAATTATTTCTTACCATGAAGTTACATGATTTGTACATCTTCTGATATTATTTTAAATTTTCAGCCACTCCTTCAACATGAATCAAAAATTTCTCCTACCTCTGCTAACATGATTGTCGAAAATATGTTTAAATTGATTATAACCGCTGTTGAATCGAAAAAACTATGCAGAGATGTAATGTCAATGGTCGATAATGCAGACACAAAAACATTAGATATTGTAACACCAGTCTATAAACATCCAGTAAGTATTCATTCTTAACTCTTTCCACATTAGCATCCCAGACCCTGCAACATGAATTTTTAATCGTCGATAATACAGAAAATCCTTTGCACATAGGAGTGATTTTGGTTTAAAGAAATTGCCTGATTTGTCCTGCTATTCCCACCTAAATAAACTGTTCAAAAACATCAATTTTATGATCCTTTTAAATTTATCACGCTCGCCGCTGGAGTCACAAATTAGTTTGAAATATCGCGCTAGTCTCTGCAGTATTGAAATAATGACACTCCATGAAACTTCAGTATTAGCGCTTACACATTTGTGACCTAAACATCGCTTGGGAAATACCGCGTGCAGACTCGTGTATAAACAATCTTATAACTTTTCACAATATTTATTTCACAGATTTTTATCTTCCATCTTATTTAAAAGCAAAACTTTAATGAAAAACTATTTTAACACGGTGAAAAAAATAGCAATGTATTTTAGTTCTACAAAATTCATTCAGTGAAAAATTGTGAATGAGGAATTGATTCTGATTATGATATATCAGAAGATAAATCAGAACAACAAGACAGCGACCAAGGTGCGGGTGATATGTTTGTGGAAATTCAAAGAAAATGGATATAAGAAAAATCTTAACTCGTTTTATGTACCAAGATTGTAATTTCGATCATTGTTTAAGCCCATGCTGTAAGATTTACCACTCATTGATAGATGTATGTGATATTTTGTAAGTGTTGTGATAAATGTCTAGATCATAGGCTCCCAACCTTTTTGGGTGGCGACCCCTTTTCATAAAATCCATGTGACGCGCGACCCCCCATGCAATCCATATAAAAAACATTTTTTTTTAGTTGACCGTATAAGTTGGCGACCCCCTAAAAAACCCTTCGCAACCCCCAGGTTGGGAGCCTATGGTCTTGATATAAATAATTGATGTATAAAATGTAATACATTTATAAAAAATATATTATATTTCCGTGTACAGTACCCTGCCTCATAATAGTTATCTTATTAGTTTTTTATTCAGTGACAGTGTATGTGGGTTTAGTGAATATGGTAATAAATTTTCAATGCTTAAGAATTTGTGTCTCAAAGTAATAACGATAGTGATAAATGGTTTGCAACTTGAAAATACTCTTGCAAGTACTCTTGCAATACCGCTTGCCAAGCCAAGTCCGTTTGATAATATTTTTTGTTCAGCACTATTGTAATCTTAAGTTGCTTTGTATTCATAATATGTAACGAATTCCAGAATGATATGAATTTAGAAGAAATGGAAGGACATTTAATAGAACTGGAATCCAATAACCTTAACCCTCGTGGTATATTGAGGAAATTATTTCAAAAGTATTGTCAATCAGGAAACACAGTAAAAGCTCAAAAAATTTACGAAAAGTGTGAAAATCTCAAGGTAAGCCTGCATTTATCATTTTGATGACTATGACACATTCCAATATACAAATATTGTATGGTTCATTCTGCTTATAAGCTGAATCCTAAAATCCTAAAGCTGATTCTTATAATATTTCGTATTTATCCTGATAATGTTTCAAACAATAATTATTTACATATAATATTACTATATTTTTTTGAAGATTGACATTTCATCTGGAATGAAAGCCAATATGTTAGATATACTTGTAAAGAGTGGAAATATTGAAAAAGCTGAAGTGCTTTGGAATTCATTAATAGCTCCGGGCTCCAACTTCACTTTAGATGACCACAAGATATTAGACTATGCCAGTTTACTTGCACAAAATGAAAAGCTAGATGAAGCATATGAAATTGTAAAAAACTGTCACATTGAAGGGTATTTTTTTTCTTTTTTATGCAATATCATTTATTTAATCAAAAATTAATAATTGAAAATGCATTTCAAAATTTTCAGATCTTTCAATCGCATGAAAGCCATTCAACCAAACTGTTTCCGTCTTTTAACTATTATCAGCACTGTGGGAACTACAAAACAAACAGAAAAAATGCTCTCTTTGTTAATCAACCTAAAATTTTGCACAGAATCTAATGTTATGCTTGGTCCACTTGTTAGATCCAACATTAATAGGTAATATATGGAAAATCAAATATTGTTTGCTATTGAAATAGATTACACAAGTTGATCATTTTGTTATTATTTGTTCACTAATTTATTTGAATTAATTGCATTCTCCACATGAAATCGTTTGGTGTGAAAGTCATTCAAAAGTTTATATTCAACAGTTGTTTTACAGAGATTTGCACACTTTTCACTGCATTCCAGGTCTGATATTCCGGGTGCTGTGAAGACATTTTCATATTGTGTGAATAAGTACAGAAAGACGCCACTGAAAGTTGAATTGTTATCAATATTAGCCAATGCATGTAATGAATTTGGAGATGTTCCAGTTCCAACATCAGAAAAGGTACAAGAAATAATTCAAAGTAATGATGTAAATAGAAAGAAACACAATGAGTACAAAAAAATGTTTCTAAAGGTTGTCGCCATGGATGTTAATATTCATGGTCCAGAAAGATCAAAGGTATGTATTTTATTAGAAATTCTATTGACAGTCAATATTTTGATATAATGAGAATTGATTCCTGAAGTATTTACACTTAATGGTAATTGCTATTTTATCTGTGGGACTTCAGGTATCTTTGATAACATCACTAGCTGAAACTGGTTTGCGAAAACCCCTCAAGAGATTGTTATTAGATGGCTCCGTTTCCATTAATAAAGAAGAACTTATAAAACAATGTGAACGTTTTGTTAAAGAAAACAAAATCAGTGCTCTAGAATTATTGATAAGTTGTTTGGATGGCATCAAATGTGTTGATCAAAACATTCTATATGAAATTGTGTTGGAAGCTTACAGTAAGTTTGTTTTTCACATTTATTATTTCTGAAGTTTCTATGTTTTGCTGCAATTCATTCAAAGTATTTAAATAACTTTTCTTCTGGTCATGTACTGAATATTTTGTAAACGTATTTGTAAAAAAATGATCGAAGTGATTATATCAATCCATCTTCTAAATTTACTAATTGCAGAATTTTTTTTTTGACAACCCTGCGTCATTATGCATTAGCAAATTGCTTATTTTTTCATAGAATGATGGATAATAAATATTATTGTTTAAAAAAAAAACACGATAATTATATGAACTTTGCGAAAACTGTCTAAGAGTAAAATGATTAATTAGGTATTCCAAACATTCATAAGTAGAAGTTCATTTTGTTTTACATGTTTTTTTTTGTTGCTGATAGTTCATTCTATAATAGAATGATTTAAATTCACTCTAGCTTTTAAGAGTGCTAATTGGATAAGAGTGCATAAAAGGTGAAAAAAATATCCATGAATATCACTACTATTTCTTAAGAGTATGAAGATGGAATCAAGTTTTAATCAGCGACTGAAATTTAAATGGATAAATATTCCAAATATTGAATATTTTCAATCATAATAATAATGATTTTCATAATTATTCAGATGTGAATGGAAACTGCACAGCTGCGTTGGAGCTTTGGAAAAATATTCAATCACATAATATCAAGCCACAAAGAAAAATAGCAGAGAAGCTTTGCTCTATTTTGAAATATCACAGAGTGGAAGTTCCGACTGATGTTTTAAAATTTGCAGCCAGTCATAGAAATGATACAGTAATAAATACTCCACCCCATTTATGATGTATGTAAACAATGTATACAAATTTTAATTTTGAGATCTCAATGAAATCTTTTTCGCCACTAAATTAGACTCACTAAAAAAAGCGATTGTCCTGATGAAGTTTTAAATTTTGCTCATCATTGCTGATGATTACTTAAGTTATGAAAATTAAAGTAAACATATAAAGTAGTGATTTAATATTTCATTTACAAAACATTTACCAGTTTTGTGCATTTTGGCTTTAAATAATAAAATTTCTGTGTTATCATTTGTATAATTCAGCTAATATCTGAAAGATTTTAGTTTTTACTTGTGATTATAATCACACTATTTTACATACATAAGTTCAGTATAAATGTTGTCAATCAATTGATTGTAACTGGTTTTGTTATGTTTCATTCATTTGTTTTATTAACAGTAAATATTCAAGATAATATCAGACATCAATTTGATTGAATAGTCAGTTGATCACATTGGTTCAGGTCTTAATTAGGAGATATGTAAAGTGTTCTGTCAAGCATGTTACTCAATAAAAGTGAAAGGTCGAAATTTCATTCTAGGAGACCATGATCAACAAAAATCACCAGATAACATTTTCATACTGTGACAATTTTTTAGCTGTCATTCTATTTATCATCAATATTGTTGAGAAAAAAAACCACACTTATTTCCACTACCTTTAATATGTATCCAAAGAAAAAGAACATACACTGCTGCAATATCATTTTATTATCTTGAAATATATGCATAAAATTCCAATATTTTCAGAAATAATATGTAAAGTTGAAGTCTTCTCATATAGATATACATATGGGCCATAACACAATAAGCACACAATTATTGGTGTCACTTTGATGATAGTTGAAAAATTTAGAAGTGGCACACTAAAATGAAGACATTCAAGAATGAAAGTGCAGTTGTAAAAATTTATATAAAGTTGTAAAAGAAAATCATTACCATGTCTATGGCAGCATTCATCGAGTGCAAAGTATTTAATAATGAACTTGTTATGATTGATCTAACATAGAACAAAACTATTGTATTGTGTGTGGTGAATTTTTCCCACTATAGATCAATATATCTGATTCTTAACAGATGTTCTCAATTTTGTATTAAGACTGTCAACAATATCAAAGACTTGTCTCTTCAGTGGTTCATAGTCCGTTTTAATTGTTATAGAAGCAATGTCCTCCCTCAGTGCTGCATTGTTAGTCTCTATGACAGCTAATTTTTCTTCCATACTATTCAGCTGGCTGTACATTTCATTGCCATCTAGTCTTTTCTGTAAATATAGTTTTATCTTATTATATTGAATAAAATAAATTGAAAAAGTTAAAAAAAATATTTCTTTCGTATTTCTAATCTGGCTTATTTAATGAATCAATAATAATATGAATTAATCAGATTGAGAATATATTATGTTGACTGATTCCTATATTTATGTAATTTGTTGGTTCCACAAATTTCTGTGTAAATAAAAATAAAAATCAGAATGAAATGAAACTCCTAATACAATAATAAGATAGGTTTCAAAAAATATTTCAAACAAGCGCATATTATCGCAAAATGGGAAACTAACATTTAAGCCTATTTCTTTTATTCATGTACAACTTTTAATTTTTTCAGAGACATTACTGATTCTTTTTATTGTTAGGATGAATGGTTGATTCATTTATTCTACAAGTTTTTCCAAGAGATAATTCACCTATATGATGGCAATACCCGCACCCAAAGAATTTTTTTTTATTTTGACATATGTTTGAAATCAAATATGATGGGCTTGGAATATTTTGAAAAAAATGTATGAAAGTGTATTGCGCAGTAAGGAATGAGTGAACTTTAAGCATAAAAATTATTATCTTTTATAATTATTCCTACTCAGTCAAATATAATTTTTCAATTATGTTAACATGATTGCCAACCTGTAGTTCACGATATCGGCTAGAAGCTTCTTTAACAGCGCTCTCAGTGGGAGCAAGTTTTTCTCGAAGTGAAGTCGCTTCCTCTTTTAGGTCTTGTCTCCTAGCTGCTCCTTGAGCCCTTAGCCCCTCTAGGTCAGACAAAGCTTCAGTAGACTGGCGCAGGGTGGTTATTTTATCTGGTAATATGCTTAACTCTGCAGCCAGTCTTTCGCGTGTCTCTTGCGTCTGAAAAATATCATCTTAGTTATTCATTATTTTACTTATGCTGCTAGATTAAATTTTTTTCGCAATAGCAAAATTATTAAACCCATTACAAGTGGAAATAATTAATATAGTAAGAAAACAACAAACTGGTGTCATTAGTTTTAGACAGGTAAAAAACATTTACAGTTTCCACAATCGCTTCGAATGTGGAGCATATGGCCTTCTAATGAAGGTATTCTAAGAGAAATGTTCATATATAACTGATGTTCAACCTCTTTTTATAAAGAGAGTAATGATAGCACTAGTGGTTAGTAAATCGCTCTCACTACCGTTCTTTGTGATGACTTTTTGACATCTCAAATATTTGTGCCTTCAAACAGAATCAATAAAATATTTGAAAAATGCTTTTCATACTGGATCTCAAACACATGTGATCATTTATAAGAGCCAATGACATTGATCATTGCACCGTAGACCAACAAAAAAACCTGCATGTAGAAAACACATATTTACATAAAATGTAAAATTTTTTATAAATAAAATATATGTACGAGTTTTTACACTAACCTTATTTTAAATTTTATCTAATATATTAAAATATTTTTAATTTATTTCAGTGAAAATGTGACATTTAAATGATTAAGACAGTTTTTTTGCTGATTTATATTTAGTTCTTGCCATAAATTACCCTCTGGCACAATTTTTAAAGTGGATATGCATATCAATCTCAAAACTTTTACATATGAATGAAAATGAATTGGATTACCGGTCATGAAAAAAATACTAATTTCTTTGTAAACAACATTAACATCCTTCTCACAGTAAACTACTAGACCATATAACGGGTATTTTAACCCTTCCTACATTAATTATGTTAACATACTGAAACTATACAGAGCCTTGGAACTACTATTTGTAAAATGTTTGGGCATATATTCTCGTAAAGTACTACATTTCTATAGATTCCATCTGCTGAAGCTTGCTGTGAAAGATAATTAACACAACACCCTACTCATATACTGTTTTAACAGTTTTTATTTATATTTTTTGTTCCATGTTTATTTTAACTTGTGTAGCAGCTCTTTCTCATCATTTTCACAAACCAATAACTGTGTTAGAATATGGTGCAAAATTAAGTGTAAAAACTGTTGTGAATTTCAAAAAAGATGTTTACACGAAGGTCAAATTAACATTTACCTTTTTTAGTTGGGTCTGAAGTCTTGCATATTCTTTTGCTAGGCCCTCTGGTGTTTTATTAGTGTCATTATCGATTGACATTGAAGTGTATCCTGCGTCTTTTTGTTTGAGACTATCGATTTCATCAAAGTTCAAATGATCCAAATTGGAGCTCGATTGATCCAAAGCAAACACAACATCCGACTCAAGTTGTGATATTCTAGCTCTTTCACTCTCCATGCTTTGTTCAAAGGTTGACATGAAATTTTCCATTGTTTCTTCCCGTTTCTTCAACTCCCGATACTTTTGATGGCGCTCAGATTGTCCCTCTTCTAAGTCCTGAAGGGATTAAAATTTTTTTAATATATAACAGTATTCAAATAGCCAAACAAATATATTTATTCATTTAATATTTTTGTAATGACGACATTTATTTATTAAGTTATGATCCTTGCAAAGCTATGTTGGTCATGCAGAAAAATTTTCTAATATTTAGTTTGTGCCAAAAAAGATGATAAATAGACTTCTTTTCGAAACCATTAGGGTTTAAATGAAAATACTTCCAAAAGATATAACACTGTTTGCTCAATACTTGTCTCAGATTTTATAATCTTATGATTAGAACCAGTTTTGCTCATAGGGATCATTATAAACTAATTTTGATGATCATCAGTTAATGCTGCACAAGGCTGGTCCTGATCAACATTTTATGTTATAAAATGTGAAAGCAGTACAAAAGAAATTGTTTTTATATAAAAAATGTAATTTTTTGTGCTTACACTAAAAAATATTTTTTTTTATCATACCTGTTCAGCTTGCTCAAGCAAATCCTGAGCTCTTTTTATTTCCTCCTTTACTGACAAAGCATTGCTTTCCATTGAGGAAATGGCTGCATTATCCTCTCGTACCTAGATAAAAATATAAGTTGAGTTGAACATATTATATGCATGTATTAAGTATCATATATTTGATTGCTAAAAGAGAAATATACTGTAGCTCGCCCAAAAGATTGTGACATGAACACAGAGTGCTATATTTTGCTTTGATTTGATTTAAGATTTGAATTCTAATCAATATATGATATATTTCTTATGCGTCTACCAAATTATTATTTATGGTTGTTGCATGTGTTTTATCAACCAATTACATGTTGCAGTTAGACATTATATTCCATGCAAATCAAATAAAACATATCTAAATCAACTGTTGCCATAATCACAGAAACTATTATAATGTGATACTAACAAATATTCAAAACAGTTAAAAATTATTTTTTATCGTACATTACTACTTTTTTTTTTGTAATGCTGCTCAAATAATATTTTTGTTTACTTGTAGTAGAAGTTGGTCTCGCTCTTGGGCTGGTTGAAGTTTATTACCCATTTCTTCCTTCAATGCATCTCTTTTTTGTTCAGCTGCCAACAATTTGCGCAACAAGTCGACCATGTGCGTTTTCATCTAGAAAATTGGAACATTCAAAGCACTCACAACATTCCAAAGTCGATTAATAAATGATGAGATGTGGATGAAAGAAATACTCCACTATTATATCATTGATATTGAATCAAATCTACAGCACATGCTGCAGTGTTTACCTGAGAAATAGAAATTTGCTTTTCTAAGTCATCTTTGGCCTTTAAAAGTTCCTCCAGCTGCATTCTACCTTGATCTGCTTCTTCCTGGAGATTAGCGACAGTGTCACGTAGTTGGATATATCTTGTTTTCTCAACTGGATTCATCTCATCTATCAATTTTTCTACGGCACCCTGCTCCTATTATAAAAATCAACTTTGTTGCATTATTGTGGTCACACATTTTGAAAACTGAAATATTTAATCTGTGGCTAGATCAGTATACAAACAGAAACCATTGAAAATTATGGCACAGACATAATTATCTATTGTTTCTGTTTTATCATGTTATATTATTCATAAAAAATAGACATCCAAAGTCAATAAAATATCCATGCTCTAAATTATGTTTGAAGTATTGAAATAAAAATACTAAGTTTTAAGAATTACTTACTTTATTCATCTGTTCTGTGATTTGTTTTAATTGACCTTCTTTTCGTTGTCTTTCTGCAAAGACTGTTTCAAGCTCATTAGACTTTTGATTGTTAACGGCTTCCAGTTCAACTGTCTGTCTTTGCACTGAAGTTATATCAGCAGCTGTCATCATTTGGGATGCGAGATTATAATCTGTTAACCTTGCTTGCAAATCTTAAAGAGCAAAAATTTTAAAAAATTACAAAAAATATACTAATATCGAGTATGAAAATAATAAGTTATTGAAATTTAAGAAATTTTATTGACTATGGCTTATATTCAAATAAATCAATGATTAAATCTGAATAACCTGTCAATTCTTGGGCCATTTCTCTTCCCCTAGCTTCATAATGCTTATTGGCAGACCTTTCTCTGGCAGCAGTGTCAGCAACCTGGTGAAGTCTAGCGATTTCGGTGCGTAGTGCACGAACCCTCCCTCCAAGTACTTCCTCCCAATATCTTCTGTCTCTAAGCTGACGGTTTCTAGCAATTCCAGTTCCAGTTCGAAGACCAGAAAGGCCTTGTTGAGTTATAGGGCGATCCATCTAACAATTTAATACACAAATTTTTTTAAATTTGGAATGTTGAAGGTTTGAACAATTCCACATGTTCACTACAACCCGGGTTTGATATTGTAATTACATCAAGCACCTTCAGTCAATATGATAAATTATGTATTTATGTTTTCAAATTTTTAAGACAGTTCATCATCCACATCTGTCAAATATCACTATTGTAAATAAAATTTCACATGATAATAATCATCCAATAAATTTACTAAGTTTACTTTTTTTATTCACAAGCGATGTTTACTTCGGCTCATTTATGTTTTTCAAGATATGATTTTTATCAAATATAAATAATAGCATCTCTATTAAAATGGGAATCTTATAAAATAAGCAAATAAAAAATGATGACTAACCTATTAAACTGGTTCATATGGTCCTATTATTAAATGAAAATCATACTGATTCTAGTAAAGATACTTAGTATTGATTAGTTATTGACATTACATAAAATAGTTTCTTCTATATCAAACATATTCCTATTATAATGAGAATATACCATATTGACTCCACTGATCCCAGTACCTATTCTGACAGTGGGCGTTGGAGGTGGTGCTCCAAAATTGCTGGTGGACAAGCGAGAAGCTGTGCCTCCTCTATATGCTGATGCTGGCCTCATTTTCCTGCTTCTGTGGAAGGATATTAAATAAACAATACCACCACAGACATAAATATACTTTAGTAATAAATACTGTGGAGACAGTGAATAAATAATAAACTTTTGTTAATGCCCTCTGGCAGCACTGAAATAAGAAATTTTATATTCTTATAATTTAAGCAAATAAAATTTTTAAACAACTAAAGTACACTTTTCCACAATAAATTTTATGATCAGCACCGGTTTTGCTCATCGCAAGCATTATCAACTGATGTGTTTTTAATATTTAAAATATCATGCACTTCCATCAGGAAGTGACAGTTAACACATTAAAAGTGAAAAATAAAAATATTTTTTTACTGTGTAAATTTGATCATTTCAAATCTAACCTTACAATAAATATTTTTAAAAATTAAGATTATTGTGTAAAATATTTTAACTTTAACTCTTTTTATTTTGATTTCGACCTACTCTATCTATAAAAGCTTGTGAAAGATTGTAAAAGGTTAAAATGAATTTGAATTCATTACAGAATTACATTTAATAGAATGAAATTCTTATGAAACTAACAGTGCAAATTTTATTTCTTCAAAATGTTTTCGAAATAATTAATATTATATTTTTACAAATTAGACTAAGTGTCGCCAGTCTTTGAAATAAATTACTTTTTGTTTACCCATGGTACCCCGTATATTTCGCACTTATCGTTATTTTTTAAAGTCATGCTGCTATATAAAATAGGCACCCTCACTTACGCTTCCTATTATGTATATATCTTTTGTAAATATAATATTTTCAATGCCATGCATGATAACATATAATTTATATAATCTTTTATTTTTGTACTTGTGTTGACAGTTTAGTAAGTCAGTATGTCGTTTACTAATCACATCATTAAGATGCATAACTGTAGTAGCTCAAATATGTCCAGTGAATACGTTACACCATGGTTACCGATATTCATTATTGCAAAATTTGCGAAGCATCCAACTAGAAAATAGTTAGAATCGAATCAAAATGCTGCGCCTTATTTTTTAAATAAAATATTTGGTAGCCATTAAAATGTCGTTCAAAAATAGAACATACTCATCAGTTTCAGAATGATATTTATAATAATGGTACCTATGATTTGAGGATCGAATCGATTGTATACTTGCGCTGCTTCGAGCTGACCCGTCATGCAGTCCTCTCCTTGAAGTAGGTCGCGATTTACCGGACTCGTAAACACCGTCCACTTCAGTGCGCCATCTCACGGAGGACTGCCTCCCACTTTGAGGGAATTCCATATCGCCACTTTGCGCATACAGGTGACGTATTAATTAAGCCAGAAAAAACGTATGTGAGTATTATTGATGTTAAATTTGATATGTTGTGACGATGTTGTCATGGTAACGTTGTATTCATGTTTTCTATCTACTACAATAGATGTCACGTCAATACTTAATTCAAATTTCAAAATAGAAAAACTTTTTTGATAATAAAGTCGATGCATTTAGTAATAGATTAACAGCTAAAATTTTTTCTAAGTTTTTTTTTGTAGATTCTGTATTTGTAAGAGAAGAGTTACCTGTATATTTTTAAAAGGCATTATGAAGGGTGACTGCCTTAGAATACATCGTGTTTCATACATTATAATATCAAGTACTCGTTTTGAATATAATAAGTACGTTATTCAATAAATGGGTTTATACTTCTTTTAACGAAATAGCTAGATTAGATTTGATTTTGTTTAAAATATTCATTGAGGGTTCTTTCACAAATACATCACACGTTCTAGGTGGACGAAAGTGTTAAAGTATTGCAGCAAAACTTAATTTTTTGAATCGACAAGTTATCCTCTATAACTTGCATTTACTGTCGAGTTTCGCTTGATCAATCAATATTTACTTATTTTTTTCTTACAATAATCCGTAATTATCTCCGAATATTTTTGTTTTCAAACTTCGACATTCAGTTCTTAAAGATTCCAAGCCCAAGTTAGACGTACTTATTTAATGTGTTAAGTATGCAAATAATACAATATTACAAACAAATATCGAATGCTATTAATTTTTGTATTGCAGTTGGTAATGGGTAAAAAAAAACTTTTTTCATTTTCATAATATATTTGACCATACATACATAGTAATTCTATATTTCCGACACCATGAATACGATTATAGATTATAATATTAAAAATAGTATTCTATGTTAAAAAAATGTATATCTATTTAATGCATGATATATAGTCAATTCATAGATTATTACATTGCGCGTTTTTGTTTGCGCTTCACTTACATTTAAAAAAATATTATGTTAGTAAGAAAAAAACATCTTTATGTTGCTTTCATAAGAATAATTATGTTATAAAATTAAAATTTACGGGAGAATATTTGTCCATTAATGGTAAAGTTGCAAGCAGATGTTATTACTTTGAAAAGAGTCCAAGATAGTCCATAAGAAATACAATTTACTGTTATATTTCAATACGTTTATAAAAATTAAATGTTTACAAATATTTTTTATAAATTTGTCGGACTCTTTTCAGCATTGAAGATAATCAAATTTAATCCTATGTTATCATTCTTTTAAAAAAGGACAAAATGAGTATATTAGAAGTGGTAACATTATTTAGCACCTATGAAATATACTCACCGTTGATTTTTAATCGACTCATATAAAATATTGCGAGTATTGGAAAATAATATTTACAAACTATCAAAAATAAAACTAGAATGTAATTTTATTAAAATTTCAAAGAATTCATGCAGACGTAATATCTAAATATTTAATTATTCAAATTTATTTGAAATTGATCGCATTGTAATAATACGTGATGTAATTTTGAAAAATCTATTTTTTGTATAAATTTTGACGTTTTAGTAATAATATAAATCTAATATTTAAGCAATATTATATATCGATATATAGTGGTAAATGGTTGTAAAAAAATATAACAGGACCTATTACAGTCGGCAGTGTCTGGTTTTTCTTTTAATTCATAAGTAAGTTTATTGGCAGCATCAAAATTACATTTTGTATAAGGCCAGACTTATTTATATTATTAAATACTACCTAAAATATTTACACTTCAATAAACTTATAAAAATTCATGATAATCTCAAGTAGTAGAACAAAATGGTTTTAAAAATACGTACTATTAAAAAAAAAAATGAATTATTAATGGAAAAAATAAAATTGGATTTTTAATCAGCCTCTAGTAAATTTATATTAAAAAATAAACGTTGATAGATTTAACTTGTTTTTGAAAGAGTCAGAATAAAAGCAATATGAATACATCGCATATATAAACTTATTGTTAGCTAAACCAGAAAGATCAAGACCGTTTCTATATAAATTATTAAATTCGTGCTATTTTTACAAGATTGATCCAATACGTGTAGTTATAATTGCATGTCGGCCTTTAAATACTATTATAACATTGTATAATACAAATAATAATACACAAAGTTAATTAAGTTGATTGCGTAATATCTGTTTTCGCAATAGGTTAAGAAGAGATATCATTTTGGCAGTGATGTCATTGAGAAATGTTGAAGATCGATGGTAAATTAAAACTAGTTTTAATGATAAAATAAGTAAGCACTACCGTTTTAAATTTAAAAAGATTATAAATGAAAATCTTAAATATAAGCTTATTAAAACTATTAAATACAACAATTGGTTTTATATAATTAAAACGACACTTTTCAATTACTTCAAATAATTGTAAATATGATAAGAATAACATTTTTTGCTATGTAATAAATAAACCTAAGAATGTACAAAGTCACATTTCACTCAAGCATTCATAATAAACAAACAATCTTCATTCAATTTCATTCTCTAATAATGGCGTATCAAAAGCGATTAAGTTAAACTAAGAATCATTATTTTATTTTAATACCTAAAGATTAACAGAAGATGTATTTTGTTAATATTCGTAATTTGAAGTTTCATGTTCACAAAACTATATACACTTTTTCGTATGGAATTTCTATTCACAAACATAACATATTAAATCAGTGAACGACAATTGGTGTAAAATTTCCAATAAGCATATAATATACCGCGATACAATAATATTTACTCATAAATTTTAAATGAATATCGTTCCTTCTCCATATATTTCACTGATGGGTACCGTGGGTGAATCAAAATGGAAGGGATGTACTTTATATTTCTATATTTCAATTGTGTTTTTCACAAATATTATATATTGCGCCCTGTATTCATTCTTAAATAATATAATGACTAGGGCTATATATAATGCTTGATAAAACAATCACGGTAGCCCAAAACAAAATCTGGCGAAATAAATTAATTTGTATTTTAAAGTGACATTCGATTAGTGAAAATAGTTTTGTGGCTTATATGAAATATTCGAAGAAATAAATAGTTCTCCCTCTCAGGTGGTTTAGTCCCATTCTCCGATGTACATTTGACGAGGTTGTGGGGGAACGTAGCCTCTTGTAGGAAGTGGAAGTCTTCCGTAAATTTGATTATATGGCGATATTTCTAGATGGTCCGAATCTGTAATATAAATAAAATCATGAAATTATAGCTTTCAAACATTATAAAAGGGCTAACTTGTATATGTTTTGCAAAATATTTGACTTAAAATTTCAGTGATTGAGAAAGAGGAATATGTAACCATGAATGTGATATTTTTTTCAAATTCTTCAAAGAAATTTAAGAGATCATTTATAAACAGAAATAAACATAATTGTAATATACTCAAATAGGCATTGAACCAATGCGATGAATTCGTAAGGAAATATTAAACTGAATATTTTATGTTATAATGAAATCAATATGGCTACAGGTATAAGCAGAATAATTAAAAAAAAAACAATCGACCATAATACATAACATTGGAAATATTATCGATATAAATTAAATAAAATTAAAACAAAATCTTTTTATCGATTCATATAACATGATTTGTTTATCTAAGCCATAATAAGTCAACGGTAAAAAAATACAACAATAAACCTTGTTTCCCACCAAAAAGAAACTTAATGTTTTATGAAATTCATAAAATACATGAAAATGTTTTAAGTTAGTAAATATGATACCAAATTAGAGTTCTGCATGGGCCTAAAATTTCGTAAAATTATTACACTCACAAAGTTTTATGAAGTCACAATCAAACATTTGCTATTTTTACATATAAATTCAATACCGAGTATTATCACTTCGCAATGAAAATGATTGTTTTTTTCAATAACCGGGAAAACTGAAAAAAATCCGTGGCTCAGACCGAAGCACATGCAGAACTCTATAGAATACATCATGCACATTTATCACCAAAACTTTTTCCATTTCCAAATCTTAATTACTGCACATGGAGAATTATTATAAGTGATGACGTTACTGTGACAAAATAAACAAAATGTCGTATGATTTTTTATGATGTAATGCGACGATTTTTATAAATTAATACAGATTTTGTATAAGAACAAGCTTAAATGTGGCAGCCACTCTAAATATCCATTTAATGTATCATAAATCTTATTCATTCTTTGATTTGTATGAAAGAGTTTACTCACCTTTGAGATCTGGTTTTCTGACTGACCGATAAACCGATTTTCTTCTATTAACGGATTATTAGAATAAAACCATTGTATTTGCACTGTGTCTTACACTCATACAATATTTTTTCAGGCAAACTATGGGTGGTGATCAAAATGAATATCGATGATTATGAAAATGAATAAAAACGAACTACATGGAATGGACAGGTGATGAAGACAATAAAAAATAAACAATTTCTCTACTGATTGTGGAGGTAGATGAAACAACAGGGGTGCACTTCATTAATAAGCAATTAACTTCGTATACAGTAAAATCTACATTATTGTATGTAGGTTAATGTGTAAGTTTTGGAAATTGATATTAGGAAAAAACAGTTACTAACATATATGTAGAAACCTTTAAGTATGTTATTACACCAGTATATGTTGTAAGTGAATTAAGGCAACCATTAAATTATATATATTATACATCTCATTATACAATAAAACTTAGCATCGTTGTAATAATAGTATGTGTATTGTTATATGGTACGATCTAAGAAAATGTTGGCATTTAAAAGGAGGTGCCCTTGATGAAAATTGACTTTCGCTTCATTTAAAAACTGGTGTCACGTATAATACAATCGATACTCTATGTTTATCCGATTGGAGTGATATAAAACGTAACTTTAATAAGGTGTTATGAGTATTCATAGATCTTTGAAAGTTCTTTTTAGATTGTACGATAAAATAAAGTTAGGTAAAAGCTCATTTTAAATGAAACATCCTTAAAAAACACCCAAATAAGAACTGTCTTGATAAAATCGAACATTTTTTTTTATGATGTTTTAGTTACTTTATAAAATAGCCAACAATATTTGGTGTAAATTGACTTTTCCATGAATTTTTGAATTCTAAGGAAAATGTCATAGCTTTAGGAAAGTTTTAATGATTCTAAAAAGTATTTGATACCGTGATATGGTGAGAATGGATTCATTGAAGTGAGACTTTTAATTTCGCGCTAATCTAAGCTCTATTTATCATTTGAGTTTCAAGCTTTTGAAATCGAGAGGCGTGTACTCGCGCGAATTAAACATATTCATTATTGTGAGTGAATCGCTTAGATAAATTTGGAGTTAATAAACGCTATTATAATAAATGTTGTTGAGTACTTGAAATCCTGATATTAACCTATGTGGCACATTGATCATTGACCTGGACACCTTTCTAGAAACTTTCCAATAAAAACATTTGTACAATTCTCTTGCCGATTGTAAAAAGGAAAAATTTTATAGCTGACTGCAAGCCCGCAATATTTCTTAATTTCAATAAACTGATTTATGTATAATATGTTACAATTTTTATAGACGGTATGTTGAATTAATGTCAAAAGAATGAACTGTAGTGTCAGTAACTGGGATCAGTGTATTAAGTTTAAACAAATATGAAATTTACATATCTTTACCAGGTTTTTTAGCGGATAACCTTCATAAACTAGAATTATATGAGTAACTCTTAGTTGTTATGTCAGGATTTCTCAAGGAAATAATTTTTCACCATTGGTTACATAGTTACTTTCATGCGCTCCGAAAAGATTATGAAAATATTTTTAAAATGTATAAATTTCACAAAATATCTTTTGAAATGATAAAAAGTTCTTAAGATTCTTTCTAAATTATAATATTTGACTCGCTTTATAATATTGCCAGTTACCAAGGCAAAGTTTCTAGAACTATTACTATTAACCATATAAAATAAAAAGCAATGATTATTTTAGACATTTTGTAATTTTTACTGCCTATATATTGAATCTAGATTGCTATATGCAAAATAAGATTAAAAAAAGCAAAGTGAATGGATTTGAAGCACATAGTCATATGCAACATTGTTTGAAAGAATGTTAAATACCAATTCATGTATACGCGGTTAAGTATTAGCCGAACTGCATAGTTAAGTCATTAGAGGAACTGCAGTAGGCATTAAGAAATAAAAACAAAACAAAATTTAGATATGCATTCTGAATTATACGATAGATCCAAAAATAAGTTATCGATTTTTGCCACACTCTTCCAACGTAACTTTATCAGGTAGACAATTTAATAGTATTATTTTTGTGACCTTACTGGCAGGAGGTTATTGTTGGGGGAATTCAATAGCAACATAGCATTTTAAAGCGGATGTGATAAAAGATTTATCAGAATATAGTATTATTTTAAATATTTTTTTATTTATTTTTGATTAGAACCAATATTCTGTTTCAACTTACAAAAATACTTTGTTTTATTGCACGGTCTCGATTCGAAAAATGGTCGTTTAATAAATTTAAAGCGTGTTTAAATAAATCATCCATAGGTAAGATTGAAATCGTGACGAGACAATTTGTCACATCGCATGTCATGTCGCACGACGCGCATCGTTTACAAAAATGAAAGATTTCTTTCTTCTTTTGAATGTTATCATCGAAACCCATCTTGAGCCAAAACGAATCCCTTTAATTCGACCATCATATAAATACCGGTTTTCGGAAAATACGTTTTGTGAAAAATATACGAATAGTAATGTTTGTAAGTTAAATCACAATCTAACTTTTTAATACATAAAATAATCGTATTAAGAGTCTTATTAAAGGATACTTGAATATATAATATGTAATAGAATCACCCATTTTTTTTTCATTGAAAATTATCTCACAATTATTTCAATTATTCTTACGTAATTTAATAGAAATATTTTTAAACAATAAAATACATAAATAAATTCAAAACTCTTGTGAACAATATAAATGACCGATTGGTCTCACAGTAGTATGTATTTTTGAATAGATAAATGACCATGCCAATCGTAGTAAGGTGATATACGCTAATAAAATATTATATTTCAAATGTAGTTTCATATAAAGCATAAAAAATGGACTTGAATTTGATCTCCACTTGGTTAATGCGTACCTTTATCGTCTTGGTACATGATAAATAATTAAATTTATTATTAAAAGATTGTAATTTTGAACGAATTGTGATGCAAAATGATCCGCAGAACGCGACAAAACCAGATTGTCATTAATTCCGCCTTCGGTCCGCCCATTTTAATTTGGACATCGTGTGGAAGGATATGTTCAAAAAAAGGTACATTCGGCCTTCTGAAAGCAGACATTGCATTGTAAAAACCAAATTAGCAATTTCACGGTGTTATGAGATAAATTTGTTTGTGACAGGTGTTATTTGACAGAATATACCATTGCAAAATGTAGATTTTTTTATATGGCTTCTATTTTGAATAATACACAATGCCGTTTTCTATTCAGACACTTAAAAGCAGTTTTAAATTATATATAAAAAGATTTTATTCCAGGGTTGCTGAATCAGAGCCTAATTCGGGATCGTAATTTGTATTTATTTATTATTTTAAGCTAGTAAATACTTACATAAGGATGTCCTGAAATGCGAAAATTCTCTGAAGGATAAATATGATAATAGGTTGTTCTGTAAATGATGAGAAAAAGTTGTACGGTTGAATATGAAAAGAACCTAAATATCCAAAAGAAAAATGCATTATGACCCATTCCATATATTTTCATTTTTTAATCACAAATATAGCGATTACAATTGTCTTTTATACGAAATTCTCGCTGCTAAATTGATCATCGACATTCATTAAATAACAGGATTGATAAAACGATGTAAAACATGCAGTGCATCAAGCGTTTTGGTCAGAAATATTGGGAATCTGGTGTTTGAATTCATGTAATTAATTACATTCAACTATGATGAATTACCTATCCACAATGACAAATGTATATTTTTTTCGACATATTGTTTCTAAAAAAATTATGTTTCTCCCACGGAGCGGAGACATTTGTTAACACAAGATTTGATTTTTTTATGATATGAAGTAATCACAATAAGATTTTTTTTAAATCCTTTTTTATTTCATCTTGTATTGCTCAATTCAAGATTTTATATTTAAAACTTCTTATGTTTATGAGGTTAAACGAATGATTTTTAATGTTTTTGCGGATAAATAATTGTTGTTAACTGTTGAATTTAAGCTAAACAGCCAACAGCACTAATTAATTAAATTCGATAAACCGCCAAAGATCAATAAAACATACACATACGTTTTTTTATGTAATGTATATATTTTAAGTGGTTTATTTAAATTATCAACGATAGACAAATCTTTACAAGCAAAAAAAAAATCTTAACGATTAAGATTTTCTTAGTTTATGAGACCTTTCAGGCTCGTGGCAATATTATAAATTTACAAATATATAAACTAATAATATCATAAGACTATTTAATTTTAATATTTAATTTTTTCCGAAGGAAGAATTTTCGTCACGTCACTTTCAATGTAATAAAATAAAACTAAAGTTATTATTTCACAGTTTCACACCAGAAGAAAGTTGCAACACCAAATCGAGAAACGTGGAGTCTGTGCCTATAAAATGTTTCTCAATTGAGTATCTCTACGAGAATTACCAGGAAATATTTTGAAGTGTGTATTTTTTCTTTTTGTTTCAAATTACGACAGCTATAATTTAAGAATGGGTGTTGAAAACAATGTTTAATACTATCATATATTTTCTCAATATAAATATTTTAACGACAGCTCTGTCATCATTAATAAATATATTATCAATATAAATACTCGATATAGTATATAGTTAAAAAATTTACGATCGCTTTTTACGGTCAGTTTGGTCTCCTTTTTTATAATTAAAAAAAAAATATTTTAGTTATATTTCATCATTGACCTTAAAAAAAATAACAAATACTACGAGTTAGAGTACTTTTTGGAATCATACGTATTTCATTGGTAATGAATTGTATGTAAAAGGCATATACTGCATGAAACTCATAATTTTAAGTCGATGTATCACCGCGATAAAAATCATTCAAAAGTATGTTTTTTAAGCCAAGTAAAAATAAAATTATGATTGGATATAGATAATATGCTTTCGAAAATTACTATTGTTGATTCAAATAAGTCTGTCCATGACCTAAAAACAGTTCAATAGTCAATTCAAAATATTTTATAAAATATATAATCAATATAGAAAAAATAGTAATTCCGCCTTTAGTTACCCTTTACATCAAACTTGACAAAGGCATTTCTGATTTGATTACTAACGATAGAGCTGGAAATGTGTTATAAATAAATATGGATTTTAATTCTAGTAGTAGGTTTGTCGTAAAATATTTTATCAATTTGCTTAAGACACCTCTCAACTCAGTGAAATATGTTTTCAATGACCGAATTCAACAAAAAAATATTCAACCTGTCCATCGTGTTGAAGTAAATATAATGTAGTAATTTTTTTGTAACAATTGTTATTGTATCTAATCTGATAAAAAACAGAAGTTATAACTTTTTGCCTTACTATATTATCAAAACCTCCTCTGATTTTCGTCTCAGATGAAGTTATGAGCATTGAGCATTATCAACTGATCAGTTGATATAAATTTATTGTTGTGGAAATATGATAAAAAGCATTATATTTTATTATTTAAAAATAAACTTTGCATTTAATAAAAAATATGTGAATATTTCCTATAACTGACTTTGAAATATTATTAACTATCATTTAAAAAAATGCCTTAAATATTGTTTTGAGAACAAACGGACAATATTTTTTTTAATAGAAATCACCTGTAGAACAAATTTGTCTTACGTTTATGGGTGAGATGATTCAATATATTTCATATTGACTAGTTGGTTAATTTGACATGAGCAACAACTCTCATGAATTATGGTGTTATGGAATTTAAAAAGTTAATACAATCGAGCATATATTAATGTGGTTGGATAATTAGGTGATTGCATTGCCATAAATGAAATAAAGTATGGTGCTTTTATGGTTATCATGCAAAAGTTGTGGTTTGATGCTGTTATTGGAAGCACAAAAAAAGGAAGACATAAATACCATAGCACAAGTGCAGGGTTTGTTCGGGATGACTCGAATACTTCTTGGACGGGAGCTTCGATCACTTTTAGAGATCTCAAAGTTTGACGGCATTTTGCATAGGTGATTTCTTGCAATGCGTCTCTTTTGACAATTTTCAAATGTTGAAGCATTGTTTGGAAGTATTTTTGCCACACAGCAAGAAAGCTTTCAGATCTGCGTTTCTTGCTGCTTTGGGTTTTGTTAGGGCATTTGCATGGATTCAAAAATACATATTAGATACAAATATTTCTATCAAAATTCCTTTGTGCCATTTGTTTCAGAGAAAAGATTTGGTGAGTATCGTGCGCCATTATACAAATTTGTTATTTTCACATTTTATTTTGTTGAGGATACTGCATCTTTTAAGCAATCAATCGATACTACAGATAAAATAAAACAAATGATTCAAAGAAAAACACACCGCATTTCATTTTCTACGACTAAATACTATCAACGAATACCCAAAGACCAACTTTGGAGTGGTTAAATTACTTTAATATTAAGAAGACAATTTATGAATACGTTTCCTATTAGTTGCTAGTTTTATAGTGATAGTGTCATGAAATTATAAAAGAATTAACTTATTTTTTTTCTATATTGTTTACATACATAGCCACAAGAAAAAGTGTTCGTTTACCAAGAGAAATACTACAAAATAGGGGAGTTTTCAATTTCAAGATTTATTTTTTATGGTTTCCTATTACTGATGAAATAATTATTATTTTTACTTAGCATCAACAATTGATATTGTGAAAAAGAAATTAAGCTACGGTTGTCACGGAGAATTTTTGAAACCAATTGAAATATGAAACACTGTCTGGTGTCTAAAATAAGTGACGAAAACAATTGAGTTAAATGATTGATTACTCAGAATTAGATGTGACCAACTCATTAATTGATTTAAGTTTTTGATGATTCATAAATCTGTACTATTGCGAAACTTTTGAATCTATATGAAACAATAATGTATTTTTCATTAACCTAAAATTGACAATATATTAAAACAAAATTTGTTTTTGGTTTTGAATATTTGTAGTGCTATTAAATGTAAGAAGTATTGGAGTTTCATTGAATATTTAATGTAAATAATTAAGTGGAATATTTTAGAAAACGTATTCATAAATTCGGTCCGCGCTTGCCAACCAATCAAGCATCGGCGGAAATTTGGAATATGACAACATGATCAGCAAAGTCTACCGCGGTTGATGCAGCATTCTCAGTTTGGTGGGATCAAGTCTGACGCCATTTTCGGCAGCCATCTTTTTGTCACGTCGTTTCTCGCCCTTGACCCGGGCTTCGGCGTCGCGGCGCTCTGCCCTTCTGACGTCATATCCGCTTTCATACGCACCGATGCCGCTTTCGTAGCTGCGCGCGTGCCACATGGCCGGGTGCGCAGGGTGGGCAGGGTGATGCGCGTGATGGGAGTGCGCGTGCGCGAACAGCATCTGCGCATGGAGAGCGTGGTGCGCAGCGATCGGAGGCTGCGCTAAGGAGTAACGTTTGCTGGGGACCGGCACCACTGCTTCTTTGGCGAGAGGGAGAACCGCTTTTCCGTTCGGTACTCCGTTCGCCTTCACAAAGTTCGGGACTCGAGCTCGAAGACCACAATAGTATGGATCATCTGCAAATAAAAAAAAACACATTACAAAAAAATAGTATCATTAAGATGAAGACGCATACAAATATCTGTATAGTAGCATATTATGCTTCTGCATACAACCTTTCACAACATCAATTAACTAAAATACTGTTTGATAAATAAATTAATAGTGCGAAGAGTTTCGAATCAATCCATTTTAATAAATCGCTGACTTCCTCATACATTTCTATTTTGAATACCTGATGAGCTTAGTTAGTGTCAACTAAATTGCTTTTTGGAAAGTTATAGCGTTTTATAAATCAAACGAATATTTTGAATTTATGTCGACTCATCGTATTGCACATAAGACTAGACTATATTAATAATGTATTAGACCAGTAGGAACTTTTACGGCTTAGTTGATCAAACACGTTCCTACGGATTATGTACGAAAAGAAATTCCATTTGTTTTTTTTGTGATCTATTTTCACTCTTAAAAAAAGACGGCTGAGTTTATTTGTACTTAGTATCATAAAACAAGGATGTTTTGTATCTATTTTTGTATCATGAAAGTTAAAAACCTCACAAAATGAAGTCCATAATATTACTATTTACCCATCAAAAATAATTACACGAGTAAAAAAGTTCAGCTAACATCTTTAATTCCCACACCATGCACATTAAAGCTTACAAAAAGAGATATTATATTACTACTTAAACGTTCCTAAAATTTCTCCTTTAGCATTCATTATTCTTTCTGTTTTATAACTTTTTGAATACAAATATATGTTTATTATTCGATATTCAGTGTTTGAATTGAATTTTGTTTGAACAGTGTTTTTCATAATAGTTAAAAAATATAATACACGTCGAGTTGCAAAATGCAGAAAAATTAAAATACTATTATTTTTTTAAATATTTATATGGCAATGGTATTAACGGATGCAATCATAGCAGCTGCTTAAATTTTATCATCTTGTATAAGACAGATTACATGTGTTTCTATTCATATATTGGAGTATCGTAGAATCAGATTGCGGTATCAAAGTAATGAGGTGCTTCATTTATCGAAGGAGAAAGTCGTTGGATAGGTAGATACGTGAATATTCTATATGACAGCTTGATAGAATATATTTATTGTGAACAAATAAAACTGGCACACGGCGTTGCTTTGATGAGCTAGAAGAAACGTATGAGCAACATTCGTAGAGGATGATAACGCTAAGTTGATGTCTTCCTAATGAGACATTTATGTTATTCTATAGACAGTTAATATGTGTGAAAATGAAAGATGTACATAATTCAGATACATGATAATGTTTTTAAATATTGATCAATATGTCTACTTTATAATGTGAAAATAATTACTTTATCAAAACAGCGTATGATAAAAGCGTCTAAAAAGTAAACATTTTATATTAGTAAATATTTTATATCACAAAGCAAAATTAAAACAAACGCAAATATTAACCAAGACGATAATAACATTAAGACAACTGACATGCACTTCAACGAATCTTAGGCTAGAAAGATTTGAAAATTATAATTCAATCACGAGTTTATGGTTTTAGATATAATATTACATAATAATATGTCAGCGACTTCTTGACAGATGTTTTGGTCTGGCTCAGTCGGTTTGCAAATATCAAGGTTCTATTATGAAATGCCAAGACGTCTAAATTATTATTCTCGATGAACGTTTGGTAGTATCATGTTATATTATAAAAAATGGTTTATTTTAACAAATCGTACCTGACGATATATATATAGGTATGTGTATCTATTTTTCCCCTTTTAAAACTTCGTATATTTATAAATATTCAGTTGAATATGTATTTCATCAACATGATACGTGTACGTAACGATGTCTTTTTTCTTCACAGTTATTTTTGAATTCAGAAAAAATATGTACTTCAGATATCTGGTTAAATCGATAAATTCAGCTGTCATCGTTTTTTGGCATAATTAATTCTATATAAAGGCATTGTATTTGTCACGCATATTTAAAAAAGCATATATTAGCATTTTAGTATAGCATTTTATTACTTGATTATAATTCTTAACATATAATTTTTTACAATATATTTATATAAAAAGTAATAATGAAAAAATATCTATAGTATGTTTATTTCTAAAATATTATAAATTAACCATAATAATCTATAGCTCGGGCAATTGTAAACTCTATCATAGTTATATTTTCATACACCGACTAGCCAAATTTATAATATATTATGTCTAAATTTGAATTGTTACAACTTTGTTGCAAGGATGCAACAGAACTGACAGTTCTGTTGCATCCTTGCGATGGAATACCTGAAGATGTCGAAGGGCGAAACCCGGGTCGTTTGTGATAAGACATATGGAATCGTACAAAGTTGTAACAATTCAAATTTTATATTGAAGTTCCATCAAGCACCTTCAGTCGATATCATAAATTATATTATGTTTAAGTTTTTTTTCGTTTTCAAATGATATAAATTATTGATTGGGTGTCCGAATAGAAAGTAGTTAATAATTGTTTTCATTCCGTTCATAACTAACAACAATAATTCTTCACGGAAGAATAAATCACGTTACACAATATAATGCAAATTTAAACAGATGTGTTCTGCCTCAATATGTATTTGCTTGACACTGTGGATACAATGGAAAATGAAGCACCGATAGAAAGCTCATAAATAATACGCCGAGATCAATTCAGCCAATCTTTTGTAAGTATACAGTCAATCTTTGTCGAAAGAACAATGCCATGTAGTAGTAGTAATCAGATTATATTATATTTCATGTGTTGAAGCTTTCTTTAGTAGAATTAATGCATTGTTTTCTTGTCAAAAGTCACGCTCTATCATAAAATATTAATTATACTTGTAGAGCTATTATTGACTACAGTGCATCATATAAAAAAAATGTTATTCGAAAGTAAATAATCATATTGTCATAAAATGTTTTAGTTTTTTATACAACAATAAAATGATCAATTTTTTTAAGGCAGTACAAATATAATACAAACAAAATTTTTAAATGTTAAAACTTTGTACGATTCCACATGTTTTGTCACTAACGACTCGGGTTTCGGCATCTTCAGGCATTCTATCACACGAATGCGACATAACTGACACACAATAAACAGTTTACATAGTATATATACCAAAGGGGTTAGTTAAACGAAAACACAGGCCCCAAGGCAAGAACTAAATAACGGCTAAAATAAATTTCAATAATTTTGATCTAATAATAACTAACACAATAGCCTGTGATGTGCAAATAAAAATATAAATCGTTTCTGTATCAACTATCCATTTTGTAACCAATTCAGGCAGCCTAACAGATATATGTATAAATAAATATTTGTGAATATCACAAAAAATATAGAATACGTTCTTTTAATGAAAGTTGATATAGCAAATAAACCGAATGGATCGCGATGGGTTTCACAAATGAATAAAAAAGCATGGCAAATTAAATCAAATGAACGTTTTCAACTTCTTTAATATGGTCGTTAAAAATAATTGATACGGAGGAAATGTTCATCAAAAAACAGTTTAAATTAAGGTCACAAACAGTAACTGTCATTTTACTTTAATCTGATCGTAGTCAAATCATTTGCCAGGGAATGAATGGAAAGCGAATGAGTGACTACTTATTTGAGTGAGAGTGGACATACATTTGGAATATAACGATGCACAGCCCAAGTAGCGACAGCAAACCTGTGACGGAAAGGCGTCACAGATATAGAGATATAAAATAATTAAAAAAGAATATAAAAACAGTTGAAATATAATACCTTCAATTGTTAGATTCAACGTATACATTATTATATTTATAATCAAATAATGTACATTGAAAAAATAATATTACAATATATTATGTATTTTTCAAATGAAATATATCTTCAAAGGCTGTTTGTAAGCTAATTTATTTAAGACAGTTATTGATTTATAATTTGAAACTCAGTAGTGAAGATAACGTTTACGTAAGGTTACCTAAATAGTCTTTAGGAATTTCAAGTTTGGAATAATTTAAGATATTTATACACTGTACCGCTTAGTTTCTATTCTTAAAAAAATATTTAGTTGTTAACAAAGTAAAGTAAGTGAGTTTCTATTTGTATGTTATCAATAAATACTTTTTTAAGCCGTCAAATTACTCAGCAAACTTTCTTATTCAAAGTGTTTATTAAGTTATTTAAATATTTACCTACGCAAATGCTAACATAATTAATTATGAAAAGATGTCAAGTTCAATTAAAAACTATTTTAATGAATACTAAATTTGTTAGTGATAGTCATTTGATCACATCAGTGAAAGTAAACGAATGCGAGGCAACGTGTGTGATATTTTGATATCTTGCAACTCGTAAATTTGCCAGTTTTTCATTTGATAAAATATTATATTAAGGGGTGTAAATAATATGATTAGAAAAAATATGCAAGAGATTTATTCGTTTAAAATTATAATCATAAATTATGGATTATCATTACTGATTTTTGTTAATCAATTTATAAATTTGTGTAATGAATGGGGTTGTGTGGTATCTAATTTTCTTCCCAGACATCTGATACTTTAAGCAGAACATGTTGAAGGTGATTAGTTTACAACTAAGCCTGTTTTTGCTTTATCTTTCTATCTACACTCTCTACCATAAAGAGAGTTATATCAATGGAAAAAAAAGAAATTAAGATGAAAATATTACCGCAAGAACTCTTCAGTAAAATAAAAAATAAATCGTTACAAATCAAAAATTTGGTAGTTCAGTGCCAAAAAAATAATTGCGATGTTATAAGGTTACTAGTGTTTTTTTTCGGTAAAGTCACGGATGCTATTGAATTCTCATTTTGAAAGGTACCGCCGAGGCGTTTTGAAATAATCAGGCGTGTAAGAGCTGTTGAAGAAGAAAGTAGAATCGTTAAACTTGTCAACACTTTGTTATTCAGATAGAGTGCCCCCAGACATACGCGGTTTACCAATGTCCACATTCATGATTCGATGGTTCTGAATTATTTGATATGTCAATCTATTTTGCTTAGTTCCGGTTTTTGTACGGAATGTAGAAATCGATATATCTGTTTTTAATACTTGTGGTTATTATCACTATAGAAAATAAGCCACCAAAATATACGAGAATGTATTTAAAAGCACAGAAATAAAAAAACACTTCCTCAAATGATTAAATGATATATTAAATATCTCATGTGCGTGAAGCAATACTATGTTATATGTATTAACTTATGTACTGTTTTTTCCGACTTTTGTTGATCTCTCAATATATCTATATTAAGCGATATAACTGTATCTTTATTCCAAGGAATTACGTATACACTCGTATAAAAATACTAATTTATATTATGATCGATCCCCGAATGTTAGTGTCAATAGTATTTGAGGTTAGAATTCTACTTAGAACAAATCTTATGAATTTAAGCTATGGCAAAGTTGACCGTTTAATTTAACATTTGATATCTAAGACAACGACATCTGTAATATCATTACTTCTAATTATATACATAAATGTTTTTTTAACTTCTCGTGAAGAAAATTGAATGTGATAACAGCTTAAAAAATGAAAAGAAAAGAATATTTTTCCTTTTTAGAGTTTTGAAATATCATTTAATTTTGTTCTCATTTAACATTTAAGTAGCAATATTTGCGAATTAGAATAATCGTAAAACTTTTTTGAAAACACTACTTGATTTATTACAACTCATTAAACCACAATGGAAAAAGTTATAACATTTTGCTAATTAAATAAGCAATATGAGAACAATAAAAAACGAATGTTTTTACGCCATTACATAAATAAATAATATTATTGGATGTTTAGTTGCTAAGCTGGGCATGTGTCGTCATTTGCACAACTTCACGAGAGTTGAAATGAGGTGCATTTAGATGTAAAGTTATTTCACACATTATTGACCGGATCGAATATTTTGGTTTTGACATTTCAAATAAAAGACCATTTTGCAATGAAGAATATTTTTAATATTATTATTATGCTTATTCAAACCAGTATCGATTAGCGAAGCTGTAGCTTTATAACAAAAACGAAATTACATTTATTCGCTATACGAATAATAAAAAGATTGTTAAAAATAAATTTTAATATCACTAGTTATGGTGTATAATCCTTAGTTAAAAAACATATTTTTAAAGAACGTGCTGAACATTATATAAAATCGAATTCTAAAAAAGATAAGTTTTTACACTCATTTATTATTCTATATATTTTTTCCTAAAATATGTGAGTGCAGAAGGACTTAATAAAGAAACAATAATTCAATTATTTTATAAATGCACGTAAAGCCAATAATAAAATATAATGTTTTATTCCACGAACAAATTTATTATACATAAAAAAATAATATTATTTCGATTGAAACCATTGGATGAAATAAAAAATAAGATATTATCAAATATTCCTAGCTGTTAATTTTTGACAGATTAAAATTATAAGAACATATCAATATACTTAACAGTTGATTACATATAATCTTCTAATGCAAAAAAACTGTTCCCAAATCGCAAATTATTTATTCGATCTCCCCGTTTGATTTTGTCTTTAATAAACCATTGTTGAAATTACTCTAAAATTACAAATGAACACTGACGTGCGCGCATCTTGAAGAATTCGCTCAATGCGTTAAATACTAATTGCTTTGCTCACATTCTCGATGCAAATGTCCTCGAATGCTAGCATCGTCAAGTGAAAGTCAAATATAAATAAAATTGAACATCCTTGACGTTTATCGAGCCAATTACGACCGAGGCGTCGTTTTATACCGGTATATCTGCTTAATTTATTGACATCTAATAATTTTTTTAAGGGTTTTAGTGCAAGCTTATCAATAGAAATATATTTAATGCTGAACAACACTTATTTATTTAAATCGGTTAAAAAAGAAGCCTATTTGTCATACAATAACATTTAAACTGAAAAGTCCGTGGTCGCGGAATACGCCTTTTTATTATGCCTGGCCTAAATGTATTAATTTGGGAGCATCAGCGTTCTTTTATTCCCGAACAAAAGATTCAGGAGGATAAAAAAAGTACCTCAATTTCGAACGGAACCGATTAAAAACTGGTATATAATATTGATATATTTGCATTATCAAGAATCTTTTGTAAGAATTTTTCCTACCCATTTTATTGCATTCTCTGCACCTCATATCTAGAAGTTTCTTTTTTTTTTATTGTATTCTTGACTTGCCATGAATGGATAATCTATCAGATAGGCGATAATACTTTCATTTAAATAAAAATTTATGCTTGTACAAAATGGCGATTGAATATGGCATACCGCAAATAAACGAGCAATAAAATACTGAACTGATATTGTTTAACTGTTTTAAGTACATTCTCGTGAAATGGCGGAATACTTGATTTGTTGCGGCCGATTTGCGCATCTTGTTTGACTTATACGCATTGTACAGTATATTGCAGATTAGTGATTTTCAAAAAGTACTGATTACTACTTCATTATATATGCATAAACAATTTTTTATGATTACAATATGTGGACGCTAAGCAATTTGATTTGATAGTTTATATAATAGAAACATATTTTTAAGTAATCATTCGCCAATTTTAAGCCAATAAATAAGTGTAAAGGAAAGCAGGTATGTACAAATTGTATTAACTAAAATTAAATAAAAAATCATTGATTACAAATGTAAATACATATATCAACATCATTTGATGTTGATATATGCGAGATATGAGATATAGGTTATGTATCACTCAACATCAAATGCATAATTGTTCTAGAATGACAATTTGTATCGAGATAGTGTAAATTAAAAATTTAATCAATTATTGGCAACCAATTAAAATTTTGCATAACATTTTGATATAACATATTTGTAGTTAATCTGTACTGTTGTACAAAACATAAACCGCATATTCATCTGTGGATAGACGAGCAAAGTAACTAGCAAGCTAACCGGTCGGTTACAAATAAACGAACATCCAAGTGGTTAATCTCTATCGACCGACATAATGACCCACTGGCTTATATAAACAGAACTCGACTGATCACTCATAAAATGGATGATATGAAAAATATACAAAGATTAAGATGTAATGAAATTTGATTCGCAAAATTTATTTATCCAAACTATATATTACTTTCGCAGATGCTCATAATTAATTATAAGAACCTTTTGAGTCTCTATATAATAAAACTGTGACAGGAGTAATACATTACACGCTGCAGTACTTTAATATATTTAAAATTTATTGATATAAGTTTATAATCCTTATGTATTGTACCCCTTCATTGTTTTAAAAAACGTATATTTATAGTAATATTAAACTATATTGATAGTTGTTTTATGAATGATAAATAATGAAAATAATATAATAATAATAACTGAAATATTTGGAATATATAATAACAAAAAATGTATTGAACTTAGTTGTATAATAATACATCAAAAAAATCATAACATTAAGAAGTTCTGTATATGTAAATGCCCACATTTTTAAAAATGTTGGTATGGAAGTATAAACAATTACATTTTTGTTTGAATTTACCAATTCAATGTTTCGAAGTTGAAATTATCATATATACTTTTTAATATTATTATTAAATAAAAAGCTTGTGAAATTAATCAAATATATTTGACAATATGTCATTTTACTAAGCGTACATTATTTTCAAAAAAGAAAATATAATGTATTTGATTTACGCAAAATTATTTTGATTTCGTTTTCTAGAACTTGATCAGCTCATCGTTATTTTTTTAAATTTTATCTATGTTTATCAGATTTTTGTGCCAAATTAATAATATTGAAGCGTCTTGGTCAGTTTACAGGCACATACACACGTATTTCTCTGAATAGACTGTTGAAAAGGATTCAATTTTATTTTGAATCAATTTTACAAAAGATTTAGTGTAAGTATTGACCATAAAAGAATAAAGTAATGGTTTCTCATCTGTTTGCAAGACTTTTACGATACCATAACTAAAATGCTCGAAGGGTAGATGCATTCAATGCTCAGTCGCAAATAATAAAATAGTTTCGAATGCTGTAACGTAACGCTTAAACACTGTCTGTTAACACAATTTTCAAGGTTCGCTGACAATAAAATCGAAAGCCTTCGATTCGTGTTGTTATGCTAGCCTCGAAGTAGATTTTAATGTTTGTTCCATTTACGGAGATAAGACGGAGAACCATCCCATACAGATGTACATTATCTGGATAGGAATTTCCTTTTGCGTTTTCATGATGCTCTCGATAGAACATGAAAGAAAAATGTGCGTGGGACGATAGCAAAAACAGTATTTAATCGCAAAATGTAAGTGAATTCTTTCAGTAACAAATAAAATGTCGCAACGCTTTGTTCTGCCGAGTACACAGGTGTTGTAATGCTAATACTATATCACGTACTGCTTCTATATCGTAAATGTTGAAATATATCTATTTATATGTACCTAAATTATTGTATTACTTACCAAATTGTTTATTATCTTTGCCTTTATCGGATTTTCCTCTCGTAAAGTGAGCCAACCTAGCGTCGTCCTCTATGTCGTCATAGTCAGGCTGTAAAATAAGAGAACATATTGTTATTATGAGTAAAAGGAAAAATGCATTTTCATAAATGTTCAAAAAAAGACCAATAGAGCTTCATTGGCCCGCGTAAAATTATACAATTTTTAAATCAGTACTGTAGCAACATAAAATTAAAAAATATCAATCAAAATCGAAATAGAATAAATATCTGTTTTTTGTGATATAAACATTATTATGTTGTTATTTTTGTAACTTTTCCCGTTTATATATATATCAGTATTCCACAATGTGCACTAAAGAAGAGTTTATCATTCAAGCTTAATGGGCAAAAGATAAAAAGGTAAAAAATGTATCTGAGTAGATCGGATGCATTAGTTCCAGTCGCCTGAATAAATCTCTTGACAAAAATAGCTTTCGAGACTTGAACAATCCCTTTTTCAGGCTATTCACCTTTCCTAAATTCCACCGATCGCAATCAAATAATTAACGAATAACAATTTTGGTTCTTAAATTGAGTCGGCACATTTTTTGATAATATATATAAAAATTGCTTTCTATCAAATAATGATTAGAAAAATATTTTCAATATTTTTTGAATGTTGGAATACATATATATATACTTTTTTATTTAAATAGAAATCGAAAAAAAAGTAAGACGTTAAGCGGTACTTTATTTTGGGACATTTGGGATACACTAACTTCTACTAAATTTAATATGAATCTAAAGCTATACTCCTTAACTGTCTTTTTATAAAATGAATTTTTATGCATCTTCTTTATTAAAAAAAAAAAAGATTAACGCGAGCATGGTACAAATTACTCATATTGGAAATAACATAATTTTAATTGTGGTATTATAAATTAGTCTAAAAATGTTAAATTGCTTTCATGTACCGATATATCATATAAATATTTTTAGGTGTGAACTGTCGATTCTTGGTGGAATGATATTTTATTAAAGCTTCGTTTAATTTATTATTACACAAACCTTTCGTATAAACATTAAATTTTGAATTCAGATCCTAAAATATCTAATCCAGAGAATAATGGACAAAACTTGTCGTTGCCAAATATCTTCAGATGAAAAATTAATATAAGATTTAAATCACGTACGAAAAACATTTATTATGTTTTGAAATGGTCGTTTATATCGACGAGATTCTTCTGATAAATATTAATTAAATTACAATAAAAAATGTGTCTTCAGATACACAGATTAGATTTCCAACTAGTATGTACGCATGTAAAGTAATATAAAAAGTCGGAGACATAAAAATTAATGGCTCACATTAAATGATTAAGTAGTATCGTGAAAATCTTGGTGTGGGGGTTGACTGAACTTAATTCGTATTAAGTACTCAAATTTGACGCTAAAGACTTGAATAATCGAAAAAAAAACTTAAGTACAAATTCCTCTACAATCTCAAATGATTCACATGCAAAAGTGTTCTACAGCAGATTGAATATAAAAGAGCAATGTTCCTATTTATCACTGTCACAAAAACGATTCGCAAAGGAAGCTTTAAATCAGCTAAGAGCTTTTGGGGTCCTGAAGTTTTGTGATTTTTTTCGCAGAAGCGTTAAACGATAATAATTTTACTAATGTGACACTTGTTCGATAAATAATTCTGTGCTGAGTTGCATAAGCGCCTTAATGCATATCAAGTCCTCGCATAAAAATAATATAATAAATATATTTATGAACGCAGCTTATTTATATTTTTAAATATATTTTAGAATGTACCGACCGAACCTTGGATGGTGGAAAAAAAATTTAGTTTATAAATTAAACAAAGCAAAAAAAAAACACATTTTTCGAATGTTTATAATCAATTTCAAATCAGAATTATTTGAGTATGTTTTAGTTACCACTTCGACTTAAGCAAAATTTATTTAAGATTTTTATATCGTCTTATTTTAAAATTGTTATATTTATCTATTATATTCTTAAAAAATCAAATTAAAATTTTAGCTGTTATTCAATTATTTTCTAACAATTTTTTCACTCTTGCTAACTGGCCGAATAAAACCGGCAAAGATTTTTTACCGTTTTATTTATTCTAATTAATATAAAATTAATCTCATTATCGTAGAAATATAAAATTTATCGATAATCGAATCGTTGTAAAATATTAATATCTTTCATAAATAGTTTATACAATTCAATATTTGATATTTTGTTTTGAATATATAAAAAGAATTATTATCGTAGGTTTTACTTTTGATTTTAGTATCAATCAAATTAATTTTTTTATACAATATGAATTTATATTCTAATATTCTATTGAACATAGAAATATTCAGTGACAGGTGTTTAATAATTTTAGCATTCACACGACTTTATATTACGACTATCATAACTAAATCAGATAAATATTTTTATTATGCCCCATTTTGATCGCTTTACCTTCTTACGTTTATAATTGGCTATTTCCTCTTATACTTGAATCGGGCTGAGAGTAGTGAACGACCTTGCAAAATATTTGTTACTATTCGGAATAATTGGCTTAAGTCCTTAAAATTTTTTAATAAAGAACTATTTCAATTAATTCCGAAGTTATACAAAGGAAAACGGTTGTATAAATTAAAAGTGTCTCATAAAAAAATAGGTATCCAGCTTAGTCGCAATAATTTGAAACATTATCCAAAATAGTATGTTACTTTGGAGAACATTTTAAATTTTATTACAATAACTAAATATCTAACAAGACATACAAATTGTTATATACATAAGAGTTAATATTGATCAACTCTTGTAGCCTTATGGTAAGAAATATGATTCTATAAGTTCTTAAAAGTGTGAGTGTTTTCATGAAGAGCATACTTGTTGAAATGAGTTTGCAAAATTTTTAGTATCTCAAAATATGTGACGGCGGGAAATTAGTTTTGTGTTTTTTTTATTCAATATATCAGTAGGCTGATTTTGGATCTCATGATTTATTATTAAATTAAAGAAAAAGAAAATGTTTAAAAATTGTTTTCGACGATTTTATTTATTTTTAATTTGATCGTATAAAATAATCACTACTCGAACACTTCAAGCCGACTTATTCAAATCGATTCTATTATAACATATGTTCATTATTTGAATCGAGCTTAAAACCACAAGGAAACATTACCCACAGTAATGGAAGGAAAATGTGTTATCATATAAAATAAAATTAGTATTTTTATGTCTAGCTTTGAAAGGATGTATCTACAAGTACTTATTTGTAAACATGCTTGTGTATTGTGTGTAAATCCGTAAAAACTCATTATATATGAAAGTTAAGGATTGAAAAATACTGCAGTAAACCTAATTTAAATAAATGCTATTTATGTAAGTCTTTTTGTTTTTTTTTAATGATGCTGCTCATAAGTATTTGTGGCAAGAGATTAATTTTAATAAAAAAAATTATCAATTTTAAATATGAAAAAACATATTATCTGATTTTCAAGAATGTAAACATTAATGACTCAATATAATCAATAGTTTTAAAATTGAAAGGAAATTCGAATAATTAAACAATGGCTTCAGTATACTGTTAATTAATAATAATACGTTATTACAAAATTTTAAACCTGACATTGAAATACAAGTGCTGTAATGCAATTGTATATTTAACATTTATAATCTTCTGCAATAAATATTAAATTTTCCCTTTCAAATACGAAATGATTCTTTTAACGAGGCGATCTCTTCAATGACACTATTTTATAACACCAAACATTTTAACAATTTTATTACTGTATACCAAACTCTTCATATATATATATATATACATACTTTAATTGATAATTGACGGCGAACATAGCATACGATATATTTGATCTATAAGCATATTTTAAGTAACTGGACCGATTTTCATAAATTTTATCACCAAGTTTTGGTTCTGTAACTTAACGTACGTTCAATATTTCATATGTTTGCTCTCGGACAATTTTATGTTTTTTTTACTACGATTTAGAATATGAACAGAAATACATTATAAAATACTATAGAAAATTAAGTGATAATTTATTATTTGAATATAAATCCTTGATAGGATGTCAAATTCTAAATTTAATTATTAAAACTGTGATTAAATAATTTATTCAAGGTCCAATATAAAACACCCTTTTTCAACTTACTAGAGTAAATTTAAATTATTCTCTTTATCTATAAATGATTATATATAGAATGAATAACCTTATTATTTGAAATCTGCACTATACTATAAAACTAACTTCAATAATAATAATTGTCGATTAAGAAGTTGTGATATCTTTATTGAGTTGATTGTACCTGACATAGCAAATGTATACAACTATTTCAAATACTGTTGAGTAATATTTTTATGTGATTATTAAATCTATAAAACTCATACAACCAATTATATTCGATCATTTGTTGCTATCTAGAATATTTTTACAGAAATATTACTACCAACATTCCGATAGATAAAATCGCGATCATTATTGCGCTATAATATAAAAACTAATTTAATACCTTTACATTTTCAATAAAGGCTTTACTTTTCAATTATGCTTCACGCACAGACTGAGCTACAATCTATGTACCCTCATTTTACGTGTGATTGCTTGATGGTTCCACCGTATCACGTTAGTTATTTTTTATTCAGCATAGTAAGTAGTTACACGAATACATGGATATTCATATAGCCGACCACAATTTCATTTTTGATTATGTACATCTTGCTCGGCTGAGTGCATCGGTAAATAAAAATGCAATTAATGAAGGCAGAGATCTGAGATAGGGCTTGGCTTCTGAATGCTTCAACATTACACGATGCTTGCGGTCGGATAACAATTCAACGATAATTTTCTGTGAACACAGAAAAATTCTCTCGGTGCACTTTGGACTTATTTTCTCAATACATTATACATATCGAATTATGTGTATGATAGAAAATAAATTTAATGTGTTTCAGTCCCGATTATTCCATTCCATAATCTATCTATGTTATCAGATTGTGTTTCGATCGATAAAATTATTACATGTAGCTATTTTATTCAATGATTTTAATTTGTCATATATCAGTAAATAATACCACCGGTCCACAAAATGATCAAATTATTGTGTAGCCAAACATTTTGTTTCAGCAAATTAATGCAAAGAAACAACAATAAGCAATTCGATACGTTGCAAAAAAAAAACAAAACATCATCTCTGAAATAGTACCAAAATGTTTCGCATAAATTTGGATTTTATTTGAAATATACTTATAACACTAGCATGTATGGCAAGCTGAGCTACACTTACAACACTGTTGATCCATCCACGTATTCAGTTGACGCCAATTGCACGAAGCAATAGAAATCTCTCAATGTTTAATTATTCTTTCAGTGTTTTTAAATTCCAGAAATAAGTCATCAATTAACCAGGCAAAACAAACCTTTTTCGTATGTTGAAACATGTTGGCTGAATTTTAATATTTATTAATAAGTAATAATTTCTTTTATCAAATAATATATATGATATGCTGATATAATCCCTAAAGTCACAAAAAACACCAACCACTTGTGGTCGAGCTATTTTTCAACTGTGAGTTCGTCGGCGGGCCACGTGTTTGAAATTGCCAAATGAGACAGTTGTTTAAAAAAATAAATTGAATGGTGGATGTCATCGATGTAGAGTTTTCGTTTTTTGTCTTAAGCTTTCAATGAAATAAAATACACAAACTTTATGGAGCATATTTAAAAATGTTTGTAGGTATCAAGCCTGCTTTTGTAAGCTTATAACAATTTTCAATTAATCTTTCATTTAACAGGCAAGTAACTTATATCAAGCATTCAATCTGACCGTGTACCTAACATTTTGAATATGCAAAAAATTACATTATTTGGATTAGTTCTTATCCCGTGATATGCTTCTGACATTTTCAATTAACAATGTCACGGATGACTCATGATATTTTTTTAAATTTTTGAATTGAACCACGTAAATAATTGATACGTTCGTAGTTAACTATGTAGCATGAAAAAAAATCATAAAAACTTTATCGATAAATTTTGAATCTTTCAATTATAGACGTTGATATAAATCATTGGCCTGCCTGGTACGCTTCATTATTCAATCTATTGTGCGATAACTAGATTCTTGATAAGTATTTAGATAGGGATGAAATGGTTTAATATCACATATTGTAAATCCGAGTACAAATTCTGAGCATGTAATTAAAGATTGATAAAATTAGATTTTTTATAAATTGCATTTAAAGTGTAACATCAATTTTGTTTGCGCATACTAAAACACGTATTCTAACTTAAAAGAACCGTATTCGAACATAAATGGCAAAGAATATCCCAAAAACTGTCACATACCTTGAGTAATACGATGATTCCTAATTAATTCTTAATTTAAAATTAACAAATCAAAACGGAAGATGAGTTTTTTTCAGTAATTTTTATTATGTAATATTTCATATTAAATTATGTGTTAAATATTTTTAAGATGTTATTAATCAATGAAATTTTGAATGTACGTCAACACTTTCAGTCACTCAAACATAATATTTAAGGAAAGAGTATAAAAGTAGAGATATAATAAAACAAGTACGAATTATTGGAACTTTGTGCACTTACACATACATGATTTATCACTCTCGTGTGAAAGAATGTCTTTAAGATGCCGAAAGCGAAGCTTGGGTTGTAAATATCAAAGCATGTGAAAATGTATAACGTTTAAACAAAAAATTCGATGTTGAAATTAAATTAAGTATTATTTGACGATATCGTATTATAAAACAATATATTTGTTATTTGCTCATTCTATGCTTCATTTTTAGAAGCAGTTTAATAAGAGAGAGTGTAGGAATGTAAATTTCTACGCAATCTCTGAAAAAAGAGAATGCAAAAGAAAATTTAAATTAGAATTAGTTGTTTTACCTTAGGTATGTCATGAGGGTAGATTCCGTTCTCTCGGGGTGGTAGTTTTGGAGGTTTGTCTCCTCTTCTTTGTCCAGCCGCTTGCATAATAAGTTGTTCTCTAGTATTTGCAACTAAGCCGTGGCCGTTTTGAGCACCGTTTCCGTGTCCATTGAATCCTGAGCTTCCGCTTGAACCTGATCCTGTTAGACCATTTCCAGCGATACTATAAGGATCTTCATCAGGAATTGGTATTCTAGGTCTGTTCTTGATATCCATTGGTCGTTGAACTACAAAGAAAAAATATTATATAGCAAATTATTTTATACAAGTTATCCATCAAATTATTTGTATATTTTGTATATGTCAAACGTATAGTAATGATGGTTAATAATTATTTAAAAATAATTTCTAGAGTTTAGAGTAGAGAGCAATTTTAATTCTAATGAAGTTTTTTCTCATATATTTTTGTAGCCATATTTATGAATATCGTGCTTCGACATCCATTTCTTTCTATAATTGTTTTCGTATTCATAGTAAAAAAAAGAATTTTATCAATTGTGACTGATTTTACCGATCTCATTGACAGCTGTCATACAATAATGTAAAACGCATGTAACTTTACATTTAAGTCTCTAAACATATTCTTCAAATGCGTAATCCACCTAAGATTGAGTAAACTGATTTTATATCGTTTTTTTAAACTATGCATTTAGTATTCTAGTAATTTGTCAGTTTACAAAAAAGAATGATTATTCCATAGACTTTTATTTTTGTATTGAAAGCCTGCATGGAAATATTAATTCATTGATGATTTATCTTTATAGACGACTGAAATTATATTCGAAATCCAACTGAAGTTCATTCGATCATTCAATTTATTTAATTACGTGGATAGTATTATATAAATTGAAGTTATTTGATTGCGATTTTAGTATAGGCCATAATGTGACAAGTAAATTAAAGTTTTTTTACATAGAAAATAAAAAAATATTATTGAGTCAGTCATGCCGTAAATTCTGAGTATTTAGGATATTTAATTTTGTTGAATATAATTGCCGCTATTGATCGTGGGTAGTTTTAAATGTTGGTTCAAAATTTTTTGAAGGTTTTAAAAATACAATAGAACATTAAAACGATAGACGACCTTCTCGAATGGTTGTCAAGTATTTTCATTATAAGGTCGGAGATCTCAGTTTCAACAACTTTACCATTAAGTATTTCTAATAATAAACTCACCCACGACACATGACAGTTGTATTCTGATTTAACGTAAATTGTTTATGGCGTTGGGAGTATTCTTTGCTTAAATATATGATTTTTAACCAGTGCTACAGTAAACAAAAGTTTATATTTTGTTCAAATGATCCATAAAAGTATCGCGCCCTAATTTTTTGTCGTACTCTTTTGAGCATTTTGTCCCATCAAATCGATTGTTTTGGTGCTATTTCTTGTGTTTAAATATCTTTATTCAGAAAAATGATTAATATTGTATAATTATTACTAGTTTGTTTCTTTAAGTCTTTTCAAATTCAATTTCATTGTTAACATATTTATTATGAGATTAAATTTTGTAATGTAACCTTCGTAATAAAATGTTTTACTAACCATGGCCGATGACGGTGATGACACGTGAATGATTTATTGGAAAGATTAGCAGTGTTAATGGAGATAACCCACCATAATTACGCAACAGTTTAATCATATCACTCATGTTGTTCGAGCTTAGGCAATTTGAAAAGGAGTAATGAGCTAACTGGTAGAACAATGACGCGATCAGATTGCGCGCTCACGTGTCCCCAAATGACTTGCATCACAATCATAAATAGTGCCTGACATTTTCTGTCACAGGCGAACATTATACTACGACGACGAGACGTCGGCGCTTTTCCGCGAAAGGTCAACGGCAGGGAAAGACAGAAACCCGGTTGGCACATTACACATCTGCTATTGTTTGGTATGACAAAATAGTGTTTTATTGAATTATGACTATTAGCAATACGAAAAAATCCGTTACATTTCTGAATGAATTTGTTTTTCTACTTTAAGCGACTAACTGTATTTTTAAACATAGGAAAACGCAATGTATTGAAGCTAGATAGTAGGAGACTTTTGATAGTCGATTTTTGAAAGTTTTTGTATTTTTCGGCAATATTTCATATATTTTTAACTTTATTTTAATCTAAGCTGTCAAACGTAGTAAAACAATTTTTTTATGTTTTATTCAAACTTTGTTTTTAACTAAACTATATGGTTAATATACTTTTATATCAATATTGCCATCCACAAATTTTACATATATTAATACAGTCATGTGATTTTTCAAAAAAACAAATAATATAAAAACAAGATTCATGAAATATATCGAATATTTTTTGTTTAAGCATTATAATAGTTTGCCTTTGGCCTCCGCTTTATGTCCTTGAAAACACAAACTATTCTCAAGTAAATGTCACGTTCAATTGCAGAAAAAACTGCCGTTTACTTCTATCTAGCAGATACTTTTACGTGATCGCAATATTTACTTGAAAATTATTTAATCGCATTAGATATTCCCGTAAAGAATTAACATATCTTATGTACTCAACTAAAACTTGTTCTTGGCAAAACTGCGTTTAATCATACGGCTATCAAAAGCACGAACGAATGTTTGACGCACGCTTCAAATTAAGTTAGGCTAAACAACAGCATAATGTGATTTTTAATGGTTTGTATTGCCTACTGCTACCATTTCCGCAATATTGTTTTTTCTTAGGGTCACACCGAGTACACTGACAGCCTAGAAAAAAGTGTTATTTAATTCATGTACAAATATAACGTATGACGTAAACGTTCTTTAAAAAACTACAAAATGTGTTGCCCGAAGCTACAATTTAGCTATAATTAATCACTGTTAAATGCAAAAAACTCAGTTTTTTTTATTAATATATACCTACTTCCAATATGTAACAAAGGGTTTCCAAATGGAAGTGTTATTCTACGAAAACTAACTTTTCTATGCATTTCAACGTTTCTTTTTTTAAGTATGGTGACCAAAAATTGAGTTTGAATAAGACTAGTAATTAGATAATTACGTTAAGTCTCATTGTTTGAGAAAAAGGGGGAATGAAAAGAGATTTTCAGGACAGCAAAAATAATTTTGCACCTGAGCGTAAATTTGTAACGCAAACTCACGCGATTGACCTCTTGACAAATGATTAAGACGAATTTTTGTCTGATGAAATATAAGTGACATTTAATTGAAAAAAAATATTTTATCCACTATGATACTTTTTGAAGTTCACTTTCTGTGTAAGAGTTTGACAGAGCAGTATTAAAATTAATTAAAACATTTATATCTGAGATATGACATTTTTAATACATTCATAAAAAATGAAGCTCATAAGCTATTAATACCATAATATAAAGTTCAATTCCTTTATTAAAATATTGTAATTATTTTAATGTGATATAATGATAACTAATAAATTTTATATTTAATGATCTTTGATTTATTGTTCTTTTACAATAGTCAATAATTATTGATGGTATCATCAAAAAGGCTTTTTTTTTATTTAAGAACTATTATGAAATTTTCGAATAGTTTTTGACAACTATATTTTTATGATTGATTTTGGTACTTGTATTATTGTAAAATTTTCTTGGACGACCTTGATGTTTAATTGTAAGCCATATAAGCGCAGTGAAGCCAACCGTATATTGCGTATAATTACATTTTAGTTAGGCTCACTTTCATAAATTTCAGAACTAGGTTGAGAATTTAAATTGAAAAAAAGTTTTAAGCAATGATACACTTTCAAAATTTTAGCCGATGATAATTGTTGTATACCTACACGCGTACTGATAAAAATATCTGAAATGAAATTTGTAATTTGTTCCGTTTGTTTAGTTTGGTCATTTAGTAACATTATAGTCAGCAATTAGTTAAATATTTATATCCTCAAATACTTGAATAAGCTAATGTGATATTTTTTAAGTAATAACTTGTGTGAAAAAAACATATGAATAAAATCTTATTTCAAAACGATCTTAAATAAATTTTGTCGTCGGTATTACTTAATTCAAAAAACTGTCTTCATTGTATATTATTTCAACATTAAAGAATCTCATTTTTTATTCGTCATCTATATAACAAATTTGATGACTTAAAAATGATTATTCAATATTATAATTCGTTCCGTTGTTGTCGATGGGCAATTACACTTGTTATTATATAATACCGAAACATCAGCATTTCCTTTATTTTATCGAAATGTGATGCAACATTAGCCAACATGACCGCAATCGAACGAAGCTATTTGTGCTGTTATAATTTTGCGGTCTCATAAATTCATAAGTTTCATCAAGAAATAATAAATAATTCCTCCGGTAAAAGGCAAAGGCCTAAAATATTTCACGCGTTATTGATTTCACTTTCTATGCAACCGCCTGCCCTCATTTTGCCGCGTCGCATCTGATCAATGCGACACAAAAGCGATAATCAATTCACGACTTAGTATCTTAATAGAGTGCTTTAAATTATAATGCATTTCGTATATAATAACGCAAGAAATTGTTTAATTCCATTAGACATCAATCCATTTTATTCCAGCTTTACTATATGTCGTTATTCTTATCAATAAGCTTCAACAATATTAAACAGTTGACATATAAATAACAATATTATATTACAATGATCGATTGGCTTGTAATTATTTAAAAAAATACTTTCATATTAAAATAATGAATACCGAAACGTGCTTTTTAATAGGTGTGTATGTATTGAGCTTTTGGTTGGTTTGTATATATTTAAATATTGTTTCTTGCGTATGTATTCATATTTTTATTATAAATGAAATAAATTTTTAAGAATATGGTCATACAAATGGTTTTTGTCATTGTATCGTTGTAATATAAGTTCTTTTGATTATAAGCGTAGCTTTGCAGAGGAAAAAAGAATGTATCTGCAAACTAGGAATATTTAATTTGTCTTTTGTGGGCTTTGTAATTTTACTGCTCCAAAGATATTACATTGAAAGAAATTCGTATGTTGACAATAAATTTGGCAATGTTTACATGTATCCTCATTAAAAATTGTTGATATATTTACCTGGTGGAAGCTTTGATTTGAGCATGTCCATGGCGACTACATTAATGATAAGCACCCATATAGGACAGTCTAAGACATCAGCGTCTCCTTTCACAAATGCCACCGCACTAAGGCACTGAGCTTCTAACCGCCTTCTGTCAGGATATGCTCTGCGTAACTCACGGCTGACATTCGACTGGAATTTCTTCATGTCGAAGAGCTAGAACAAGTGAAAATAACTTTATTAATAAATGAAATAGTATACAAAATGATCACCTTAAAATAATGGGTATAAACAATTTAAAATTATGATAGGCGTATGCTAACAACACATTTTTTCAGTATACCTTTCAAATATGTACTTATTACTCAATATTATTCTTCTTCTTCTTCAACAGGATTCTTAACGACCAAACTAACATAATAGCATCGCCACTTGTCCAGCCGTTGCACAAAGGGGTGGTCTGATTTACTTCCAGAAGGATCACTTCCGCCCCACATATAATCTTATTGTCATAGACACCTATTGTTTCATTTAGAATTTCGAAAATTTAGTGCCAGTGTGTTAAAGTAACAAGCTAGACCGTTGGAACAGGAGAGAGGATGTGTTGTGTACCTTTTCTACACAGCTATATATAGATAAGCAAATGTTAGTTTAAGCATAGTTCTGACGATGGCGTGAGCCGAAATAGCTATCAACTATATTTGTTAAAAATAATTTTGTAGAACTAAAATACATTGCTATTTTTTCACCGTGTGACTCAATATTATGTTTATAATATTGTTTCTTTTTTGATAAAAGATGATTTAAACGTTTGCAAGATAAATATCGACAATAAGTAGGATTATCTGAATGCTTCTGTGATATATAATAAAGTAAAAATGCTTTTTCATTTTGATATTCTATAATTAAATAAATAATCCATCTTTTATACTTTTAATGCCAATAAACGATGAAACCACTACCACTTCGTATAGATTTAAAACTTTTTTAATGATTTTTTTCACAGAAGTAGCTAGATTGCTTTCAATGTTTCAACAAAGATGATATTTTCTTCATTGCATAAACCCACAGTTGCTAAAAAAAATACGTCAAACTATATAATCTTTTCTTTTAATTTGTTTTTTGCAAGATGCAACTGCTTTATTATTGTAATTTGATAATATATAGAGTATTGCAATCTCAAAATAAATAACATACTTATTTATCAATTGTGACTTTTAGCTTGAGTTTATTTGTATAAACTATCAACGAATAATGAAATTGTAAATGTCTGCTTATATAATAACGACTCGTTGACAAATTAAATCCAAAGCACGTTTATTAGAGTCTAATGATTACATGAGTTTGCTAAAAATTAGCTAAAATTTATTAAAGATAGTTCAAAGGCCAGGCTTAAAGGCCTGAAGGTCAGCGTAATATTTTATAATACAAACCTGAGTGAAAATGAATTTTATGACTAGTTTCAGAGTTCAAATATGGTCAAATTTAATTCAAATTATTATTACTAAATGAACCAGCATATTATTGTTTGATTTTCATGATATTAATTATTATGTGATGTATAATGTTATTTTATTCCAATATTCTTATTTCAAAAAAAGTGGTACTTCCTTTATGAGGGTTCATTGAGTGTCAGTCAAGATATTTCCTTTGAACAATGCGCATAGTTTTCCCTGAGTTCACATACAAAACATTCTGACACGTCTGACTGGAGCTTTGGTTTTAGTTTCTCGTCTTGTCTATGAAAGTAGCCGAACAAAAGATGTTCACAATGCAACGCATTAGAGTGAGTTCATTATTGTTGAATGAAAAGGAAAGTAAGAACACGCTCCAGACTGAAAGTATAATGCCCACGAGACAATGCAGGTAACTATCATAGAGATGAATCAAAGGACATTCAAACGCTCTCTCTGTCAATAAGATTATTATATATATATATATCTAATGTGCACCCATCATACATACATACATGTAAACTATCATTCAAAAACAACGTTTTACATTTAAAAAGTGTGTTATCAACACATTGTATGTATTTGGTGATACAATTTTGCAATGTATGAGTTGTAAAGATATTTAAAAATAAAACCTTCAAAGCAATATTTTATGTGATAGTAAAAAAATAGACTAATTGAATTTATTCAAAAAATTCCCTTTAACCAAACAAACACAGTGAATTGAAATGATGTGTTATGTTCGGTGAATAGTTTATCTTAATCGTTACTTCTTATGCATATATAACCCAATACGAATACAACTCTTAAAAACGAATTATGTATTATATGAATTGTTTTAATGGATAAAAGGTTTTTTTATTATTTATTTACAACTTTAAAAATTCCGTATGAAAAATTAACACATATTAATTTCTTCAAACAAGAGAAAATAGGTAGAATATTCATCAGAAAAGGAAGTTAAATTCCCAAAAATATAGACGATGTACTCTTTTTTTGACGGCGTAATTTTGCATGTCTAGATAAATTATTATCATCATTGATATTTTTGTTATAAACAAGTATTTCAAAAAAAATTTTCCAGCTGATGGGTATTTTTTTAAGTAGTCATATTCTTTAAATTACGACATTAAAAGTGTATTCAAAATGGAGCGGCATCATAACAGGCTAATGCTACTCAATTAAATGTTAATATATTTTCCTTCCTCTTAAACCAATAAAGAGGAATGTATGTAGTAAATCCAACGCATGGCAAATAGTTTTTGCTAAATTAAGACTGATTGAATGAACTTAATAACATGTATGGCAATTATTTTCTACTTAACAGAACGAGTCTTTGTGAAAGAATGCGAAATATATATATTAACTGTGTAATTATGTGATTGTTTTTAGTTACAAAAATTTGCCTCGCAAGTTACTATCTGTATTAAATATAATAAATTCTGCATACTCGCTCGGTAGATAAACAAAAAACACCATTATGTAATAATTCTAGTAACATCTTCCTATTCAAGTGGATTGTTTGCCAAAATATTAAACTTTTTTTTTTGTTAGTCGTGACTGTGTATCCATACCCAGTGATTCGGATCAATTATTTGTTAGATGGTTATTTATAATTAATGTTGTTCTTCAGCTTAAGATGAATGCGGAAATAATATAGTAAATGAATAATTAGGTATAGTTAATTATACCGTGTTCAAAACTTGACATAAGAAAACACAATTAGTATAATATGTATTTAGATGTTTAAATATTTTGAAAACTGTGTCATAATATCATAGTATGTACAATGCAAAAATATTTTGAAATTCTTTATAAAAACGTATGATTAATAAATTAATCAACTAAGAAAAAAACCATTATTCTTGTTTAATAAGTAAGTTGATAACCATATCATATTTCTTTATTAACGAATGGGTGAAAAAAAAACTTTTATAATTGCCATGAACATACTGAAAAAAACTTTTTTAATGTAAAAATATTCTTTAGTATACTGAAAAAAGGATCAAAATAAACTATAAATGTATAGATAGTTACGTTTTTGGAAAAAATCAAATCTTATTTGAATAAAAACCGGCTTACGTAGCATTTTCATGACATATTATTTATGATATGGAATTTCAATATCAAATTTGAATTTTTATAACTTTGATATCATATTACCTTAAAAAATGATCAAATGGTTGACTGAAATAATTAGTTGGATTATAGTTTAGATACTAAGTAAATTTCAGTAGTAAAATTATGAAAAAAAGAATCGAAAAATTAATTACCTTGACAATTTTTTCGTGTTCAACGGCTTGTCCTGGAAGCTTAAGAATATCTTGTCCTATGGAGTTTTCATCGTTTGGTCCTGCTGCTGTACTCTTTACATAAACATTACTCTTGGCGTAACGTCTTATAAGGATATTTCCAGCATCGTCCATTTTTATTTTTACTCCCTGTAAATAAATGAAAAACATTAAAATAATAAAAAAAAAACATTTTTGGGTATCTTCATTTACCACTAACGATTCTCACTAAAGAAAGCAAATAAAGTCAATTCATAGCAAAATAATTCAAGAAATAGTGCAGCAAAAATGAATAAATAAAATATATATTCAGGTTTGATATAAGAATCCTGCGGAAATATTCCATCTTATATATTTTCACGATTTCGGTAAAAACTGTCTATTATATCTACAGAATGGAAAAAAGAAATTTTAAATTATAAACGAAATAATGAGTTAAAAAAATATATTTAAAAAACAGTAATGACTATTTAAAAAGTATATTATGTAATAATTCTGTACAATTTGTCATTGACATAGTGGACCTAATGTTTTATTTTTTTTTGGAAAATGCATTTATTAAAAAGACACACAATAAAATGAACACATATATAATAAGCTGCTACAGTCTTTGTATGACGTATTACATGAAATTCCTATAAAAATTAGCATTATCTCATACTTATAATGTTTTATTGTTTAATACAAGAAATACTTATATACTCACTTGTCCAATATGCTTTTTCACTTCTTCCGTTTTTGCGTCACGCATTGGGTTGTCAAATCCGCAAAGTCCAATTCTGAAACAATGAATGATAAAATAGAATTAGATATCACAACCTTTTGGTTCACAATAAAATTGTTATAAAAATAATGTCGATAAGCTGTTAACTAAAAAAATCTAATATTGATAGGATACTTTTGTATGCAATGTTTTTGAGCGTATGCTATTATTTTTGATATTTAAATTTAAAAGTATTTGTCGTGATTATTGACAAACATTTGTTTTTAATGATCTGTTTCATAAATATACAATGCCTCTGTCAGTTGTGATTGATCTGGTAATAAGCTTCGACATATAAAACATCCGTTTCAAGCTGACACAATTCAACCTTGCGGAATGAAACAAGGAAACGTAATAATTTTCCAGCGCGAAAAATACTAGTACAGCCTTTTGTGGATTGAATTAGTTTCCCCTGAATCGATTTCATGGGAACGTGACTTTTGATCGAAATATGTTTTAGTAATTATCTCGCCACACGACAATTTGTACTTCATATTTTTAATAAAAATGCATTAGAACTTCAAAATGAAAATTACTTGTGAGAATGACACGCTTCTTTGAGTTTTAGTCGTCTTTTTTTATTTCCACTTGCCTAAAAAAAGGCAAAAATCTGAATTAAGGAATAAAATTTTCACAATTTTCTATTTTTTTTAAATATTGAATGTTTTATATTTGAAATTTAAAGATAGACCTTATATTTTTATCAATTAATCATAAAGAATAACAGATATGTTATGATTGTTAATATTCATGAATTGCTTTCAGATATTTGAGTTCAAGTTAGGGAAGGAATTCTATTGGTAAAAAACTTTATTTCCCAAGTTTTGCGATAGTTTCTATTTAATTCTATCTGATATTTAAAAAAAAAAAAATTAAATAAGCGCAAGAAATTTTCCATATAATCATCATTTCGAGAATCGTCGAGATCTGTTTGATTTACAATAAATTTTAGTATGACCCATTAAATGTTAGATTCGATTAATACCAGAATAAAACATTAGTTACAAGTACGCAAGGCTCAATTAATGTCTGACGATAGTGAATTACTTAAATGTCTCGCAGAGTCAGAATAAAATTGTAAAAAGTGTATGACAAATAAATAGAATAATGTTTAAATTGATTTGATACTTCTTAAGGGAACAATGATGAAAAAGGTTAAGCAATTAAATGAATGTAGTTCAATAAATCAGTCAAAACTCTTTAGGCGAAGCCTTTATGCAACACGGCCTTCATAAGGTATTTATTAATATATTGTAAGAGTTCACCAACGCAATAAACGGGTCACGACACGAAAATCGAGTTCTAATAAGAGTATTCAATCAAAAATTATTTGTACTAAGACAAAGTCACTCATGCCGAAGTAACTATACCGATACTGCAATTACGTTACAAAGAAGTCAGCCAGAGCTAATATTTATTCGATTATTTAATAATCGGGGTCAATTGGATACTCAATAGCTTGTATCAGCTCGGCGAGAACTATTGTCTTGGATCAATTATGGTAAATTAAAATGTACCACTTTTAATTCTCGAGAATTGTTTTATCAAATAGAATGACATGCCTTCTTAAAATAAACTTGACATACAATTTACAAATAGGGTATATAGCTGAATTAGCAGATCTTTTAGACGAATAAGTAAATGTATAATAAATGAACATACGCTTTTCATCAATCAAACATACTTTTCACGTCAATCTTAGATATTCATAAAACTATAAAGAGCTTTCATACGTATTTTTCTAATATAGCAACGAAAGGAAATTACATATTTTGATTTTGTTATCATTAATTTCATTTACACGTACTATTTTTTCAATAAAAACTTAAGGTTTACAATTTACTTGAATTCACAGTTTAAGTTTTTCATCGCGAATTTTAAAATTATGAGATGAAATTTTACAGCGACTCACGAAATTATTTTATTAAATACAATAATGCTTTTAACTTAGATTATTTAAAAATATACAAATTCTGATGTTTTTGTTTTAGTTGAAATAATACATACATTCATTGGAAATTCGATATCGGAAAAATTAGCATTCATATAATTATTCTTGCCATAACAAGTTATTGAATCAAATAATGTTTTTTTTTTTATTTTTACATGTTAAGCTATTTAATAAGATACATCGAGGGTTATCTCTTCTATTAATTAAATGATACAAAAGTGTGCAGTGACTGAATATTTTATACAGACAATATTAGTTAGAGAGGTTGTCCCAAAAAGGTATGCATAGCTAGCTATTCACATAAAAACATAATGCAATCTTATATCAATCAAAAATGCTGAATCACTGAAATCAAATTAATTCTCGATTAAAATGGGATTGATAGGTCAGCTTTGCGAGGTTATGATGATTTTTATCCACAGTGTCTTTAAGTGTTCAAAATTTTTTATCGTAAAAAAAATAATAATTATTTATTCAAATATTTCAATATTATAAATTCTGTATCAACAACCTGTTTTTGTTAAAAGTATGAATTTACAACAGTTGAGATCGATTTCAAATAATAATTATGGAAATATCGAAATTTGATTTTATTAAATATACAGTAGGACAAGTTATAATATTATATCTATTCAGGGTTTATGTTCAATAAAAACGGACCATCATAGAATAATTTTAAGCAATTTGGAGTAAAAAATACATCTATAGAATCGTATGGATATTTCAATTCTAATATATGATAGTTGTTTGTCGACTATTTCTTATGACATGAAAATGAATGTTTTGACGCAAGTTAAACTCTTTGTGAAATTTGTGTTATAATTAAATTGTATAGGATCATTAAAATATAATATGATACTACAAAAAATGACACGATAATAACATTTTGTATTTTATTTCATTTCGATTCATTAAAAAAATCTCAATTATATTATACTAATCAAATTTGATTCCAGTATTGAAATGTATTACAAAGTATTGCGGGAAATCGTTACTCATATTCGATAAAGCTTCGCCAAAGAATTTTAGTTAAGGACTTGAAATTGATTGTTTTAATGATTGCGACCTTGAAACAACAAAATGAATTCCTTGTCCAAACGAATGGGTGTTGTTTTAAATTAACTGACCATGATCACCAAAATATCGTAATTTAAGGTCATTATATAATAAAGTGATACCACAAACCTTTTGAGTAATTTTTTTTAGCCCGGATTTAATTTAACCTGAATACTACAAGATTAAGAACTTTATGTGACTAGCCAATCAAATTTGTTTTTACTTCCTTTTGTATATCATAAATTGAAAATCTGTTTAATGTTACATTACATATAATTCACATATGGTTATATTTTTACTTACGTTTATAACTAAATAAATCTACGAATTTTAATATTTTGGAGATAGCATACGAGCATCATCAACGCATAATTAAAATAATTATTTACAGTCTTGGCTACGCAAGATATGTTGAAAAATAATTTAAAAAGTGTTCTATAAAAAAAAAACAATCTATAAGGTTAACAATTTATCAATGATAATCAAAATAAACAAAAAAAAAACTGGAAAACATTAATACGCTTTTAGAAATGAATACTAAAAATAAAATAAATATATGAAGTTCTTAAGCCTTTTACTCATAATTATCATATCATTATTGAACATAAATATTTTTCGGTGAGATAAGAACACTAACAATTAACTAAATAAATATCTTAAAACAAAAAATGCTCATGTGCACTAAATTGCTTCTAACGTGATCGTTGAAACGTATATTATGTACGATACATTTAGCATTTATTACTGAACAATAACCGTTAGTCGTTTATAAATATTCCGATGTGTTTATTAAAATTATAACCCTAAATCATGTTAGGATAAAAAAAAACAATCAAATATTGAAATCAGATCACAATCTAGCGCCAAGATAATAATCTCTGTACTCTTAATTAACACAGCAATTATTTGTGAATAGTAAATATTATATTAAGACATGAATAACAAATGTTCTCTATTTTTAATTCGTAAAAATAATATGTACGTCCTACGTACACAGAACATACCAAAGTTCAATTCGACCTTGCCTGAGGCTAAGGCGCGGTTTTTTGTTGTATATTTTGTCTTTATTCAACTCAATAAAATATACCAAAATGACACTACCTCTGTCTAACTTATATAGTAAGTTTTGTGGATACCTTTCCTCATTTGAAAATTGTGTATGCATAAAAATTATTATCCATTAGCATAGATTCGGGTAAATGCTAAGTTAACAAACATTTGGTGCGAATTTTATACAGTCGAATTTTTTTCAATCGTAAAAAAATATTTACACTAAATACACTAAGCTTAAACTTTACTGAATAATTCAACTACGACTGAACACCATACCACGATTAGATGAATAATGTGACAACTTGTTACGGTTGTTGACAGAAAACGTATTATTCAGTTGTAAGAATAACTAAAGAAAACTTTAATCTAGTTGATATAGGGAATAATGAAATTGATTTCAGCTAAAGTACCTGGCAGATAAACAATAAAATGTTTTATCAAAACTCAACTGGTCGAATGTAAATTTCACAATAATTTCATAACAATTACATTAGATACAAAGACGAAAAGCTTCTGTGGCTACTTTTATGACTTGAAAAAATGACTTGTCAGAATCCGTCAATGAAATAAAGAATTCTACTTCCGTCATTTCGGCAACCAATCTAATCGTTTTGAAGTTGTAAAAGGAAAACATGGTTACGGTCTAATACATTTGCGCCTAGAGCCAAAGACGGTATTAAATATTCTAAGACACTCCCGCCTCACATATTTTACTTGTTAATATACGAGCATATTTGAGAAAAGCCTACCAATACGATATTTTAAATGAATTTTCTAATTAGCTATGTCTGATTCTAACCAAAATATAGCATATGTTATTTAATAAGAATAATAATTTCATATGAAGTTAGTGTGACTCGTTCAATCAACCACTGTTTACAGAGAGTTGGTTTAGTTCTAGCTTTTTAAATTCGGGCTTAAAAACCAAGCGTGAATTATGAGAATTAAAAAAATTAAGACGTCTTCTGATACAATCACATAAAAAAATTATATATTTTTTTAATGGATTAAAGCTCTTGGTGGAACCGAGTAGAATGAAAGAATTAAAAACTCTTCTTCGTATCAATATTTTAGTTGGTATATTTATAAATTTGAAGTTCACAGTAATCATTTCTGTTCTATAAATTTTGATCATAAAACGTAAAACAAATATGTTAAAGATGGTCAATTATTTTCAGTTGCACAGTACAATAAAACATAAAAGTTTTCCAGACCTATAATACTTTTTTTAATAAATAAAAATATCATTTCTTTTTACATCATATAAATGCTAGGTGGTTTGCTTAATAATTTTACACTGAATTGAATTATTACTTTCATCAAGTCTTACTGCGTTGAATGTTTCTCAATATTAGACCAATCTTAATCTGCATTTTGCATAAATCTTGATTGCATCGACAATATTTGCGAGAGATATTATTGTGCTCCACACGACAAACCGGAGGGCTCTTTTATTAAACCATTATTTATGTTATCATTGGCAGTAAAGTAAGCGGTCGTTCAAATCTGTCGATTGCAAATATTATTACTATGGCGTGTGCCTAGCCTAACCCCTCGTGTGCCAAAACAATAAAAATTGTTGGTTTTTTTTATTTCTCAAATTTCTTTGAATTTTGATTTTTATGGAAATTTTAACTTTCGTGTTAAGACTATATTAAGAATATTCTATTTAGATTTTACACTACTTTTTTCTAGTTGGAATAATTGTTATAACTGTCTTAAAAATGAAAAAATCAGTTCGAATTTAACAGTTTACAAATGAATTTTTTAGGCTTCGGCTCATTAGAAACGTACCATATAAACTATATTTACTTAAATGAGTTTAATTTAAAATGCGTCACATACCATTATGTTAACATAAATATAAGTTTATCTTTTTTTATTCTTTGTAAATTTCCACATTTTTTGTGACTCAGTAGCCGGGTTTTTCTGCCCTTGAGCATTTTAACACACATATAAATTCAAAGTAACGGTCCAGAGCTAATGATTCAAAACATATATTGAATCTACACATCACGCACCTTCAACGTACAAATTTAAAGTTTTTTTTTGTAAAATTGATTTCTCTCCCTTTTTTTTCGTTTTAATTTCAGTTCGTCATCATATATATTTTTTTTTCTATTTTTAAAAAAATGTCATTATTTAATAATAACAATATTATATCCATGTTTTTAATGATATTTGAAAGTTATTGTTATCAATTCAAATTAAAGAATAAATATCTGAAAAAATATACATTTTGTCACAACGGGAAAGAAGATATAAGTTTTGACAAGGCAGGTTGCGATTCGCTCAAATAACATAATCGAGCATTCACTACCAATAGAGCAGGGGTTAATAGTGTCACATTTTTCAATGAATATAAGGCACTTTAAGCGTGGTCTGGAATCGCACGCTCCATTGAGCAATTGGAAAGTTACCGTTCAAGTTTCGAATCTGACACGAATGTTACATAAAACAACCCAGCAGCGCAACACTAGACTTCCGAGGTGTGCCATTATTTGATTCCTTTCATGGCAAAAGACACAATTTACTATAAAACTATTATCATAATTGTATTTTATAGCATTAATGAACACGTGATCCACTTTTTTAGAAAGGTTACTTGTATATCAATTTATTTAATGCTGTAAAATATTCGAGTGGATCTTTGGTAGTTATTCAAAATTACCAATAATTAAATTTTAATAACAATAAATAACTATAAAAGATGAGAAATCTCGTGTATTAAATATATAGAGGTACTTTTTTAACATTTAAAAGATTGACAAACTATTTGTTTGTATTTCGTAATTTTTTTTTTTATGTTTTATTGAGATTTACGTATTCAAATTTTAGACCATCCCTACTAAAAGAATGAAAAAATCTTTTGTCCCTTTTTTAACAACGGAGAATTGAAAACATAAATCTTTTCCGATGAAATTCACTTGCCGAAAGTCACCTTCATATAATAAAGAATCACAAATATACTAAGTAAGCCTATGGATTTTTGTAAACGATTATTGAAACTTTCAATTTATGAACGAAATATATAAGTGATTCATTTATCTCAATTTAACGAAATTTTTGATAACATAAAATAAAAACAGGCTTCATTTATTATTTTTATCTTACTTAATCTTTTTCAGAAAAAAATATAACGAAAATGATATTTACTTTTACAATGTAGGTATTGAAAAGTGTGTTTTCATTGATAATCTATTACAATACACTATTATAATAATCGTGTAATAAATACTATATACTATAGATAGCTGTTGTGGAAACACACCATCGCCATAAATAACGGATTAAATAGTACAATACTGCTGTAATATTGCGTTAATATGGGTACTAATGTTATAATTATAGTATAATTATTTGCTCTTTACATAAAAAATGTACACTGATAAAAAAAATATTTTTAATTAAAACAAGTAAACACAATTTTCTCGGACGAAACATTAACTGTTTATTTTTATTGTAAATTAATTCTAAGATCTTCACCAGCAAACAAATCGAATCGTTCATAATTAAATTCTCATCTATCAGCAAATAGCAAAGTAAATTATTTTCCTAATGGCATGTTGATGTCTATTGAACGTGTAAAACTGTTTTAAGTTCATCAATTGGTACGTGTGCCTGGCGAGGCGAGAATAAGATTACACGATAGAGATAATTATTTATTGCACTTTTGCTTTCATGAAGCTTCACGGTCGAATAGAGATGACCACATACTTGTCATTAGCGATGTACTGTGGGTGGTAGATTTACTTATTTTGAGTCCCGTGTTATCGACAGTGACGTTCTATTCAACAATTTTTAGTTGTTTTAACACTTTCAATTTTTCTTCTTTAAATCGATTTGTTTCCTTCTAATTTTTTGACACTACAAGCTAGCTCAATATTTCTTTTCTAGTTCATTACAACATTTGTTAACCTCCAGCATTCGTATTTTTGTGACGACCCATCCTTCTTTTATCTATCGTTTTTTCATAAATACGTTATTTTTCTTGATAACCATTCATCTATTCCTTTTGTCGGTCATTGTTCTTGTATAATTCAATATTTCCTCATACTTGGTTCTGATACCAAAGCTTTAAGCCCCCGAAAGAACGCATTTATAAATTGATTTTTAAATAAAGCAATGAATTTATTTTATGGGCGTACTATAAATTATAGTTCCAACCCTCTAATATTGTTCTATAAACGGTATTTTTTCCAAATTCTGGTATATTTTAAGATGATCAAAATTAACTTATCACAATTTTAAGATATTTAAAATTATTGACATAGTCGTAGTAATTCCTCATAAATACTTTTTTTGTTTTTTAGTTACAGTTGATTATATAGATATTCTTAGTTCTTAAATATAATGAAGTATTTTTAAATGTATTTGATAACATAATAATACTTACTAATATATATTTAAATATTTTATACCTACCACGTCACTGTTTTATTATTTCTTTATGAACTTGCATATAATTGGAATATTATTGAAAAGTTCATAATGTAGCGTGATTGAATTAAATCTATTGTAGACTATTTTTTTGATAAAATATTGAAGTCGTGATGTATTCAGCTTAAAGTTTGTGTGAAATTGAAACATTACCGGAAATAACTATAATGATATTTGAAACTAAATGACTCTTAAATGTAAATTTGTTTATCAATATATAGATAAAAAATATTATTTTGCTTTCATAACTATATACAATCAACTTTTTTTTGACTCACTGCGGTCTTTATTTAAAGACACACACGTTGAAAACCATTAAGGTGTATTAGTTATATAATACATATTAAGCAAATTGAATATAATATTAAACAATCTCAACCAAATATTACACGTGTAAAATTCAGCCAAGTTGAAGTATTTAAATATAATTAGGTAGAGATCTTAATATAAAACAAGTTTCTTTGACAATTAAGCGGACAGTCAACCGCAAAATAAGAAAAATATCCTTAGGTTGTGGGAAAGGGTAAAACTTCGTTTTTGCATTGCATTTTTATTTTCATCATACGATAGAATAAATCTTCACAGTTGAACGATGATTATTTAAACACAAGTTTTCAATATTTTTTTAATGACGATATCCGGTATATGCCAGATTCGATTGAACCTATTTCATTACGATTGAATTAGATGCTATAAAAAATAAATTTTGTATCATTGTTTAATAGATGCAGTTAGACGTAGCGGCAAGTCGGAATCTACTTTGACATGATCACAATATGGACGAGGCGTGAAAAAAGCATGTCCAATATCCGAATAAGACAATCGATTCATTGCCAATAGCGCGGCAAGACATTATACTCATCCTATCGCTTCACAGTGAGCCTATTACTTGAGTTGACTAGATTTCTGAGGTGGTATTTAATTTTTCCAAATAGTAATAAATACACATTTTTAAATATTGTTGCACCATACCATTTCGCATGAAATAATTTAATATTATTAATAACAAACTAAATTTTGGATCCAATCGGTATTAATCGTTAAATTTAAACTGATATACCTTGCTCCCTTAGTGGAATTTCTATATGATATTGTCAATTCTGTTGTGATAAAACCCTGAAGATACCTTAAAGTGAAATCCAGATCGTTGGTGACAAAACATGTGAAATCGTATGAAACGTCAACAAATAAACATAAGTTGGTATTAGCAGTCTTATAATAAACGCTTGGTTATAATAATATATTTTGTTATCAAATATTTTTCACATGTGAGTAATGGTGATGATAATCTTCCTTCTACGGCTCAAAACAGTGAAACCGTTATATTAAAAAAGAAAATTCATAATGTTTTCAATAATTCTTTTCAAATTGAAAAAGTGTTTTAAATAATCATGTTATTAAAATAAATTTTAATATCGATGTTATTTGTTAGAACAACTTTATTACAAGACTGACTCAGTGTGCGTCTCCCGATGTCTGTGTAATTGTTTCTAGAGGGCGTTGTTAAAGATGTTCTTTTGACACTATGAATAGCAATTTCCTGCCTTGGCTTTGTGACCACAGAAGTGGGTTACAAGTTGTAAATAATCACTAATCGGAATTCCGATGGCAATGAAACTGAAAGTCATCAAACTTGTCCGTAAATTACAAATTAGTGCCACAAAAAAAATCGTTAGATTAAGCGATAGTATCGTTGTAGTGTATTTAATATTCAAAAAACCAAATTTTAAATGGTATTAATTTTTTATATCATCATCGCTATTTATAACCTAAAATTTTAGGATATTGACAATATGAATTTATCAAAACCCTTTTTTTCATAAAACAGTCTCTTAAAGAAGATTTATAAAATACCCTCATTTATCATCCTTTATTCTTCTTGATTCTTTAACATGTATAATATTATACAAAAACGAAAGAATAAAATTTAAGGTAGCTGATTTACGATTGTACCGGAAAACATTTTTTTTGAAAAAGAAAAGAATATATTTTTCCAGAACATGGGAAAGTAAACAATAAAATAAATAGTTAAGGCTGAGATTAACTGCTTAAAACACAGTCATGTAATAAATATATTTAAATAAACAAATTCTCATAAAGTTGCTTGTTAGTGAACACAACATTTTCAAAATATCGTGATCTAATAATGGCAAATCTAAATAATATAATTCTTTTTTATAATAAAATAATATTTTTTAAATTCCAAATGGTATATTTTAATATTGTTAAAAGGATGTATCCGCATTAACAATTAACTGTTATGTTTAAAAAAATCTGTAAGTACAAATTTCATTCGATTCAACAGACATTCAATGTCATTACCCTGACGTTACTTAAACTTAGTAACGCCCAAGTGAACAAAGACAAAGCAATTTCATCTTACTAACTTTGTTTAATTATAATAGAAAAAAAATCACTCTCAACGTATTCTTAAACTTTCCTTGCTACGAAAAATATCCACAAAATTAGTGTCATTTTCTTTTTTTATATTTATCCAATTATACTAATCCAAGTTTAATGAAGTGAAAATCCTTTCAAATGGTGGTATTGGTTGTTGGCTTGTCATGTAAACCTTGAATATAAACAATTGCTTGCCTTTTTTTCTACTACATCTGTGAGACAGGATTCGCGGTTGATTGAATCCGTCGCTAGACTTTTAAGATAAAGGATTAAAACAAATCTTCCACAGATCAATTGACTAGATTTCATGTAATTTACGAGTGGTACTAATTTTTTTTTATATCAATAACCAAAATTACTTAGTATATGCTTTCATACACATGAAAGTAAAATCTTTATTTTTATATAATGTAAGAATAGAAATATGCGTTAACAATAACTGTACTAATTAAGGTTTTATTTGGCATATCACCAGACATTTAAAACTATTATAACTTAATCATCATACTTGATTATCTAGATCGTAATTGAAAACATTGTATACCAACAATTTGTACAAAATCTAAAATCAAATACATCGAGGAATTCTGTTTCAATGCAAATTGAAAATATGCTATTATTTTATAAAATCCAAATTAAAAAGACATAAATGACAAATAAATATTGATAAAGCTCTCATACAACTTTCACTTAAAACCCTTAGTAAATATCCGATTACTTTTTCAAACCACACGTTAACAGTTTAGCTTGAATACTTAACTATTCAAAGTTCTTTGATATATTTGATTTAGAATCCGATATGCTAGCAATATTTTATAAATAATTTGTTTTTTTGTCTAGTAATTTGTTTAGGTAGCTTATTTTTTTTTCCGAAGACAAAAAAATGGTTTATTTGGTAAGTTTACAGGTAACAAAATCATTTGTAAATTACTGCAAGGTTAAGTAAGCAGGTAAGGAGACACTGGATAAATTAACATTGAACTTCAAATTTGTTGATACATAGACTTCTGTTTTAACTCTTCAATTGCTCATAAAATTGTTGATATCCGAGATCTCTCCATTTTCACTGAAACACATCTTCAATATGAACCTTATTTTTCTTAAAAGTCGTAAAAATGTTGTCAGTATATTTCATTGTCGTTATAAAACCCACCAGGTTAGTATACATCGTAAAAAATAATTTAAATATGCACAAGTAGTGGTATCATATATTTATTGGTCATTATATCTTTAGTGGTAAACATGCTTTATGTCTATTATCATAATAGGACCGGGGTCAAAGGTAAAAAGACGTGAGAACTCTTTGTTATCCCTGTTGAAAGACGTTGGTGACTATGAAAGTTAATTCACTTGTCACCCACTAGTTGTTTAATCCTTAAATCGGCACATATTTAGATTGAGTGATAAAATTTTAGACTTATCCGATAATACACGTAGAGTGACTGACTCAAAACCAGTCACCGTTAATAATGGACTAACAAAATCGTACATTCGGAAGCTGTATGTATCTAACGTAAATTAAATTTATTAAAGACTAATATTTATTTCACCATAGTATTTTCTGTCCAAAATTCAAATGAACATTGCGTGAAATATTTTTCCACTCCTTAGATTAGGAGATATAGTTTAAGAAACAGTTTTTTTAAGATTGCTACAAAATCCATTTATTATCAACTACCTTACAGAGCTATTCAGGTTTATATTAATCGGAAGAATAATGTATTTTTTTCACTTTTGAAAACATAACATTTTTTTAACTGAGCAGCCTGGAAACAATTTAAAAAATACTTGTCGTTGTAATTTCTACCCGAATAACGTGTTTTATAAAAATAAAGATGACTAAAAAATGATATCATAACAAAATAAACACTTTTTGTCTTCTGATATTTTATGTAAATATGTTTTACAATAAATCAGACACACCGTAAAGGTATCGCTCGAAAAATTCTCACAAGCTTAACTTCATATGAATAAAATAAATCACAACCTTCGAAGGATATTTCGGATACCATTAATGTGATGTCATAAGAAGACCACAGCGGTTAAGTATGGCAAATATGTTATATTCAGTGACATAATCGACTGTAAATATGTACGTTAAATCATTTGTAATCGCGCAGGGCTAATTTTTTGCTTAGTCAAGAATGAATCCAAGTGTAATTTTTATGTGTGCAAAATAAAATTTAAGACTTACTTAAAAATACAATATTCAATTTTGAATCGTGTTCACAACTGAGCTATAAACACTTCACTTTATTAGTTACGATTTAAGGGTTTTATTACTTAAATTAGTAATATTTTCTCTATTGATATGTTTTTTTTTCAGTTTAATTGGTACACATCACAGTAATACAATGTGGAAATTATTTGTTTTATTCATTTTTCAACTACTATTATGGAAACATCAATTTACAATCGATCATCACGTAAAGTTTTAGTATTAACGTATTTATAAATATTTTTTGTAGCATTTTACTCTATTAATTGATTATTGAATGTGCTCCGCTAATTGAATGGTAATATTGCTTTGATTGAAGCTATTATAGTATTTTCGATAAAGCTATTTGCTTGAATGACGAATAATGACAAATCAATTATTAATTTGACGACTCAGCTTCAATGAATACCCAATACTCGATTATGAATAATATTTTCAATGGAAAAATTTTGTTTCGCAAAATTTTTTGTCTTCGTTAGATTAAAATATCATTTAACACGCCTGTTACTAAATGAATTCATCAACCTACTGTTTCTCTCGGCGTAATAGCTTCAATTCAAATTTGCGGGCTCTAAACAGTTTTACGCAATAATGCAATGAAATGCTTGCAGAAATTATAACATTAGTTCTTTGTACAAAGTAGGTACGTTTCAAACGATTACCTTATTCAATGTTGCGATATACAATGGGCGTCAACCAACACGGACAGGAAAATGTAAAGAAATTCATCTTAGCCATCTGAAGTCACATAGTACATATTACTTATTTTTATCAGGCACTTTTTTATTATCGTTTTTTACTAAATTCACAATCAAAATTATTTCATCATTTTTGGTGATTTATGGGTGATTTTGTAGAAAGACACACAATGAAAATTTCAGTATACTTTTTAAATTGACGATATATTTACTTCAGAAACAAATTTTTATTTGTTTGAAATAATAATTTTTATAAATTATGATATCGACTGAAGGTGCTTGATGGAACTTAATATTAAATTTGAATTGTTACAACTTTGCACGATTCCATATGTCTTATCACAAACGACCCGGGTTTCGCCCTTCGGCATCTTCAGGTATTCTATCGCACGGATGCAACAGAACTAACCTGACGTTCTGTTGCATCCGTGCGATGGAATACCTGAAGATGCCGAAGGGCGAAACCCGGGTCGTTTGTGATAAGACATATTGAATCGTACAAAGTTGTAACAATTCAAATAATAATTTTTACCTTAAAAGCTACATTATGCTACATTAATAAAGAACTGTTAATTTTATGGATATGCCTTCTCATGAATGACTTGGGCAATATTGCGATAATTTAACACAGTGGGTGAAATAACTTAGAGGTGCAACTGCACTGGCTGTGTTTTTGCAATGAATGCCATTAGGAGACATTCACGATTTTACGTTCGTCATTCTGTAGAAATGTCGCGAAAATGTTATTAACAACCTACCTTTGTGTCTGGCAAGGGATTCTAAAGGAAATTTATCGCCGGATTGAGAAATCAAGCAAGCTTCAAATTGATAAATATAATTTTACTTCAACCACAGCATTCTTTTAGTTAGGTATATGTTTAAAATTTGATTGAAATCACGACACTATAAAAAATTGCTTTCATTGTTTTTTTTTGTGTATGGTAAAGTTATAGCAGAACATAATACTTACGGCTTATAAATTTTGTTTTTGCAATTAATAATCTAGATCATTTTGACTGTATTCACACTAAACGTTTTTGTATTATGAAAACTTATTAAAGCGTGATATTTTAAATTATAAAAACCAATTTTTTAGTAGTTATTTTCACAAAATATTTTGTGATCAGGATCAATTTCGCTCATTGCTCTTGCATTACAACTGATCAGTACTAAAAGTACTAAAATAGGTGTATTTATTTAAAAACGAACGATTTCTTTAAAATGAATACTTTTGACAGTTAAGTAAAAATCAATTACTTAAAATGTTTCAATTTATATTTTCAGATATAAATTTAATATTTTCTGGTTGCACTCTAAATTCAAGATATTTGTTCTAAATAAATTATGATTTATTAAACAATTGACTTTTACCATTTTGAATTCAAGCTTTGTGCTAACTTGCGCAAAACCATCCCCGTTAATGTTGTGCAATCAGCAATTATGAAATGTCTATTAAAAGATAAATGCTTCATGGTTATAAAAGATACAAGAACTAAAATAGAAGTCGTTAAAGTTTATGAGGGATTCGATTGATTTGAAAAGATCAATTTTGTGTCCGCACCCACTTTAATGGTTTTGCAACATTAGCTGACATTTTGAATCCAAAATTTACCGTTTAGAAAGGATACTTCATTAGAAGTACCTAGTTGGATTTGCACCTGTGAAGGACTTTGTATGCCTGTGATCATTTTTGAAACCTTTATGATTACAATATTTAGTACTCTTTGGAATATTTTTTTAAATTGATGCCAAATCAAAAAAAAAATGTTCCACCTATTATGAAAATGTACAATTATTGCTTTGCATCTTGAAAAGGATTTACTCACGACCTAATAGGTTAAGCCCGAGCATTTAAAATCTTTTGAACTGAACAATATTTTTTTGTTTGTATATCGTGTAAATTAATTTTCTGCTAAAATAAAAACTCTGTGGTGATTTCACTCTAATTTTGTACACCGACAGAAAGGTAAACATTATTATATCGCAGGGACCTTCATTCTTTTCCGACATATTATATTTATCATTTTTCATACTATTATTTAAACTTATACCAAAGATTTTCAAACGGTTTGTGGATATTTTTTTCAGAGTGGCATCTGAAGTAGAATAGTGAGAACCAATTTTCATCTGCATGCGGTTCTGTTATGTTGAGCACAACATCAAATATAATTCTGAATAACTATTACAATTATATGTTTAAATTCTTTTATCTTACTATAAATTTTAATTGAATTAGTATTTTTGTATTTCGTCTCAATATTTTTTTATAATTGAAATATTTAAATCACAAATAATGCAATAATAACTTTAAATTAAAAATTGAAAGGCATTATCTTAAAATAATAAAACACAGTCTATTGTAATATATTCACAGATTAATTTTCAGAAAAACATGTAAAATTAAAATCATTAAGTAAGTTAAGAAATATACTACATATTTATATATATGATATATACATAATTACCGATAGGTATCTTTAGTATAGAAACGTATAGCTTTGATAAGCAAAAAATCAATATGACCACGCCACTTACAAATAAACCTTTTTTTGTTGTCAGACTGACCGAAAAGAATAAAGAATGTCGAATTCATAAAAAGGTTCTGAAAATTCCCATGAAACATTCACTGATGAAAAAAATCGGTTGAAATTCTTTGACATAAACTGGTTTCATTCTATCTGTTAAATATTGTATCGATTTTGTATAACGAAGGCCAGAAATGCAAAGTCGAAAGCAAAAATTTTAATGAACTATTATTTCCGCTTCAAATTATCGAACATGCTATGAGGCAAATCGTGGTTATATGCATTTAATAAAATAATGAAAATATCTAGTTAGCTAGACGAAGCGAATTATTAAATTAAAAATCACGGACACTTTGCTTTCTTTTCCGACCAAGGCTTAAATAATCAATTTTGCCTTTCTGAATATTTCGAATAATTTCAATTAAATACCATTCAAGACTATCATATCCTATTTCCTTTTCAAAAATTATCAAGACTTGTTTTTTTCATATAAAAAATAAATATTATGTAAAGTATTATATGTCAGTTGTATGGAAAAAATATTCAAATAAATTTTAAAGAATCAATTCACTACAATTTTTTGTTTGTATTAATTAAAAAAATAGTTTAGTCTATTAAGCTTTGGTAATATTTTTATACAGTAATAAATTTCTAAATAATGGAATCGTTTATTGATTAAATTTATTGTAACATGCAATGTTATTTAGGTCACGTATATAGTTTGTATAATTGTTAGATTGAATGGCGACTATTTCCTATTGAATGAGTAGTTAGTTATTCTACTTAGCGTGAAAACATCATGAGTCCTGTGGTTACATGCCACGTCAATAAGCGGAAAGTGTGGTAAAAATTCTTACAGACGTCCTTGCAAGCTGTTCATAAAACATCTGCCACTTAAAACCTTTTCTTTGTTGCAAAATGACTCAATCACTTTGAAATTTATCAAGTAGACAGCAACAAAGGTTTTTAGTGATCCCCAAGCATTATATTATTTCTAATTGTTGAAAATATACAAAAATACATAATGAAAATCAAAAAACAATTATTACCACTCATGTTTCTGCTATGGCATTATTTAATAACATCCTCATATATATAGTATCAAGAAATGTTGCATGTTTTGATCGTGAGGATCTTAATAATAAATTTAATTTGTCGTCAAAAAATTAATTCAATTAATGCAATAATAAATGTATTTTAAAAAAGTAGGCGGTTATCTATAAAAATATATATTAGAGATATTATTATCTTATTTGGAATCGATTGAATCAATTTTTACAAGCAAAAAATTCTCCAAAAATCCATAATAAATAATCAAAATGTTTCCTCATTGTAATCTTGATAGTAAATACCCCATAATAAATCTTTATATACTTTTATTAAGCAATTACGTGATTAATTGACAAATAAGGCACGATCTACAACTCCATATCGCACGTAAAATCAACCTATATTGAATCCTTTAACAATATCGCGTTGTCACGACGTTGAACGGAATCGACAAATTGCCCAAAATAATCGTAACAAAACAGAATACTGCAGAAATCGTGACCGCTGACCACAAACAGCAAGGAGTTTTTCAAACGAAGTAGCCAGCCGTCAACCAGTTGTCCTTGCAGTACCGGACATATGAGCCGATACGAGTCGATGATAGCGAATTTAAAAAAATAATATGACGCTCATTATACTCACAAAATTTTCACATATATATCATATCAATACTGAGAATTTTATAATATACATATGTAAGGAAAATACAGAAATGAAAAGTCTATAATCAAACATAACAATTGTTATTAACACTTCAATAACTCTTCCAAAAGACAGTGCAGTGTATTTGATACACAGCATATCAACACTAGTGATATAGAACATTTATAATGGAGAAATAAGAATGTACCTACGATTATACGAATAAAAAAATATATCTTGAAAATTTGTCTAAATGACACTGACAGACGGTAAAACATTTAATTTACTTGCTTGAAAACAGCGGAATTTCGACTAAATATCTACCTTGCGCCTAGTTCATGTTAATTAACATTAGTTTTGCTATAATATTCGATGCATAAATGTGTAAGAAACATGTTTAACATTAGACTATTTTTTATTATATATTATGTAAAGAAAAATGAGGATTTATAACACAAGACAGAAGAGGTTAATTAAAACCAATATTTGTGTTTTTCTGTTTCATACTTTAATAGAAATCTGTGCGATATGTTTTCATGAACTATTTCAGTGCCAATTTAATTAAATTATTTCATAATATATGAAATATTAGTCTTTGATTATCTATTAATGAAAAAATGTAAAATTATTCTAATTATAAGAAAAATATATGAAGCGTTCAAATAATAATAAGCAAAAAAAGAAATCGTCATGTATATATTATAAAGAGGAAATCTAAAACACAGTATATTTATGAGCCAAAAATAATAAATTAAGCTTTAGGGTTGTAGGATTTATAAATATACCTTTTCCCCAATTCATAAATTAGACACTTTAATGTCGTATTTCTACACTATTTGAAAAATTTTGGAAACATGATTTTGTATATCTAAGAATAAATTAAGAAAAAGGTTATTAAAAAAACTTATCGATGGACTTTTGATAGGAAATAATTTAAAAGTTGATATAGACACCGTACATGACTAAGAACCTCCTTTAAAAGCTGTTTGTAACTAAGCCAGAATTCCAACATTTAGCCAAATACAGGAAGTATTTAAAAATCTATATGAGACTAATGTATCCTTTACTTTTTTCAACCAATAAGCTTTCCTCGTTTTTGAAAGACTTTAAAAGCTGCAATAAAAAAAAATACACTTATCATTAATATCATTTTTTTTTCTACGGAGGGCAAGTTTGTATTTTTTTTTTTAAATATTTTTAGCTATTTTATGACTGAATTTTCCAGTGGCAATTGAAATTAAGCAAAATGCAATTCCATTAAAAATGACGACCAATTAAATTTGACCGCAGAGCGCACGCGCATTTACGAACTCAATCAAGTCGACCAAACCGAACAATGCACACATAGGCGACCAACATATTATAGCTCTGTCTCATTGATATTGCACGATCGATTGCGAAATAAGCAATAAAATTATGAACAAAATGTGTCAACCAAATACAGTTCGGATAAACTGTTCGCCAAACCCGATTCAGTCGATTGCCCATTTTATAATGTCTTGAAGGCCGTCAACTTTATTCTAATTAAAACCTATTTATTGAAAGTTGTTATAAACGAAATGCTTCAGAATTGTCTTACAGTTTTGTACAGTCGCTGTCGATAATAATAATACACATTTATTTATTTCTCCATAGACTACATAGTAGATCATAAAATATTTTTTGTTTCTTGTATTGTCATTTTTTGATGGAAGCATAGATTGTTTAACGTTACTTCTATATATTATATTTTTATTGCCGTTAGTGGTTTTACTTATCAAGAATATTATCAATATAATTGGTATGATTTTTTAAGCAAGAGAAAAAACACACAAGACTTTTAAAATATACTTTTATCTGAGCGTTTTTTTCCATCTACCATACTCATATTATACAAGTTTTACATTTATCATCATAACTTCGTTTTTATAATGTATGCTGTGTCCATGAACGGTGTTCTGGGATTTTTTGTTTCAGTTAGTTTGAAAAAGGAATCACTACAAATTTTCCTTAATTTTATTACACTTTTATGCTATCATTAATAAATTATTATATAACTTAACAGAGTTTATACTAAGACTATTTTATTGGGTGATTCACTTCAAAAACCTATAAAATATGTTGTGGGACAAATAAATGATGAATTATGAACAAAGATAAATATTGAATTCTGTTAAGTCAATCTTTTGTAGATGTTCAATAAACTAACATTCAATTCGACTATACATTTTAAATGAGTGGAATGTGTTAAAACAAGTCATTTTTTACCAAAAAAATAACAATATATAACTTTTTTGGAATCATTAGAAAATTAGCGTATAAAAGATTTAAATTAATATTAAAAGTTTTAAATAATTCGAATTTTTAAATACATGTAGGTTAAAAAAAAAACTATAAAGTGTTAGTATTTACGTGTATCACAGGTTTGTAAAATATTTTTTTCGTACAGTCATGAACAAGCTAAATGATGTTTCAGTGTATTATTGTATTTTTAATTTCAACAATTTCCAAATGATTTTAATGCGTTTATTTATACACCGATTCATATTTGGTAATGCTAATGTGTTGCACTGAAAAATATTTTCAATGTAACTATCTTAATGTGTTTGTGATAACCTGTTACACGGATTGTTCCGGGTCGCTAATATGCTAATTATGACGATTATATTACCAAATATTCCGCCCGACCGGTTTGCAGTGACAATCTGCACAGTGATAATATATCAGTGGGATGCCATACCGAACCATCTCAACAGAAATACATACTTTATTATTAATTTAAAAAGCAAGACTCTTTTATGCTGTATGGCAAGCAGTATAAAAAATGCCAAGTGCATTTTAAGTAAATATAAGACTATGGATGTCTTTAAACTTTCCGTTTATCAAAAATAAAGAAAAGCTTTTACATTTTTATGTTTTTTTTTTAAATACAAGAAGTGTTACTGCAATATTTCAGTTTATGATTAATAGTAAAATGATTTATTAAGACCGCTCATTCACATATTAAATTGATTAAAATACAAAAAAATAAACAATCGACTACTACATTTTAAAGTTTTCACAATATTTCGGATTATCTATGGCAATTGCATCAGTGATGTTACAAGATACGCCAAGAGCTAAATCGACAACATCAAAAAATCACGGCCGTTTTTGTCCCACGATTTCTGAATTGGTAAAAATATTTTCATGTCATTTATAATGGAATATCAAGAGTAACGCAGTTTCGATTTGAAATTCACCTCGCACAAACTGTTTGATTCGCCATAGGTTTTTATCGTATACCTTGAGATATGCCAACAGAATCGTTAATAAAAATCATTTAAATTAGAATCAATTCATTTGATAGTATTTTCAATTAATATTATTATTATAAATCCTTCGTTATCACCATTGTTACTTCTAGATTATTGTAATAATAATTAAATGTTTTGCTAAAAAAATTATTGAATGTAGTGATAGATGCAAACGAATGGTCATATAGAAAACACTCTGGTTATGGAGTATTAAATTTATTGGATAAATGAACTCATTACTAAAAAAAACGAGCATTCGATATATTTAAATAGTAGATATATATAATTTTCTTGAACATAATTCTGACGGGTCTAATAAATGATATTAATTAACACCTTTGTACATTATTTCAAAAGTTTATAAGTTCAAGATCACAGAACTTATCCAAGTTTCTGATTGTATGTTTAAACCATCAATTTGTCTATCTATGAGCAAATAAGTTTTAACTATGATTTATTATGTGTAATAACAAGAGGCAGTCTATATTTCTTATATCCATTACACAAAGAAGGTCATAATATGAAAATACTCATTCGGTCGATTTATTTTTAATTTAGAAAAACACATTACATCGACTCCAAAACAAAACTTTTAGAATTCTTCATACTTATGTAAAAAATATTTTGCGACTCATTTTTGTATAGTTAATAATTTAGGGAGACTTAATTTATTAAATTAAAGATTAAATTTAAATTTGGTGTGATTATTAAGTAAAGTGAATGTGGTATTTTAATAATGTGACCAAATTATTGTCAAAAATTTAAGTCAATTAAAATGTAGGATAACATGAGGCAACGTAATGTTACAGTGATATAAAAATATAGAATCGTATTACAAAAGTAATGCGATAATTGAGTTTATTTCTACCGTAATTAAGATTGAATTTGGCAATAAAAGTGAGTGAATGAAAACTTTGTGACTTCAAATCATCATCATAAACTACCGTATTATTGCTAATGATTTTTAATATTCTCTTTAAATTCCGACTTGTGTTAAATGTTAATTTCATATCATCAAATGAATTCAGTTGGCACGAAGCTGCTCGAAAAGGTCACACAATTTAAAATATGCAACATTGCTCAATCAATTAAATTTTAAAAATTCAACACTTTAAATATGTTTCCAACTCAAACATGCCCCGGTCAATAAAAACAGTAATTACTGTTTTAAAGTGAGTGATTTTTTCACTGATATTTTTAAATATTATTTCATTCATGGAAGTTAACCTTTATTACGAAATCGACCAGAAATAATTTATTTGTCTGACTTTTTACTAAATCCATTAATATTCTTTTTTTTCAATGTAAGAGATATATGATCTCATATTAAAATACGGTTCAGCAATATGCTACCATACAATATATTTCAATGTTACAGCCAACTCTTAATTACAAAAGTTTATGAAAAATGCTTTAATTTAATTTCTGTAAGACGTTTTACGAACATGCGTGCTTTATAAAAAATACTAAACTGTTAGTAATGACAAAAAATGTAATAATATTCAGAGGAAGAATTACCTTAAATCATAACTGTAATAAATTTACTAAGTTCTCCAAAAATGGACGTTTACAAGATTCTCTTTTAAGCTGAAGAAAATGTTCAGGAATTCAAGTAAACTATTTGCGTACTGTTAGTAGTAAGAAATCGTGTGTAAATGATGAGTGTTGGCTGTGTTTCAACACCTCTTTATATTACCATAATGAATTCGTGTCATTGATTGGTGATATCCAAGTGAAAAGCGTGCAGCCCTCGGAGAAATAAACTAACTAAAGTTAGGGCTGTCGCTAGACACATTACCAATTTTATTTTATTCTACATTCAAATCAAAATGCAATGTATACGACGCATTTTATTAAAAAACATTGTTTGTAAGTAGATTTTTAATTTAAATTATTCGAAGTGAAGTACTATTAGCTAAGACTGAATGTAATATAAATGCGATTTTTATTTAAAATGTATAAAATAAACAGAAAAATACAAAGAAAAGAAAAAAAAATTGTATTAATTTCCATTTATGTTACATTAATTTTTGTATTAACTAGATGATTTAACGACTTATTCTAAGAAAGTTGTGTTTTAAACATATTATTCTACAATATTTAATGTAAAAATAGCATATCTGTTACAATAAAAAGTTGTTCAAAGTAAGTATATAAAAAAATATTTATTAGGTCTCAAATGGCCAGATAGGAAATATATGCCCCTTGCCTTTCATTTTAAAAAGTAAAAAGATTTCATTAGCCCTCCGGCATAGTCGTTGCTACTCAGGGAAATTTTAATGGCTCCAATAGAGTACAGTGATTTATAAATTACCAGCCTCAAAAGGGGAGGACATATACAATGGTGCGAATTTAATTGGTTGTGGTGTTTCTGTTCACCTAAAGCTTGCTTGAAAGTAAACTTTTGAAATAAAGATCTGTATTGAAACGCCCTCATTTGCATGCACATTGTCTGTTAAAGGAATTCTAGATGTTCTTTAATACATAATCGCGTATGTTCAAAGAAGAGTAGTATTATATAAACATTATCGTCGACCGACTAAAATTCAGGTATAATTATAATAAAGCTATCATTTTATTTCAAACGTATTAGCGTAGCAGTTGCATGGATATTTTCATACGTTTATACTTTGGATGTAAAACGTAGTTCGTGATTCATTTATCGATATTCAGGCAATAAGAATATGAACTACATAAATTTAAACACGTCTGTAGACTGATTTTTGTGCAAGAATCCATGATAATGCTTATTATCATTGGCTTCCGTTGCGGATCTCACGTTATTTCGCCCCAGTACTGGTAATTTTCTAAAATAATTTTTTTCTACCCTTTTTTACCTACCCGATACTACCCTAGCCCCATTCATTTCGATAAATGAGAGGTTGAGAAACTTTTACTTAGAAAGTAGAAAAATCGTTTACGTATATGGCTATAGTAAAAACCTTTTTTAGGTAGTCTTTTGATGATTTTTACAATTTGTTTGTCCATTAAAAATATAAAATTATACGTAGACAATACATTTTAAATGCATGGATTTGTATTGTACCTCTATTATCCATAAATATAAACACTTTGAAAACTCTCGTTGAAATGATAAATGACTACCGTAATGTTAATATTTGCAATGTTCGCAAGTAAAATACAAATTACCAAATGTTCTCATGAACAAAACGCCATGTTCTCTATTCACAATAAATGTTACATTGAATAGTTAGCTTTCTTAATGACAGTGAGAATGCTACACTTGCGAAACTCTGCGTAGAACTACGACAAATAGCAAAGATCAGATCATTATTAATTTTATAATATTACGACATAAGACAACATTTGTTCAGACTATAATACAATACGATAATTTAAAATCTTATAAAAAATGTACTACTAATAAATACTACAACAACATATGTAGTCATTCTATTTTAATACATCAAATTACTATATTTTTTTTAGCTTTAACACTTAAAATACCTTTCCAACTTTGTATCATACATACCAAGAATATATTTCAATGAAGTTTTTCTTTTTTAGACACTGAATTAGTTTTTTGTAAAACAAATATCAACATATCTTAAATACTGTTTACCTTAGTTATTATTCACCGTATTTTTTGGCATTGTCAATTTTTTGTCCAACTCTCACTTTTAATAATAGGTTGTTACATTTGAACGTTTATTCAGACCTCATTTTTCATGCCACAAAATATTTACATTTAACAATGCCACAATTTAAAATTTCCGTCCGATTATCGTATTAAATTTAATATAATGAAATGACTTCCGGGCATTAAAGATTTAAGTCACAGATAATACATGCAAAGGTTAAACAGCCAGTAACAATATTGAAGAGGTCGTTAGACTAATGATTTCTTTATGCTGAGAATAAATTGAGATAATTTTTCTTATTGTTTTTATTGTCAATCCCTTGTCTGCTTACAATTTATGGTATATGTATAAAGACTAAAAACAGACCTTAAAAAACTTTTAAAACCAAATTTAACTTAAATTTTACTCTGAATTTTATGGCTTATTTATGGTGAGTGAAATAATTTATTTATTTATTGTTAGACTTTAAAAAACTGTCATTCTTTTTTTGGCTAAAGCATAAGATATTTGAGAACCATAACCACTTTTTTTTATAAAACCAAATCAAAATTAAATGTTTTGTGTACTATAATTTTTAAGTATAATAGTGCATTGTATTCAAATTGCTTATTTTTATACTTAGGCTAACCGTTTTTTAAATAATTATAGATCACGCAGACATGAAAAAGTTGCTCTGATTAATGAGATCTATGAAAAATAGACGATAAAATAAAACAACGTTTTCTTTTTGTTCGTTCTTGTTATGTACCTTTCGATTTCATTATGAACGAGCACAAACAAAATATTTCCAGCGAGGACAAATAATTACAGCGGCTCTTAAACGTTTTTCATGTTCCACAACTGTTAAAAACGCATAATTGTTTGAAATGTTAATACGCAAAGTAATTATAGCTTACAATTTATATAAGGAATGTTGTTTCTATAAAAAAAACTAGATTTAAAATATACAACTTATAAAATCAAAATTTAAGCATACAATTTCGATAAAACTGTATGTTTTACGTTTGAAAAAAATATTGATTCTTTTCTATGACCTATTTAATCTACTGGAAATTTACAAAATTAATAGTAACATTTCTTGGTTCAAATTAGCTATTTTTATTTATTCATTATTAAACTGAATAATAAATCAATTGATATTATGTACAATCCAAATATGTAGTTATATACGTAAAAAGTAATGAGACTTTCAGTTTGCTGTGTGATATATTGTATAAGTTTCCACGAACCAAATTATGAGAACCACTTTATAAGGTTTGGTTTATAAAGGTGCTGCATGATTTAGCAGTCACGGAGTTGCCTCAAGTGAGTATTTATATTCGCAGATTGTAAAATGATAAGGATATTAGACACGTAGTCGTGATGTGTTTGATCTGCTATTTCATAAGACACAAGGCAGCAGCATATGTGAACTTATACATATTAAAGAATTTGAATATATATATATATTTCTTATGTCAATTTGGTGTCAAAGTTGATCAAACCACGTGTGTTATATATTTTGCTATACGTAAGTTTTAAATTTGTAATATAAAATAATTGTTTATTTAAAGCATATGTAAAAAAAGTATTGAAATTTTAATATCAGTCATTGACTAATTAGACGAAAAAAACTTCTTTCTGAGGACTTACCGCATGCCATCGAAGCCATCATCAGATCCATTTATTGTGAGTACTGGAGCACGTGCGTAAGCCTTTGCTACTCTTCGGTTCCTTTCAAGCACGATTACTTTTGCCCATATCTCGTCATCAATCTGTGTCCATTTGTCCAAAACCTCTTGTATATGTTCCTGAAATTAAAGAAAAAATAAAAAATTAAACATGATTATGAATTTATTTTAATTAGTAAATTATTGTAGTTTTTTATCAACATTTTCTTTAACAACACAATTATTATTTAATTAAATATATCCCAGAATATATAAAAAATATCACATAAAATGTACTGCCTAAAGCAAATATCTCAAATAAAGCAAATTTTTTATATTATCCAAAATACCTAATAAGCTAACACTTTAGACATGTTTTACTAGTATCACGCTCCCATATTGAATAAAATTTATTTGGCATACACTTTTCTTATGTACATTCTAATTTAGAAAAGTTTTCGAACGAAAATCGATCTTATTTTATCTTTAAGCTAAATGTACGTTTCATTTGTGAAGAATGAACCAGTTTTTGGCCGTAAAATATTTTTGGTTACGATCAATACTAATTTATTCGACGCGCGCTTAAAATAGTGTTTAAACTAATTTTAAATACATCTTAAAATATAATCGAGATAATTTTTATATTTTATTCAAAAGTGGAGTGTATCTTAATTCACTAAGGTCTAAATATATCTTCACGCACAAAAGTGGAACAAAATGCGATGATTAAATTTAGAGCGAATCGTGATTTTAAATTAGAAACTTAAAGAAATACTATTCAAGGTCTAGTTATACTGTAAAATTCAATTTAACAATAAATTCTTATTGACTTGTTGAAGAAATCAATTTTATTTGACTCAATCAATTTTTGCAGAAGATTTACCAACAAAAATTTGAAAACCTTTTCCATATGATGGTGCAAAAAGTGTATATATAATACATTTATATATTTGTAACTATAAATATGGCTTATTTTCTCAATATGAGAATAACTTTAATTTGAAGAAATATTTTCTTGTTAATACAGTTAGTTTAATAGAATAATTGATGATAAAATAAAAGTATCAAATTTCGTCAAATTGAAATAGTAAATTTTGATTTTTTTCAGCTCATTTAAAAGCTTAAGATTATTTGTATTAAACAAATTGATACTTCTCAGTGAAGTTGTACTTGAACAAATGTTTCGACAGATAATAGCTACAAAAAACTGTTTTGTAACAAAAGAAATTATTTGAAATAAAAATTGCAGGTTACATGCCATTTTTCGTCTATGTCTAAAAAGTCAGTTATATCGCAATGCTGAGTAAAATATGAATGTCAGATATTTTTTGAATTGTATAAAAAATCAATCCAACCGTTTTATTCAAAATGAAAAGCGATTAAATATGTTTCTATTTTCAGTGGAAAATATAAAATCATAAATTTACACATTGAATTTTTATATAATTTAATCACATTTTTGTTTAGATATTATTTGTATCAGTTACACAAAGCAGGAGGTCCCAATACCGGTACCTTTCATATATTTTTAAGTTTTGTTACTGATACTTAACCTGTCTAAACTTACTATCATCATAAAGACAATACGGTATAAATTTATTTGTTAGTTTTTGAAGCATTCGTTGGAATTTTCATTGGAACACAAACATTAACTCTTCAATGGAGCTGTGGAAGCGATCTTGACAACAGACATTAAAGTAACATATATCAGATTCACGCTATTTTTCATAATTTTTTTTTCATTTATATGCATTAATACTTAATTAATTTAAAGCTCCATGTGATTTTATTTATAACTTATGAAAAAACACGCGCATTGAAAATTTGTAAAAAATATTTGATACCCAAATTATCGTCGTATTCTCTCTTTTCGTCAACTCATTTGCGAGTAGAAAGTATTGGTAACTGCTGACTTTTTTACTATGTTTTTCGGTAGAAATATCACTGCAAGCTCTCGATTTCTGAGACGGGAATCGCTCAGGTGTGAAGTTTTTACATTGTACCTGCTTAAATGAGCAGAACGTTTAATTAACGATCTAATCTGAAGCCCTGAAGTCTCGCACCAAGCGATCAATGACACCTTACTTCTTTTTTTGGTTAGTGGTGAATATGTATTGAAACCAATTTATATTGATGTATTCGTATAAAATATTATAAAATACACAAGATAAAACACTATTTTTAATTTTAATTTCCAAATTCTAAGTTCTTTACATTTTTGCATAAAAAAATATTTTTATTAGTTATAACAAAATTTTATCTGAAAAATGTTTCTACGTTGGTTAAGGCTTATTGTTAATTATAATATCTAGAATTCTAATAAGAGTATATCGTTGGAAATATAATAATGTACTTAACATAAAGATGCCGTTAGCTTTTTGATCAAAATTATTGACGTACTGGTTAATGTATGTTTTTAAAGGTGAACATTATACTTAAGCTAATATCCAATTATTTATAACATTTGAGATTTTTTTTAAATCACTGTGTGCAATACAAAATTTTTTGGTATTTTTTCCATCGATTTTCTTAAATTTGTAATACTATGTATTCAACAATTTAAATGAAATACTTGTATGAACGTAACATATTACTATATTTATTTAAAGTTCAATTTTTGTAAAAGAAGCTTTAATTTTTTTCTGTTTTAATATTAAATTTGCACAAATAAGTACATGTACACAAATATCATTCTCAGATAAAACATACTATATGTTTTGAAGTTTGTTAGTTGCACCTCTTTGGTAATGCATGAACAAATTTTACCTGGTATCATTAAAAATGGAAATATAAGGTGATTGCCACCAAACGTAAAGCAGAATGATCTAAAAATAACACGTTTTTATATTATGATCACACATTCCTTGGTTCATGACAAAAACTTAATGTCTGTTTTCAAGAATTAGTCAGTGACGTTATTTTTATTACGAGAATATAAATGATGTTATAAGTTTTTCTTCTGATAATTACATCACAGAGTAATGTTGATTTTTATACCTAAAATATATATTTATATGAATATTTATATTTAAACTTAATTAGGCGTATCAGTTTCATTAGTAAAGTTATTTCACTTCGCGATTTCTGGCTTCTTTTCTCCAGTTGAACGATAATACCATATTCTGTGAAACTATATGACTGTTAAACGTGTAAATACATCGGAATGAATAGTTGCATCATCTGGGAATTTATAGAAATTAAAAAGTGGAGAAGGACAAAGTCATCTAGATATAATAACTAATAGACCAACTGGTTAGAAAGACTAACTTAATATTCACTATATATGGTTGAATGATTTTTATGTTTATGTTCAGGACGCTATTCGATCAGAGTACCGAGATCTTAAGTATTCTTAATATCACCACAGAGCCGATTGTGAAATATTTATTCATCGTCTATAAATCAGCCAAGTCTTGATAAATGGTTTTTTATTTGCTAAACCAAAGCTGAGTTATGTAAATTCTGAGAATTAATAATAAATACAACTGCAATTTTAAATCTCAACTAAAAAAAAATATTTAAGTACTGAGATTTTCGAATTTACTTAGCTATCGAGTGTTTTGTTGCTCTTGAGACGCTCTTTGCAAATATTTAAAAGTGCTGAACACTACCTTTATTTAAGATAACTAAAATAATGAAAACCTTATCTTATGTAACCTTTCTTATTTATAGAACTTTGAACTCGTTATTACAATGTGTTATTCCATTGTATATGTACAAATATTCAATATTTTTTGATACTAATTATGCGTGTTTATTTATTTTCTGCAACATCATTAAATGAGTACTTATTAAGCTTTTATTGACAGAGATATGTAATGTTTTCGTGATAAGACTAAATTAATAATCTATTAATAATAACTTCAAAAAATAGTGTCACGGCTATAAATTTTTTTTTTAAATATTATAACATGAGAAAGTATTTTAAACCGTAGTATTAAGTTATACATAGAAAAATAAAATAAGATTGTGTACAATGTTTATTATTATTTATTGAAAATATAATATTGAACCACGTAGTCTTTTTATTCGTTTTCAAATTTAATTATTGTTAAAATAGGCAACGCAGTACATAGCCACTCAATGTATTAATAGCTTAAAGGGCTTTGAAGATATTGTCGACGTGCAATCAATTCTTCAGAGTCTCCCATATAAAGCCTTCATCCGTTGATTTTCTAATAGGTTTATCAATCTTTTCATCTCATTTTTACATCTTGAAGGCGGAAACAGGAAGATATATTGAACCAATAGCTATCTGTTAATCGGACACAATATTCTATTATAACCGTTTCTGATAAAATATATAAAGCGACCGACTGTCAATCATTTTTTTAATGAACCTTACATCTTTTATAATGCCTTATTATAATTAATATTCAAATTGAGCCTAATTAAAAAACAAAGAAAACAAAAGAAATAATATTTTCTCTATCGCGTAACTATTTTATCTAATTAAGTTGATTTCATGATACTCACTAATAAATCAATTCGAATAATATCGTTTTCCAATGATATAGTAAGTTTAAAAAATCAAAGCATTAACTTAACAAACGGTCATCATTTAAAGTTTAATTTCTCTCTCACTTATTCAACGCGAAGAAAATTACGCCGATTCATCTTCATTATGATGGGTTATCTCTTCTTCGTTTTTATTACTACAAGCTTTATGCAAGTGACTCACTATCTTTGGTCTTAGAACGATTGGTTCAAAAAACAATATTTTAGAAACCATTTTTAAATAAATTATTCTCATAAATTACGACTTACTAGCATAATTATTTTTTCATTTCAAATGGTAGCATCAAAAAAGTCAAGTAGATTTAACTATCATTTAATCTTTAAATTACATATGTTTTAGACATATTAAAATGTTGAATAATTATATTCAAAATCCTATCATATGTAGCAATCTATCAAAAAGAAAAAACTACATTGTAATGAATGATAACTTTCAACCATCGATATTATTAGACGTATTGATCATTTTTGTAGAGACAAAAAAATATGAAGTTTCGAAGAGATTGTTTCATTATAAATAATTTATGTGAATTTTCTCAGAGTTTTTTCCATGCGAAAAATGATATTCAATATATTAGATCGATGTTGCTTTTTTTGTTTAGTTATCATTGTCGCATTACTTACAAAACAGGCGATCAGAATAACTTCTACAAACAATTTTTTCTCAGTTTTTTAACTAAATCTTCGAATATGTTAGTCACCATTTTAAATCCAAACCTTACAATCACGCTTAAAATTAATTAATTATTTGGGTAGTGTCTTATTATTGGATGATAATACATTATAATTTATGACTTTTAATTCCTTAGCATGTTATTTGTGAGACTATAAAGTTACCTTACCTCTGGTTTACGGTATTGGTTGTATTAGCTGACGGCACGCAAGGTACACCGTTTACAGTACATTCAGCCCGTTAAGCGTTTATGAGAAACTAATGCATTGCGGTCCGATGCCACACAAACATAGAATGGATGCATATATGTGTGTCGTCATTGTTTCTTCTCATTTATACATGTGGCTTTTTAGGCGTAAGGATTATAATCGATTGATTACTAATGTATGAAGGGTCGAAGTACATAATCCAACAATATATAAGAATATTTTATTAACAGAAATTTCCAAAAACATATTTTACAACTATTAAATTTATGAAGTTTAAGGTATATGTCTTTGATACAAATGCAAAATTTGATTGAATATTACTTGAGTGAAACTAATTTGAATAACATAATCGATCAATTGGCTTCAAAACCTAAAGAAAATCTGTAAAATAGATTTATTATCAAATTAACAGTTTTTATATTCTAAAGTAATCTCAATGTTTATGTAAAGTAAAGTAGTTAATTTTTCAGTTTGTCAATGGATTCATACAATTGAAAACCAATGCAATTTAAAGAAGAATTGTAGTTCCGCTCGGAAGATTGAGAAATCTCACAAAGATTCAAAAAAATTGTAAATTCAATTATTTCCATAAGTAGAGATTTCTTATCTTCTCAATGCGATTCATTATTATTGTGGTAAGTTCCAATTTACGATGAAAGTAAAGTAGCATTAAGAAAACGATAATTATTTCATTTAATGACGTTCGCAGATTCAGTTGTTTTCACATTAGAAACTCAACACATAAAATAACTGTGTATTAGGATACCAATAACCTTAATTGAATCATACTAATTGTTTTCATATTTTCAATTGAATATCCCAATTATAAGACTATATTTGAATCACTGCGGCATTAAATCAGTCTACACTGTAGAAAATAAAACGTAATATGCAAAGAATCTTAGACTTTCGAAAATACCACTTAATGCAAAAACAATCAATTCCATTTAGTAATTCTCATTAAAGCATTGTATCAGCACTTTTTCCATAAATATTTCAATTTCTTTTCTCAAGTTTTCTGCTTGAATGATTACTATCTTATAAATTTGCATACATCGTTTATATCGTATATAAAATGATAATTAAAACCTAACGAATTTTATCACAGTACCTTATTACGATTTGTAGATGATAATAATAGTCAAAGAAACTTTACTACAATTGTGAAAAAGTATTAGACAACTAATATTTAAGTGCACCTTATTAGATGTATTTGAAATAACTTCATTACTAGTACTACTCAATAAGTTTCATTACTTTTCAAACTCTTTTTAGCTATTTGTACTATAATGAATTTTACACGGTCTGCCTTCAACTCGATGGGCGGTGTTACCGGCCCTTGCACACATCACGCAATTCTGTTCAATTGCTGTTGAGTGAGTAAATGTAAAACACTAACGGAAAGGTACTCCTTTTCTAACCTACTTTGTTCCTTCACTGGTAACGCCTTAACGGAACACTAGCCCATGGCAAGGTTGCGTTTGTAGAATTATGTCTGAAAAATTGGACATACAGACATACCCTTTTTATTTAACGCACACATTTCAATATCACTAAAATAATGAAATTAAAAAACTAATACGGTATAAGGATTATGAAGAGATGTCACAACTTTTTCTGCCTCTTCTTTAATCCGTTGAAGTTACAGTGTTCATTAATGCCTTTGGATACTTGCGATAGAATGTATTCGATGAAACTAAGGATTTTCGGGATCATTCGGTACCAAACAAAACGGTTTGCAAGTGATGAAAAATCTTGCTGGCGCATAATAATATGACGTCTACACACAATATTATTGAATGTTTTTGATGAACCGACAACAATGATTTCAAATGATAGAATTTTGTGTATAGCCATCATACATCATCACGACCATGACAGAACTAATGTAGTAGATTACATAGTCCCTATGAAAACAAATATTTTTACCTTATATTTTATTACAGTATTTGGAATAAGCGAAATATTTTAATGCTAATTAATTAAAGAAAATAATCAAAAACATAATCAAATACCGACCAAATACAAACAGACCGTCTTCTATTTTAGTACACCTGTACATTACACTATTTTATATAGCAGAGGCATGCACTTTCCCTTTTAGCTGTGCTTGTAAGATAACTGGTGCAAGATACAACCCAACTCAAGTTGGTCTGTTACTTCATATACCAAAAGATAATTATACGTTGCACACACGGAATATGCACATTGCTAACTGCAGTATTTTGCAGTGAAAATTATTTATGTATAAATTTCTCTCCGTAATTTCTTACATTATCTATAAATCTTTTTTACTCAAGAGAATTAGGTTTGCGAATATTCCTATTTAATGACGATGTCATTTGTACTATCTTTATAAACTTTTGACTTATAAAGATGTTACAGTCATAAAATTGCCTCTGTATCAGTACAAATTTACTTAAATTTATAGTCATAAATAAAGTATATACAAAAATAATAAAATAATCAAAAATTTATAGTAAATGATGTATCTATTTTCATTATTAACAAATAAACTATATATGTATGTCTTATAAATACAATATAAATTACTATAAAGCCAATCAAAAACAAAAAAATGTCTGTTGTGTTTTATGTATTTTTAATAATGCAAGCACAAAATGGCTATTGTTTTTATTTATTTATTGTAAAAATCTACTTTTTATATGCTTGAATTCGTTATTTAACTACGAAACAATTCCCGTAAAATTCAATTTAACCATAAAATGGCAAAAAGTTTCATGGAGATAAAATTTTATTTGTGTTATTTTGAATAAAAGAGAAAATGCGGGTCACAAGTTCGTGCTCATCATTAACAAAGCTTTTTTGTTGAAAGTGTAAGTTTGTAATGAATTTTGTATGATTTCATAAATTTATTTCTTGAGAATTCATAATTCACACACAACATGCAGGGAAACTAATAATTTGAGAATATTTGTTTAATATAATGAACATTGACTATTGAATATACATTATTTGTCGATTGAAAGAATAGAAAGTAAACATAATTTATGATATCGACTGAGGGAGTTTGATAGAATTTCAAAAATTCTAAAACTAAACTCTTCATAGATGTCACATGATGTTTTTTTAAATCTAAATTTAAAATTGAAAATACTCACAAATATTTAAAAAAAAAATATTTTTTATAAATTCGACTCGTAGAATATTATTTGAAAAACACTATCAATAGTATTTTATAATTAAGGAATATATTATTTCGTGAAAAACTCACATAATCTTACAAATCAAAAACATCATGCCAGTTGACATTGTTTATATATGTTAAAATCGAAAGTTTTGCAACGGTGTGAAGTTGCTCAGTCGCTTTCAATGAGAAGTATATTTTATTATATAAATCCCAAGTCATCTTCAATAACACATTATGTGGTATCTCCAATTAAAATTATGATTATTTGAAAATATTATATCTCTCGTTCTGTTGTGATTAGAATATAATACTATATCAGTATTTTTAAAATAATATGTAATATTTTTTCTTAGCAAGTTTTACTTTAAGTAGTCTTACCTTAAACAAATGTTTCAAGATTATTTCACGGCAAATTATAGACTAATTCAGTTATAAAGATCTCTATGGGGAGTCAAATGATTAAGGCAGGCAATGTTTTAGCTTGACAGGCTTTTTGCTCGTTAGGTTGTAAAAAATGCAAGTCGAAACAACAAATAGCCTCGAAGGTTTTTTAAAATAATTTCGTTCCCAGGACGACAGAAGTGGAACTGATTTTCATTTCAACGACTGCATTTCACAACAAAGATATAATCAAAGGTACTTAGAAAAAAATCGCTGACCTTCAGATTGGTGCAGGTTTTAAAATGATTTATATATAAGTACGGCTATTAGCTAGATTTTTTCGACACGCAGTTTTAAATGTTTTTTTTTTCAGATTCAGCGAAGAAAAATTACTACCAGCTTGGAGCTTTAATTACACTCGTTTTTATTGTTTTCTAGTCAATTTGTGCATGTCACTGTTTTTTGTTTTGTTGTAATGTTGTAATGCAATAATCTATCTTAGTGTCAAGAATATTTTATAAATTTATGGTAAGCTTAAATGTTTTTCTGTGGCTATCTTTTTATTTAAATATAGAAATTATTTAGTAAATAAATTTTATTGTTTTTGTCTTTCAGAGAACACATAAATTTTTTGAAAACCAAAAATACATACATATTTGTATTTAATGAAATTACTTACCTGTAAAATCATTTTAGATAGCTTAGTTAAAGCAGTAAATTGATACTTATACAACTAAAAACAATTTAAATTATATCCTATCAATCATTAGCATCTCTTTGTCTGTAATGGATGTTCATTATAAAGGGACAACCTGTTGCAAAAACAAAAATACAATCTTAGTTTGTAATGTCAAGTATACGATAAAGGTTTTTATTTAAGATATTTGATGCTGCGGGAATATGATATCAACGCCATTTTCGGAAAATAATTATAAAATAATATTGAACAACACATATCAAATTTCGCGAAAAATATCGTTGACGAGGAAGACAATGAAAAAGGCCATGTTGATATAACACAAAAGGGTAAAAAATAGCTCTCAGTTATTTAAATAATACATCATTACTATTTGTATCGGTATTAAAACACTTAATTTTTTACCACTATTTGCTTCTTTTGATAGTTTCGATTTTTACTCTGTTAACATTTCAAAGCTCTGACTATTTTTAACGATAATTTTATGAGGAAAATCTTATATCTTTATATGAAAAGATAACTATCAAATTATAAATTGAAGGTTATTTTCCAATGTTTAATAATGGTACTCATAAATATTACATTTTCCTATAAGTACCCATTACAAGTGAGATAAATTAAAAAGTTGCACTATAAATAAAACATTTTGCATTCAAAAATGTTCTAAAAACACCTCTTTATTGTACGAAAATATAGGTGTACTTATGTGCTTTAATACTATAAACTGATTCGTTTATGTAATGTACACATTTTTAATTTAATATTAGACTGAACAAAAATGATTAAGCTTTATTATCTTTCCGATACCCATTTTGTAAATTGCCAGCGTACTTTAATAATTTTGAAATAACTCTCTCATATGCTAAGGGTAATATGATTTCCTCAGAGTGCTAACTAAATGACCGCGCAAACCGCATACAATTTGTTTTCTGGTCAGTGAAATCAAATCGCATCGAAAGTAAGCTTAAGTATTTTTATTTGCCCTCCAAATGATAAAGGTACAAAGATTATAATCAGAAAAAACAAAAAGAAGCCACTCTGACAATTTCCGCATTGAATGCGCCGGGATACTTTTCGGATAATTTTAATGAAATATTTATTCTCTGGCGCTGGGATGAAAATACCCGACCGTATTCAATTTCGAAGGGTGTACCCTTTGTGTCAGTGCAATATTTATATTATTTGTTTATTTTGTTTTGATTTCTTAACAAATTCGACTGAAAGAGTTTTTCATCTATCTTATTAATCTTATGCTGTACTTACATATTTCTAATTGTGAATTGTCATTATTTTACTTTTCATAATGCTTTACGAAAGCTTCTAATTTAATTGTTTTCTTTAGGCAGCTACAATCAGTAGTGTTTATAATGCCAAAGTAGCAGAATTATTTCAATAATAAAAACTTGTTTCAAAAATATATTTACATGCATATAACGTTGATGTAACGGATAGTGGAAAAATAAATCTCGTTTTATTTGCAAAATAAATGTAAATTCAAGTTTTTTTTATTCAATTTTCTTGGCCGTTTTGTTTTTTTTTCAATAAAAAATTTGAGTAACATCAAATTGTTAAAACATTATTCTTCTCTATTTTAATGCTTGGTGGTAATATGAGTTAGGACAAATGAGTCAGGTAAATAAATTGATTCGATCTAAAGCATTTCAAGCCCGAAATTATCGTTTTTGTAATTAAAAGCATTATCTGGAAACCCCGATTGCCAATGCATTTGTATCAGTCAAATACAATTTTACTTGATTGAGCGGAACATAATCCGGCAAAGTGGCAGAATCAATTGATTGAAAGAGATTGATCAGTAAGAATTTTATTCTTTTTAGTTACAACACAGCACTTTCGCTCGTGACTGCGCCGAAACTGCAATCGCGAAATTCTATCTCCGCCGCATTGATACATTGAAGTATACTTCAATGAATATCATTGTTCACTGTCAGTTCTGTTGCATCCGTGTGATAGAATGCATGAAGATGCCAAAAGGCGAAACCCGGGTCTTAAGTGACAAAACTTTTGGAATCGTACAAAGTTGTAACAATTGAATTTGACTAACATTGTATTGAATTGAAAAAGAAACAGTTCTGTAAAAACTCTTCTACAAAATAGATAAATAAATCATTTCTTTTAGTCAAGGACGACTTAGTTATGACTAGAGCGGTGCCAATTGATGCGAACTGCCAATTCTTTCCATTAAGCAAATATATTAATAAAAATTGTTGAAAAAATGAACACATTTCGTATTTTTTTTTATAAATATTATTTGAATCGGTTTCACTGAAGTAATATTCATTTCTACTGATAATTCCAATTTACTGTTATATGTATCATTCAAGTGTTTGATTACCACACGTAAAATGGTGGTGATCTAAATTTTAAACATATTGAACGTTACATTGTATGTTGGTTTATGTGGTTTCCATTTGATGAATGCGATTTCAATGTAAATCTGCATGGCACTGATATTTTTGTTGTATTATGCTTAAAAAAATCTTACAAATATTTAATTAAATCAATAAATTTACTGTAATACTGCATTGGGGTTTCTGCAGTAAACTTCACCGGCTTATTATAAAATGCGAAGCGACACTGTATCGATCCGCAGCCAAGCATGGCCAGTGCCAATATTTTTTCCTTCAAACTGGTTTATTATTTCTGGTTTCTGTTTTCACTTCGGGCCTCGCGTGCGATTTCGTACGACAATAAATCGCCAAACGAAGTATCTCGTGATAGCTGTACGGACATCATAGCCGTGTTTATTTTTTGGCGAGTGTAGATTTACAAAGCATTTCCTTGTTGGGAATATATATTTATGTCCTCTGGTCTCTGGAATAAGGAGCCAGGGTTATTTCCTGGTACAGGTTAGGGGGAACGAACTCCGAAATATTTCTTTATGTTTATTATTAGTCTTCCGTAATGGTTATAAGGACGACATAAATAGTGCTCGGCGAAATGAGTTTTAAATTTATGTGTAATGTACCAATGCGAATCGGTTATATCATTTTAATATAACTCATATATGACGTATTTAAATTGCAAGATACTTAGTATAATAGAATGAATAATGCATTTAATATGAATAATGAGACACATTTGTAGATTGCCTAGCCAAATAGAGTGCTAAGATAAATATTGTTAGCATAGATTGCAAAGCGACAAACAATGATATTTTAATGACACTATACATCTATTTTTAAAGTTTTTATTGTGAAAAATAATAATTAAATGTATTCATCTTGAAACTAATAAAAATTAAGCTTTAGTCTACAGTCAATGTCATATCTTATTTACAAAAACAACAAATTATTCTTTACAATGAGATGTTTAAAAATAAAAATAATTTTAAGTGAATTTATTATAATTTTATAATTAAAATCACATGACTCTTAAAAGTTGATATCGTGGACTTACGAGGTTGATATTCAACCAAAACATTCTATTTATTCTTTCTACTTTAAATAAATTTTTGGTGAGTTCTATATCATGTCTCTTATTCAACTTAGATGTACGCAAACAAAAATGATTACATATGCAAGCAAACAAATCGTGGGTGCAAAATAAATATCCTCAATTATACATGTAAAGCCGACTTCATAAATATTGATTCATATGTTACATGCATTCAGGCTTCGAAAAAATCACATTCATAATAAATACTTCACCAATAGGATAAGAGTTACTTTATATTTACAAAATGATTATCACTCATACTTTAAAATTATTAGTAGAGTTAATAAGACCCTATTAGAAATGTAAATGCTTTTTAATATTTATTGGATTTTATTTATTTGATTAATGAAATATATATTATTAGTAAATAAAACTAGTCATGGAGAGGTTCATTGATGTAATTTTTTTTTTCATTTATTATATCAAAACACATTACCAACGAAGCTCGATCGCCTTTTTGGTAATTGGGTTCAGATGGAAACTTGAAAGAGATCAATGACTTCGTTTTGCGGCTCGCTTTCAATGATTTATTCTATGAGAATATACTGAATCAAATTACTTCTCCATTTAAGGATGCTAAATTTTATTTCTTTAACGATCAATTAAAATAAAAAAATCACTTCCTTTCGAAGATCATAAATTATAATAATGTTGCTATACATCTAAAACTACTCCTGTACTGATTGAATATACAAAAAATCAGTTTTACATTAACACTCTTTCGTTAAGTATTTTTTGGACGACAATTGTAGATAACTTAGAATTTATCATTTTGCATTAATAATTATTCATAATTATATCTTCAAATCAACTCAACGATTAAAAAAAGTTGTTTGTAAATATTAAAAATAAAAAAAATACTAGGCGAAAAAATTATAATCCTATAAGCATTTACTATATATATATATTTAATTCATAGAATCTGCCAAACAAAATGGTATTAATTTCTTTGAATTAATTGTCGAATTAAATATTAAGTTATATTTAAATCAAATAATTTATAAGATATAACATATTTTAGCTTTACGTTTTTTATTTAGGAGAACATATTGAAAATGAAACACTATTATGACATCGACAAACACGTAAAATTTTTTTAATCTGTGAAAATGGAACTTTAAAATAGTATATTCTTTTACTCAATGGATTTTTTATTATAATACTGCATAAACATTAAAGAAACATTATAAATGAAAAATTACTACTAGTTTTAATGTTCCCGGTTAGCTAGATATATTCATAAATTATTCAAATCACCGAAAATACGTCCATCACCGATCGGTTTTAGATGCCGCTATGAATTAATGAAAGTAGTTTTCTAATTTCATAACGGAAATAGCTGCTTTCCATAAAACTGAACTTACTTCTTGCTTTTAAATGCCTAGATAAAATTTATTTTAATGCAACAATTTTCATCTCATATCGAAAGTGAATAAGTAAAATCACACGGACAACTTCACTGCTATGACTATACAGTAAGAACATAATAATTATGGTCTAGTCTGCAACACTCGAGTTATGGCTAAAATTGAATTTGTCTTTTTACTAAAAAAAGAAAATAAAAAAATATTATGAGAACATAAACAATAACATAATGTTTAACTTACTTCTAGGATTTTAATAATAATTATTTCTGTATTAATATTAGCCTTGAGACAAAGTTTTGAAATTCATAATTGAATCTATAAGTAATTCCTGATTCTAACATATTTTCAAATCTATGTCCTTGAAATTATCTAAACTAAATTGATTATTTTAATATTTATTATTAAATCTTTTGACGGAAAATGCATTAAGAAGGTTATCTTAATATTAACTTAGAACAGACGTTGATATTTTAATATACAATCTTTTGATGAAAGACAAAAATCAGGCGATGTGAAAAATTGGAAACGCGATAATTTGAATATGACAAATTCAAACAAAAAATCTTTTTGTTTGCCGAAGTGTCTTCGCTATTTTCCCATACTACATTAAATTTCAATAAAATGAAGACAAAACTAGTACAGATGAATTATATAATAAAAAAAGTAATCATTGGTGGGACAATTTTTTTTAAGTCAACATGTTTCTTCTGTTTTCAGCTAGATATATTATATTATATTTTTGCAAAATTTGCTCAAATTTCCTACAAATCGCTATAAAAGTTTATAACCAAACATCATAATCTTATTCATTATTGTATTTCTGTTCTCAAAAAAAGTCCTAGTTAAAATATTTTCAAATGAAAATCATTTTTAAGATTTATTCACAGACAGAGATAATTAAGAAATATTCCTCACATGTGTTTGAATTTTTTTAGTATACCATATTTATGTTCATTGACGTTTTAGGTAATTTCCTACATAACTAAAATTAAATATTCGAGATAAGTCAAGTTTCCTGAATAAAACTAAAACAATCCATAGAGTAATGTATATACATCTGCATACAATGGACAAGATACCGCGTTCACTTTTGCGTCGGGTCGTTCGGTTCGGTTTTACTCTCACTGTGCAAAAAGCAGGCAGCTTATCAAGGCCTTTTAACCGGAAATGTTTCAACAGCTGGATACTGGATCTTTCATGTTTGTTCTTAGCCGGTTTCGCAAAGCGTAGACTAAAAAATAATGATGCCGTGCACTTTAAGACAGCACAAAAAAATGCAGTGTCAACATGTTGATTTGGCAATATTCCATGACGTTTTTTTTATATCATAACAAATACGAATTATGTATTGCAATATATATTTTGCTTTGTGGTTATAACCTCGATGAGTATGTGTTTATTAGACTGTATATTAATTGGTTGGAAATTAAACTTCGAATCAAATAGTGTGCTTAGTATAGTTCAATTAGTAATAATACGTAAGTATATTGAGCATTCCGTGAATTCGAATTCTATTTCTTCTAGCAATTTAACATAAAATCATGATAACAATTTTAACTTTAATTTCTATAAGATTTCTAAAACGTGGTAGATACTCTCACTTAACCGACTGATTGCCGACAATTTATGGCATATTAAGAATTAAAACAGTTTCTATTCCATTGTTTATAGATTATATGTCAAATTGTGATTTTTTTTATAGTCATAACTTAGATATAGTCAGAACTGTGTTGAAATGTATCATTCCAAAAAGAAACTCACATTGTCAAGACATAATTGAAAAAGACAAATCGACCAACTATCCTGTACGGCATTGTTGAAATAATCGATTGTAAGTCGATGTGTTTTTGTCTACGAGTATCAGCGAGTACTCGAAGTCCTCGTGAACGAAACTAGTTGTTACACTAAATTGTAATATGCGCCAGTTAAAGGACACAACGCGTGTACTCTCACTTGGTCGCTTGTTTGAAGGTCTTCAAGTTATGCCACACCCCACCTTCGGTCGTATGAATTTGAAATGAATTGCATATCAAATATTTAATGCAACATTGCACGGATACCATTGGAACACCTATAGACGTTCTACTTGTCGTAGAGTCTACGTCGTAGAGCTTCAAAAATGCATTGCGGTAAATCATCCTAAGAACTATATCAACATAATAATAGATATATATTAAACAAACAATTTTATACTAAAATATATTCACAGTTGTTTTATATGACTTTGATAACTGATATAATTTGTTTTTTTTTTTTTTTTACTAAGGAAACAATTGTCACTCTACACTCTTGGAATCACTCTGCACTCTGTGATGAATCGTTTTTCGAAAGTACAAAATTAAATTACGTTTTTCTTACAACTTCGGCTATTACCATAGAATAAAATGAAATCATTATTCCATGTTAAGATTTTAATCGGTTTATACTATCAATAACTAATATAAATCAAATATGTATTTTTGTAATCAATAATGTTATATAAATCAAGGAAATGATCAGCTATCACTTTTCATGTCACAAAAAGTTAAAGCTATAATATTTTAGTAATTAACTTAGATAACGATTAACTGTTCGGTATTTTTGATATAAAATAAGTTCATATGAATTCACTCACGAGTAGCATAAAAAGCAGCTCAATTAGATGCATCATTAATCATGCAAGTGTTTTGCAACATTTAAAGTGCATGCACATTTTAGTATGCATTTAAGGAAGCAATTATCTTTCTGTGATTGTTCCTGTAAAAGTGTTGCAATGAATGATTTAATTTCTGTGCTTTGATTTAAAAATGCAGCTCTTCGTCAGTGTATCCGGAGCAATAAATTGTCTACATTCTACGTACGTAATAAATTGTTCAATATGAATAGGTCGGCTTTAATAACGTATATATCCTTTTAATTATAATCTGTGAATTACTAAAACTAATGGTATTTTAAGCGAAAAAATATGATATATAAAAACTACTTTTTAAATTACTGATTTGTTGATGACCACATTGGCATACAGTGTTAGTTACGTCGTGAATGTTATCACTTTTAATTTGTGAACTCTCATACTTTATTAGGAAAGGAATTTTTTGAAAAAAATAAAAGACATTTTTTAAACTGGTGATAATTTTTGTCATGGGCAAAACCAGCCCTGATTGTATTTTTATAATAAATAAAGACCAGAACTTTTAATTTAAATTGTGTTTTATACAAAAAAATATTTCTTCCTTATACAAAATCTACAAAAAATATTTTTTACCCACTTATTAGCGTTACAATACAATTCACTTAAACGCGATCGGTACTAAATAATCGGAGCAAATCGAATTATATCAAATAAACAATGTCACATTATCGATGATAAAATTGTTGTAGAAAATATTTTTCAATATCTATAACAATATAGTATAACGCCCCGCTGTCACTGTGGGAATCCGTTCGTGTGTGTGGTACTTATTAAGTGATTTATGCGCTTATTTTCCACAAACGACAATTTATTCAAACCATAAATATATTCTATCTAATCAATGACTTATGTCGCACATAAACCGTCGGATTTTTTTAAAAATATTTTTATAGAACATATTAATTATGCTTTTGTATAACAAAAATAATGAAGTTTAGTTGTAATGCTATTTTGTCCATTTGTTTGTTTTCCAAATCTTATACCAAAGCCGATCAGGTCAAAGTATCTTCGCTATCAAAGATTTTTTTTATTTCGATCCAAATAATTTAGAAGTCTCAAAAACTGTCTCATTGAAATATTTCTGTGTATGGTCAAAATGTTTTGATAAGAGCACATTGATCAATGAACAAAATAATCTATTCTACTTTAAAATAGCTGTAGGCAGTGAAACTGTGTTCGATGTGATGTAAGAAAAGTTAGTCATAATTTTGATCTGGCATTATAATAAAGTTATAGTTTTGAATATAATACATAGTCATATATACATTATTTATTACCTTATTTGATAGATGCGCTTAATATGGATTGTGGATTTTCTTCTTAATATACTGATACATTTGAAACCAAAGTCACTTGTATTATAATACTCATATAAGCCACGAAAATGTTGATATTTATATACTGGCGATGTCTTCATAATATTGAAAATTTATTCGATCGTGTTAGAAAATTTATGCAACCATTTAATGAATCTATACTTTATAAAAGGAATAAGCTTTTGTTTTCGTCTCCTTTACGGAAAGGTTTTTTCTTAGAGAAATAGAAACTAAAACAAACAGTATCAATTATACGAACTGAAGTTTTGGCGAGTTGAGATATGTATTTTTTCGGACCGTAAAGTAATATTTACCATGAGTGTCAATTTAGTATCAAAATATCAAATAATGTATTGTCCCATTACCTAAGGATTGATTCTTTCCAAATCTTTTTATTTATAATGTCAACATAATTGATGATCTCGAGTGTCTATTAATCTTCTTGTTTTTCCTGTTTTTTTATTGTTCGTATCTTTTGTGATATGTTTTAAAAATAAAATGTATTTTTATAATAATACATATATTGTAATAAAAAAATGCAACATAACAAAAAGCAGACCGACCACCCAACTTTTAGTTTTAAAAGACTAAAGAAATACAGCATATCGTGGGAAATATTTTCATGTGTTTATTTAAATATCATCACAAAAAATCTACACATAATATAAGACAAAGTATTGATATCGACATTATGATCAAACTGGTTTTTTTATATTTTTGTGTAATGTAATCATACACAAATATAATATTATTGAAAATATCGTCAGTACTTCATGCAATATTTATTATCTATTTTAAAAAGTCATCCCACTTCTAAAAGTCATACTTACAATAATTGAGTATAAAATTAGTTTTCTAATAGTGGGTGAAACGCGAAATATAACAAAAAAAAACAATAGCAAGCGTATCAAATGTCTCAACAAGGCCTACGCTCAGAATGCCAATCGAAGTTTATGACTAAACAAAACCAAGCACCTGCACAACGTGAAATAGTTAAAAAACGCAAATTGAGTAGGTATTTATACGATTGATAAATAAATAGAAACATACTTTTGTTTCATTGCATTCATCGAGGAAAAATCCCACGCTCCGTACTTATAAAATGTGCGTATCTCTTACTCATATTCACATTGTTCATAACTGTATTTTTTAATTACTTCATAACTCCAACTGGAAGTACAATTAATTTATTAAAAAAAAAAGAGAATTCGGCTTGAAGTATACGTAAATATGTACGTATCGTTTTTACTTAGCCAAATAATTAAGTAACAAATAATGGTACTTTTGAATTCTTGTTTGCCAAAAGATATGATATCCGCATGTCAACAAAAAGCTGTTCAGGAAAACCTTCATATAAGTCATTGAATTAAAAACTCAACTTGTAAACTATGTCTGTCTGTCTACCCACTAATTTTAAATCGTTCATTATTTTTTGTGTTATTGCAAAAAAATTTAACGTTATATTTGTAGCATTGTTCCATTGAGTTTTTGATTTTGGATTTTTTTTATATTTATCTAAAGTAACTACAATCAATTTAAATATTTCGCCTGTTTTTTAAACAACAAAAATAATTCTTTCTTTCTTTCAGTTCAAATAAAACAAAGCTGTATTTATACTTACAATTTTTATGGATGAAAACTTGTATCAAATCAAATGATTGGTGATGTATACAGATCAATTTTAAAAAAATATGTCACTTAGTATGTTTTTCTAATGAAAATTTGACAAGTGCCAGTAGTAAGATAACTTTAAAAAGATCATGCGTCCTACATTAAATTGAATTACATATCATATATTATAAGATTAAGTGCAATAAAATAAGAGTGTGGTTAAAGTTAAAATTCAGGTCATATGCATAGTAACATATACTTCAATCGGAAACTTACAAGATCAGCTTAAAATGCATTTATTTCACTCATGATTATCGATAAATATTATAGGAAATTATCAGACATGCTATCATTGAATAATTGACTTTGAAATATGAATATTTTTCTTTAAATACAAACATACACCTACATATGTATAGTAAATCATAATTGATTTTCTTAATACCTTGTAAAAATACTTATTATTTTCACTTCATTAATATTTTTATTATATTTTAAGTTTAAGTGTAGGTGTATGTTAAGTGTTTGAAGTAGAATCATTATACAAAACTAGATATTTGTATAATGTTAAAAATAACATACTTCAAGGACTCTTGCAGTCATCATCGGATTCCCACCAATTTGATGGCTGACACTGTACAGGCGTTACTTCTATAGCATCGCTTATTGAAATATGCAAATTATCGAGCGATCTTGACATTTCGATTTAAAGGCATCTATTATTATGCTTAAGAAAAATCAAAGCAGATGAACGATCACCCGAAACAATCCTTCTCGCCCGTGTATTAGCGATATAACAATATCAAATAATTAATGTATTTGATATAACTTGTCATCTAAATTCTTGACATTTTATATGCTTCAATGTTTTATCAGTCTTCGAGTACAGTAGAAGCGCAATCTATCATTCACGTTTAGTTGCAACAAATAAAAAAGTGTATAATGATGCCACATTCCACATTTTTTTGACGATCCGTATGAAAAAACTATTCACGCTTATTATTGATACACGTACAGTTATATTTCAAAAAAGAACACCAGCTTATTGATTTCATTTAAACAGTATATGGGAAGTAAAATGGAAGTTTCTTTTAGAAATAGAATTTTGAAAAGTGATTCGATCTGTGTTTTTAAAAATCTGATATTATTAAACAAATATGCTATTTTCATGTAGAAGAATGGATTTACAAAATTAAAAACAAGTATTTAAATGACCTTGAAACATTTTTCTTTTGTCGAAAAATAGAATTGGTCTACAAAATATTCTGATTATTCATTATCAAACGATACCATAATTTGTCTATAACGATAATCTTGATTTAAAATAGTATCGGGCATCAAAAATGAATTGAAAATGATTATTTTTGTTTATCCGTCTTATTTTGTGAGCGTATACAGTGCCATCCGCCTGCGATAAAAATGAAAAATAGTAATTGCTAATGAACGCCTTTAAAAATTTCACGGACCTCTCCTATACAAAGCAATTCTGATAGACAGGCAGGTATCAGCGAAATGACTGTCTTGCGTAAATTGTAATAATGATTCAAATAATAGACTTCATCCATTTTTTCAACTGCAGAGTTTCTGAAAATTTTAAATTTTGTATATGAAAACTACTGATTATAATAATGTAATTATTCAAGTTTATGTTTATATACATTGGTTGATGTTTATTGTACACATTTAAAAATTCAAAAGGTTAGTAATAACATAATTTATACAATACTAGCTAAAAAAAAGTTTATTCAATATAAACGCACATATTCTTACTCAAGAATGTCATATCTGAAAAAAGTTCTTACATTTATAAAACTCTTGTTAATTAAAAAGAAATTTTATCTCAATATTCTTGAACGGGAGATGGTTTTATTTATCTCGTTTTCTCAAAGTTATAAGAACGCTAATTTATGTAATACTTCGATATCTAAAGAACCTCTCAAAGTCTTGTGTATCAAATTTCATTGTGGATTTACATATGATTTTATAAAAAGAAACTCAGTGGTAACAGAATGTCAATATTCTCTATAGAGCTTTGAAACAAGCATTGAAAACACAAGTGAATGGAATTCTCTTTCGATGTTTGAAGTGAAAATAACATCAAAAAAATGCTAAGTGAGAATACAAACGGAAATTATCAGTGCTTCTCAACCGTTTTCACCGAGGTAATGAATATTCACATTTACAAGATTTATTTATTCATTTCTATTATCTTTAACAGAACTTGTTATCATTGATGTTATTTTTTGAATAGTTTATAATGAATTAGTGTATAGATATTGTGTATTATAAATATTTTAAATCAACCTGAATTACTATTGACAATCCTAATTGATATTTACACATTTTGAATCAGATATATAACAATGACCGCTTAAAGAAACATCAAACAATATTAAAAATACTCGAAAATTTTGAGAACCATTAATATGCTACTTGTGCATAAGCAATGTGTTGCAATAACAACTTTTGTCTTGTGTCTCCTAACGCACCTTTATATTAATTATCTTATTGGTAAAACGAAGATGTGCTTTTAAATGTCAGCGAATGACCCGTCACCTTTGCCGTTTGGTATCTAGCAATAAACAAAATAGCGAAATCTTTAATTTATTCACATTTTAGAAACAGATAAAAATCGAAATATACAACGTGTAGAGAGTAAAATTACAATTCTTACATGGTAAGCCAAAGTGGTTATACAATAGATTCCTATGTGAATTTTTCTATTTCATCAAATACATGTACTCAACAAAACATGTTGAATGAAATCAAATATTCTTTTTTATTATATTCAGGTCCGAAAAACAAGATATTACTTGGTTTATCTATCTACATCCCCTATCATAGGCACTTCTGACACTTTTTATTTACTATCTAAAATTACTTTCATCGTATAAGCTTCTTTTATCGAAAACGTTTCATTTAAAAAACAAGACTGCATATAAATTGTTTTTTTTTGTAACTGTATTTAAACATTTCGAGTTAATATATTTAATCAATTTTCTTTCAAAAGGTTTTTAGTATTACATCATAAAATGAGCTAAAAAAAACCGGTTTAATCTAATAAACGTTGCTAATAATGATAATCTCAAGTCGAAAATATGAAAACATCATTAAAGCACTACTGTTTTAACAAATTTAGAAAGTTAAATAGCTGCGTATTTTTAACCAAATTAAAATGTTAAATCCATTACACTTATTGCAAAATAATATTAGCATTAATAGTAACCGAAAAACATTATCCTAATTAGAAATAAAGGATAGGAAAATGAAATAAACACGTATTATAGCAACTAAAATTGATAAATTTATTATTAAAAAATATTTTTCACAAAATGTCTATTAACTCTATGAAAAAAGTAAAAGACTACAAAAATATCTTTAAAGAATTTTCAAACGGTGATTATAATAAAATTTCATTGAGCATGATCTGTTTATAGAACTCGGCTTCAATCAAGTTAACGTTTCCAGTCATCAACCGCCTGTATCGTGTGTTTATTATGCTAATCGATAGGCATACTTTCATGTTTTAAATGTCATCAGTGGTCTTTAATAGGATATTATGCGACTAATTTGAAGTAAATTTATGTATATTTTTGTGTCCAGAAGAATTCTAAGCAATGAATATTATTTTTAAGGCATAATTCTTAAATAGTTTATTTTATCAGAACGTCGTTTAAATATAGAAATAAGTCATCAGAAACCATTTTTCTAACAGTATGTATTTAATTATAGTAAATCGTTGTATTTTTTTATTGACAGCGGCAAAGGTCAGCTTCCTAAAACAAGTTTGTATAGTAACACTAAAAGTGTTTTTTAAGAACAAAACTTTAAAAGAATATTATGTGCAGAATAAAAATACATATATTAAATAGCCGTTAAGTATTAAGAGCCGTATTAAGCCGTATTAAGAGCCGTCACGTAAGTTTATCATTAGCAAAGGTGTCCGCCAAGGCGATACAATATCACCAAAGTTATTCACCGCCACCCTTGAGAATATATTCAGGAAACTTGACTGGGAGAAGAAAGGTGTGCCTTCAGAGTAGGATGCAGGAACTCGCGAACGAAAGCCAAACTGTAGGTCTGAAGATGAACATAACAAAAACAAAAGTTATGATAAACTGCTTTGCCCAACCAAAGGCTATCCATATAAATGGCGCCGAAATCGAGAGGGTACATAGCTATGTTTATCTTGGACAACAGATGCCTATAAACGGAGGCATGTTCGACGAAGTTATCCGCAGATCAAAACTAGCATGGAGTGAATTCGGACGCCTGAATATTATCTTCAAAAGCGACCTGCCACTATGCCTAAAGCGAAAAATCTTCAACCAATGTGTACTACCAGTGCTGACGTATGCATCTGAAACATGGACCCTTAACACAATGGAAATCCAAAAATTAAGAGTAACACAACGAGGCATGGAAAGATGCATATTGGGCATAACGAGAAGAGATCGCAAGAGAAACCAGTGGATAAGGGAGCAGACAAGGGTACGTGATGTAGTAGATGTCGCCAAACAGATGAAATGGCAATGGGCTGGACACATAGCACGACGAATAGACAACCGTTGGACGAATGCGGTCACACAGTGGTACCCAAGAAACGTTAAACGACCACAGGGCCGCCCTAAGACCCGTTGGAGAGACGAGCTAACCAAGTTCCGAGGAAATACGTGGCAGCGAAGAACTAAGGACCGAGAAGAATGGAGAAAGCAGGGGGAGGCCTTCATCCAGCAGTGGATCGACCCCGGCTGATGATGATGATGATATAAAATATAAAATATTTCATTCAATTATTTATAATTTATAAAAATTACCTTCAATAACTTACGTAAATATATGAAAGTTTTTTTCGTTAACGACAATAATTTTTAAATAAATTGTTATATTCTATTATAATTATCAATAAAATGAGTACTAAATAGTATTTAAGTATCGTCTTATAAAGTAGGCATTATACATTTAAAAAAAGTTTTAATTTCTTTATTTGAATAATGTAATTTGTTAATGATGAGCGATGTTTTTTTTAAGTAGAAGGTTAAATTGTACAAAACCTGTCGTAAGTATTGATTATATGGTCGTAATACAAACCCGAGCGAAAGAATTCAACAGACGAGGACGCGCTGATAAAGAAAGGCAAATTATGTATCTGAAGGTAAACTTATGCACATTAAAATTACACTACACAGATATTCTCAACAATTTTACAAATTATATTTTTTCTTTTCTCTATGTTATCACAAAAATATTCTAGCTATATAAATAAATGGCAGAAGTTATAACATCAAAAAAATAAAAAGCAAGTTACGTATTTAAATATATTTTCTCATAATAATTAATTTCTGTATAAATATTTGACGATCTTAAGGGGCTTAAAAGCTTTTTCGTAACACAATAAAACAAGGTTTCTTAAAACATATTCAAAATAAGCAAAAACGAAGTTTTTGTTTTTACTGACCGATATAATTTAATACATTGATTTTGTGCATGAAGATATTTTGTCAATAAAACAAATTAATGTAGACTTTCATGTTTAACATAACTGGTTGAAAAAAATCAGATAAATTAGTTTTGCAAATTAAATTATCTAACACTTATTGATATTCTATGTAATTATCTTATGTACAATTAATTGTGACAATGTGCAATTATATCACTAGATGGCACTTTTCCGACAATTTTAGCAAAGCTCTTTGCCTTAATTTATGAAAGAAATTTTTAAATGTCTTCACTGCTATCAAATATTTTTTTTTAAACATGAATATAAAAAAATGTGTCTTAATTTTACACAGATAATGAAATTAAATTTATTTGAGTGCGTTTTTAACACACTTACTCCAGATAAGTTAAGTTTAAGTGAGTAAGTGAGTAAAATAAATAATCACTTAATGTATTTTCTTTCGTTCAACGAACCTCTTCTGTATTTGGCCTCCGAAAACTTATTTTCAAGGTTCCAATTAAAACTTTACTGAAATGTGCCATTCATGAATTAGCAGATGACTTCTTAAGCGTTGTACTTACCTTAAATCATATTTTAGTAATGGGAAATGGTGAAAGTTAATAATCAACATTTTTTCAATATTCATCACATCATTATACCTTTTAAAAAAAATCGCTGGTCGAATGACATTTAGCCGAAATTATATTTTCAAATAATAAAGTAACGTGTTTATAAGTTTATAACGCTCGCAATGAGAAAAAGTGATCCTGATCGTAATAAAATAAAATTGAACATAAAATTAACAGTGCCAAACTATTATATATGCTTTAAATTATTCATGAATATTTTCATTTAATTGAAATAACGTTTATTGCGTTATAATAAATGCTATTTGAGAAGACACGACTTCGTCGTTCATATGTTTCTATAGATGCTTTTCTTATTACATTATGATAATAAAACATTTTATTGACACAACATTTCAAATGAAAATAAATATCAATAGAAATGTAATAAATGTCAATTTATATTAAAAAATATGGACACTTTGGCATTTTTTTCCTAACAATAATATATTTGCAACATTTGGATTATATATACATATATATCTATCTGTATTCAATATCTCCACGTTGCGCAAACTATTGTTATAAAAAAGTGTTTTTAAACATTACATTTCAAAGAGGGCAAACAAACAGTCGATGTGAAAATATAATATTTTCGTTGCAAATTTAATTTTTCGCATTTCATGCAATGATAATTGTTTGCAACACTTAAAATGAGAAATGCCATTTGCGTAGAATCACAATGTGATAGTTGTTTGAGAAATATTTTCATTTAAAACTGAATATGACGAAAACGAACATACAACAAAAAGAGATTGAAAATAGTCGTATTCAATTGACCATATTAATATATCCGTATAATAAGCTGCAAGAAATGTAAGACTGTAAGAGTATGTCATACAATGAAAACAATTATTTGTAAAGATCAAGTTATAAATTATATTAACTTTAAGGTTTACTACTGAAATACTGAGGTTTACCCAGAATACTTGGCTGGGAATAAAAATATAAGCGTGAGATGTATAGAATTGTAAAAAAACAATTGTGTACATCCAAACAAAATGATTGATTAAATACCGAGTAGATAATATTATTTATTGTTCAATTACTATTATATTATATTAGAAATATTGAAAATGTTTTCCAACAAAAACTTATCTTATAATCTTGTTTACAGACAGCCTTTTATTTTTATACGCTCTATTGGCGATCCTGCTATCCCGATTTTCATACTTGCTCTGATAAACGAATTGTATTGATCCTTATGCTTTAATACGCCTTTCAAACTTTCCGCGATGAACAGTTAAATAAATTTATTTTAACTCGTTCGTGCTGAATAAACAATTGTGATTCTATTACATTTTGCAATATATTATCATATACGGCGAATGAATAACTTCCATAAAATTAGATTGCTTTTAAAGTAATCGACTTTCCCCGCCATATATAATACCGAACAGCGTCCCACATTTCCTCGGCCGAAGCTCTTGCTCATATTAATAACAATATTAATTCCTAACGACAAACACTAGCGGTACATTTGCATTTATAATCAGTCCCCGTAGCGGCAAAGTATTTTATATAACGGTTGCGTAATTAGGTTTCAAGTACGTAACGTGTTGCGCAAAGCGTTCGTCGTTCGGATTTGAGTTGGTGCGGCAAGACAGCCGTGAGAAGAAGGAAGGGTCACGGGGTCACACACCATCGCGATATCAAAAACCTTGGCGACACAGCCACACCAACCATATACAGAAGTCGTTAAACTACTCTTATTAATGTGCTCGTTCACCTGTCAAGAGAAACCTCTCCCCTACTCTAATTCATTACCAGGAATGACCCAAATGAGATTTTTCATAAAACATCTAGGTATATGAATAAATGACTTTAAAATAAACTTCATATATTGGTCAACATTTATATGAATCAAATCGTCTAGAGGTATAGATGAGGTGCACTAAATCAATGAATGTCAAAGAGCAGAAGATTGACAGCGACTTCTTATATTTTCTTTTCATTCTCATTAAAGTTTTATTCCTTGTGCGATATAAAACAATAATAATATAGGAATTTACTTTTAAAAAAACATATTAATAAATCTTACATTTTTTTCCAAATTTTTATTGAATTATCAAATACTATAGAAAACAATGGTTTTTATGTCAAATTTGTATTTCAGATATTAGATACAATGAATTGAATATTTTTTTTTCTTCACAATTTAGCTGCGTAATTCATTATTATTCAATTGACCGTTTGAAATATGAATGATTTCTGTGCCTCTAGTTTTTAAATCCCACGAGATTCGTGCGTATCAAGAGATTAAGCTTTTGATTTCTGATACTACTAAATCATACCGTGAAATTAATATGAGCGATCTAGCGAATAAAATTTTCCAATAAAATATTAGTCTAATGTATATAGAATTCTAGGTAACAGTTTAACATCTTTGTTGCTTATTATTAGCTGAATGTCAATGTTCTGTGATACCAAGGAAGGGGAAACCATAATATTTTCGTTTATTGGGCATTGGTTACGCATTGGCATTTTACTAACCAGAAATAATGTATATTGTCCTTAGATACTATAAAGATATAAACAATCGTTATTGATGTTTTTAATGCAATAACTTTATACAGATGGAAATGCATAAAACCGTTCGTACTGGGATGTGTGAATTTTTTTAATCCAACACGTATATTACTATTTTGGCAAAGGAAAATGATTTATATTTAAAAAGACGCACCATGTTTGTATGAAAAGTATATTCACACAGCCACATTTTTCATCAAATCCATATAAAACTTTTTGGGATGTAAATATACATTCAATACATTCTTGAGTAATTTTTATGATAATGTCTAGCAGTAATTACGTTGGATCCACAGCAAAATTCCTCAAACCGCTTGGTACACTATTACTGTGTTCGAATTCAGAGATAACAATCAATATATCTCAGGTTAAATCTCATTATTTATGTTTTTACCCTTCGGAAAAACACAACACAAGTCACATGATTATAATACCCGGAGGTAAATATTCATAATAGTATATTGTGTCGGTCAAAATGGATGATATAGAAATTTCTTCTTTCAATCAAAAACTATTCAAATAAATTTAAATTATTTTTATTCAGGTTCACATTGTTACGACATACTAATGCATCAAAAATAGCTTAGCAATGCTATTGCAAAATATTACAAGATGTTTATGATAATTATTTATATTAATATACCCGGCCACGCTTAAAGCTCTGCATGACAAACACTCCTCACGATTTGCGAAATATCGAAATCCACTATCCTTTATTTCGAAGAAGATGATTATGCATTATTACCCTTTGACTTGACACAAGAATTACGGCCAAACGTGATCAAGACTCAGTCTCATATTTGCTAATTTAACATTCAAAACTCCTCCAGTTATGACTATTTGTTTTTAAACATTGATCATCAACATAACTGTTAAATATTAAGATAATATCGCGTGATATTATTGTTTTAATTATTTCAGATAATATTTATGAACAAAAAATCAAATGGAAGAATAGTATTAATTTGTACTAAGGATCGAGTTTTAATGTAAAAGATCTATAAAAAAAACAACATATAAAATGTTAAAACTGCACTGGCTATCAAACCGATAATAGTAAAGTATTTTTTCTTAACTAAACAAAACATTTTTTTTAAATCCAATTCAATCATGAAGGCTAAAAACATATTTTTTTTAGAAATCAATAACTTATATATGAAAAAGCATGTCTTGTACTTATAGTACTTTTTTCGCAATTCGACTATGATCGGGTTTGTAAAGCAAATAAGCATTCAAAATAATATTATTTGATATTTTATTGCTTGTACGATTCCACATGTTTTGTCACTGACGATCCGGGTTTCGTCTTTCGGCATCTTCAGGCATTCCATCACATGGATGCAACAAAACTGACAATATTTGTGACTGATTTTATTTGTATTTTATCACAGATATGAGGAATTCTTAAGCGACTGTGTAAATAAATTTGTAAAAAAATATATGCAAAATTTTATAAATTACGTGGCCAGTTCATTTTCAAAGAATAGAGATAACTAAACTTATTCGATCAATTCAATTTAAAAGGAAGTAACTACTAAATATTTTTAAAAATATAAAATACATTTTGTATGTTAATAAATGACGCTTAAACGTAATTGAGAATTAAAAGCAATAAATGCTTTAGGTTACGTGGTGTATATATTTTTTTCAAGCATAGTTCTATGTTGTCGACCTCTAATTTACGTAGTACGCTAAGAGAGTACCTACTAAAGTGGCAGGATGGTTTCAATGAAATAATCCGTTGGATTGGCCAACAAAGACGAGCAACGTTCACAGCGACCGTTTGTTTTAAACTTGAATGTCGGTCAACTATCAAAGTTGCATTTGCGAAATCAAAGCAACTTCCGCTGATTCTTCTTTGCCTTAGCTAAGTATAACCAATTGGCCGCTATAACACACACCAGCGAGTTTTATTACACCTATCCCTTACTGATTATTGGTATGTATTAAAATTTTGCTATTTATTGTAACAGCTTTGACGTTTGAAAAAAAATTAATATTTTCCTTTCTTTTATTACAACAAGCATGTAAAAAACATTGTAAAGTGTAAATAAGTAAGATTTATTAGTATTTAGCTTTTAAATGTTAAAGAAAAACACAACTTCTTTTTATTTACATATTTCGATCATTGCTTTAATGTTATACAATATTGTAATAAAAACGTTACATTATACAACTTAAACAAACTGATAGACACCATAACATAATGTTAGAATATATGAATACATAAAAAATGAGCTTAATAACCATTCCGTAAAGGCTAGAAAGTTATTCGAATTTTATTTTGCATTTTTTTTTAAAACATAAAGATTTCTCCAACCAATTTCGATATTTAATAAACATAAAAGAAAATAATACAATATATTTTAAAATACCTTATAAAGTCATTAACGTAGAATTTCGTCTTTCCCGGTTCGTTAGTGACAAAACATATGGAATCGTACAAAATTTTATCTCAAAAGCTATTAAGCATCTTTGGTCGATATCATAAATTAATCTTATAAAGGTATTGTTATTTTTTTGCTGTCTTCATTAAATCTCTTGGAAATATTCATTATGTATGATATCAAAAATTGTGAATATTAAAATTTGTGTATGTGAACTACTTCTCATTGTGAATTTCTGTGTGTGCTTCTATGCAACAGCGAAAAATAAATCATTTTGTAGCTGTTATAGTCCATCATTAAAAAAATAATACTTTTATTACAATACCTGCTTATATGGACAGTAATTGCCGCACTGGTCAATATTGTTTGATTAATCGATCGGAATGCATTCATAAAACTATAGTTTTAACATCTCATTACCTTTGTAGAAATCAATTTCAAGTAATTTATGCGCAAACACCATCATACATACATACATATTTATAATATTATATATATATATCTATAATTTAAAATTTTAGTTTTACAAATAGAAAGACAATATTATTTTCGTTTGTATTGATTATTAAAAATCTAAAATTGTTTTTTTTAATACAAAATAAGTTGGATATAAAAAACGAACAAAAATGAGTGACATATCTTTTTCACAATAACTAATCCAATAGGCAAACAAGATTTCACCGTCTTATAATGGAGTTCTACTGAGTAAATTTTAATTCAATCAACAAGATTCCTTTGATTAATAATTTTATGTTAATTATTATACGTTATCCAAAATATATAAAAGCATCAAATATAAAGCATACATGCCTTTCTTTGTGAAACTTTTGTGAGTTCTTACCTTATATAATTTATCTTTGTGATACCACACATCTTCTTCTTCCTCCATATTTTGAGTAAAGGCTTGTGTCAGGTCATCTCTGGACCGAGAAAGGATTCGTCTCCGTGAAACCATTTCTGCTGCGCCGGGGTATTCAAATGGACCCAAACTATAAACAAGAAGAAAAAAACAAGTCAGAATAATAATCAAATATGTTTCATGTAACTCTTAAAATTTCATTTTGAGTCATCCATTCTTTTTTTAAATGAAAAACTGCTAGAAGGTTACTTTTTCTCATTTATATTCGTTACAAAGCTCGGCCGAAAAGTTCAAAAGTTCACAGTTATGAAATTCGTATGTTTTAACAGAGAATTCATAATGTTGTACGCCTATGTCTCAATATCACATCTTTGATTCAGAACGAATATTATATACATCTGACTCCATAAATGAAACATTATCGCTTACAATATATAAAATCTTAATATACACAGAGAGTAGTGGTACTTACAATTAATAATACTTTGCCTTGATTCTGCATTTTAATAATATGTTATGTATTTCATTGAAAATCCGATAAATTAATCAAACAAAACTCAATGCATAAATAAAGTATTAATGAGTCTTTGAGATTGGCTTATTGTTATCTTATCGGCGGATGAGGATGTTTGGCGCAAAAGTTAATACAAAAAGAATTCATGTTGTTTGTAGAAAAATTTACTCAGCCAAGGCGATCCGACTTATATTATGAATGATTCAAGTATAATGTAAGTTGTAGGTTTAATTTATAAAAAATCACCGAGAAGCTACGTAATGTTTTGAATATATGAAATTGTGCATATTTGATGTTATTAGTCAAGTAATTATGAATATTTTCTAAACTTTTACACAAAAAAACGATGACAATTGTCTGCTAAAATATTAGCGCCACATACCAATATTTTTAAACTGGTTTTTCTACATAAATGTTAACACCAAAAAATTTTATCTAATTTAATGAAAACACATAGAAAAATAGTATACACTCGATATTTATTTTTTATTTAAAAAATATATATACATAATATAAAAAAGCTACACAATTTGTGTTGAAAACTCGATATGTTAATTATTTTTAGCGCGACTATTTCATCATAATTTATTACCATACAAATAACAAAGACATCTTAAAACATCCATGTAAATTTTTCGTACATTTATAAAATTCACATTTTAATTTCTTGGAAATACTATTTATAAATTATACGTCGTATAGATACCGTAAAATTATGCAAATTAATTTATAGACATTCTCGCATAATATTATTTTGTTATATCATCGAAATGGTAAAGGGCTATGACGTGACGATTTGTTAAGACTTCGTATATTTACCGTGCTGTAGCCAAGACAAATAAATGACATTGCAACATTAATATATATGCGGAAGCATATCAAATACATACACTAAGTTTTAAATGTTGAAAATTCAAACAACTATGGAAGATTACCGAATCAATTAATGTAAATCTTATTTTTTTTTTATAACAAAACTAAAACATTGTGTATACTCTGTGTAATAGTTCCATTCTTTACTAAGTGATTAGTTCTAAATATTAATATCGTATTTTTTATGGAATCGAGTATTTAAAATAAATTTTAGTATGGTGATATTTCAAAATGTGAACTGAAAGTGGGCCACAACATGCATGTCGACTTTTTATCATATTTTACAACATCAATATACGTCGAAAAATCTTACTTACTTTTAAATATTACTTGTCACATGTTATACAATCTGTCAATAGGTCAAATCAAAATTATTTCCACGTAACATTTTGTTTTTACGCATACGCTGCGAACTATTTCATTTTCTCTTCATTCGATTTTCGCCATACAACCGTGACGTGTAATTATCTTCGAATGCAATCTATTGTTTTGATATATTTTAAAACTTTACTTTGGAAAGTTTAACGCATGAAATTTTTAGTTTTTATGCATCAGATATGAGATTTATTTTTTAAATCATTTTTTTTTTTTTTGATTGTCAAATTTTCGTGTCGAATAAATATTATTTTGAATTTTTGCAACGTTATTCAACGACATCATAATAATCTAGACATAAAAACATCACAAAATTTAGAGAGAAACTAAAAATGATACTCGTTTAACGCAACACTTAACATATTGACTAATTAAAGTTTATGATATCAACCAATCGAGAAGCTGCTTGTTGGAATATCAAAATCAAATGTGAATTGTTGAAACTTCGTGCAATTCCACATGTTTACGAAGTTTCAACAATTCAAATTTTCAATAATTTATTAAAGAATAACGTAATTAAATAACACGGTGAAAAAAAAGCAATGTATTTTAGTTCTACAAAATTATTTTTAACAAATATAGTTGATAGCTATTTCGGCTCACGCCATCGTCATAACTATGGCGTGAGCCGAAATAGCTATCAACTATATTTGTTAAAAATAATTTTGTAGAAGTAAAATACATTGCTATTTTTTCACCGTGTTATAATGGAGTTCTACCAAGTGAATGCCAATTCAATCAATATATAGTAATTAAATAACTTACAACCTGATTGTTAATTTCAATATTTATAAAAATTATTTGGGTGGAAATCACAAATCATTATTTCATGTCAGATTTGAATTACTCGTAGATGGTTATTTTTAATAATCACAATGTAAAAACAAAATGTTTGATGTAGAAAAATAAAGAATTGACCATACCAAAAACATGATGTCGTGAACTTTAAGTTTGGAATGATTATTTTATTTATAATTTACACAAATTTATTTAACAGTTAATTAATAAAACAAAATAACTTGTTAGCGGCTTTTGATTAAAGATAATCTACATTATCACACAAGTAATATGTTATATTTTTATACATGTTTCTAAGCCGATATTTGATAATTATTCACCAAAAAGAGTGACGTTGATACATGAAATAAAAATAAAAAACCGGGAGTTTCGCGAGATAAAGCATAAAATATTAAAGATGAATTATAACCAATATTGTATTTTTACGTTATAAAAAAATCATTTCATTTATAATTATTTATATTACTCATATATCAATCTCATAACAATGATAATAACTGATAGTTTTGCATATTGTTGAAATGTAAAGTATTTAAAAGTATTCTTTGCAAATAAATATCTAATAATTACATTTCTCATGCTAATGAATAAATGTCCTTTATTAATATATAAGTTTTATCCGAAACTAAATAATTATTACATGTCATCAGCTCACACGTTTTAGCCGTATATGAAAAATCATGTACATATATTTATACAAGAATTTTTATACACTACAAACATCTGGTTCTTTTGATCCTAGAGTTCAACGACTTTTTAAACAAATTATTTATATATGTAACTTTTAGTAACATAACTTTGAAAGGAAACCAAAATAAAAAAAGTATTCCGAAGGCCCTTGGTAAATAATAACGATACTATCAAATTATATATTTATATAAAAACAGTACACGTAAATCACCTTCGCGTATGAAAAAATAGCATCGCAAATGTGGGTCAGCACACCGGCCCATTGTTTTCGAATTCACTTTTTGGTAAGAAACAAAACGTATGGAAAATTAATACAGGCGAAAAAAGAAGAACAATGCATTGCCTTCGCCCAGGTTGAGCGTGTGCTTGTAAAAAAAAATCCGCGCAATAAAATACAATAAAACGAGCGATTACAGCTCAAGAATTTCGCAACATACTATAGGATTTATTATTAACATCTCATAGCCAGTAATGCGATAATATAGAGAGAATACAGTAGATTACGCACATCATTTTATAACTTTTACAAACTTTATTTTGTTAAGCATGTAAATCAACACACAATTAAAAACCACTTACAGTAGCCAATCAGTAAGTCACGCGATTTCATAAAGGAGAAAAAACATATATAAATAAAACCAAAAAGATATTTTTTGAAGTTCTCTTTTATAGGGGGTAATTTTTTTGAGAGAAGCGCTAGATACCTTTCGGGTTACTTATTAACACAAAGACGAACGATCTCACGTTCGAAACTGATAAAAATTTGACATTTCTAGGACTTTAAATCTGCCGATCGCCAATCCTTGATCTTATAACTGATTTACAGATGCCACAAAAAGATTGAAAATTACGTCACTACCGATTTAGAGAAGAGGTATTACATTGTCAAGAAATGTTTGAAAAAATATATTCATACGTTTTTTAGAAGCTACAGAAGCTCAACACTCGTTCAAGGAAATAAAGATAAAAATCTAAACATAAGTTCTAAGATAAAGGTTATTGAATAAATCCTATCAACGTCTTATAAAATGTATAAATTTGATTTGAAGATTTAAACATGTAAATCTCTTGAAATGGAATAAAAAAAACATGGGAACATTTTCTTCAATTTTAATTCGACAAAATATTAAACTAATACTCACGCGTGATCAAATTACTTTTATTTCTGTAGTAAAATTAGCAAATAATTATATTACTATATAACTTACACATATTTAGCTTAACGTATTTTCTATTTTCAATTAATTGAAGTAATCAACATTTCCTATTGAAAATGGCTATATTGTAATCATTTTTTGCATCAAAAGAAAGTCTAAACGTAATTCTAATGCGATTTTTTTTTTCGTTTTGACATGGTCTATTAATGGCAAAGAAGAAATAGACCACTTAAAAGAAAACGTTAATGAGATAATCGTGAACGGTTGCGAGCAATATTTTTTGCATTCATAAAGAAATGACAATACGACTTTCTCTGTTTAACTATTTATACGAAGGAAAAGGTGAGACTATTTTTTTACATCGCAAATACGTAACGCTACGTAGATTTTGCCTTGTAGAAAATTGACATAAGTGAACATAAAGGACTTTTTTAAAAAATAAATTTTATATACAGTATGTACAAATAACTAATAAATAAATGTTTTTTACGATTTAACTTGTTTATTATTATTTGAAGCTTTCCCGCATTCACCATTTCCCGCATGTACCATTAATTTTTCAGGGTCCCTTGGAAAACGTAAAATCGAGGTTTCACTGTACATCTAAACCTCCTACAGCAACATACATCGGATATATTAACTTCCAATCATCTAAATGACATGCCAATGTATATATATATATTGGTATAAAATGTTAAACTAGGATTTGTTGTTTCATGCAAATTTCAAATTATGTATGGTACAGTGGATAAGGACCTTTCATGCTTATCCCTTGCTGTAATTAGTTGATCTAGCTTATGACTTAAGAAGCGAGTTCTGATTATTATGGAAAAACGTGGAAGAAGTACAAAGTTTTTATTTTATTAATATATATGTATATTTTTTATGATATCGACTGAAAGTGCTTGATGGAATTTCAATATCAAATTTGAATTGTAACATGTAGAATTGTACAAAATTACAACAATTCAAATATATGTATATGTTATATTGTTTACAGACATGGACTTCCTTGACATTTTCGTAAGCAATAATATTATATCATTTATTATCCAGTTGACATTGCAATAACATATTAATACAAAAAACAGACATATATTATGGAAACAAAAATTATTTTACAAATATTTGTCATTTGGTTTTGTCACTGCTGACAAATGTTTTCCTGAAACGTTAACTGCTAAATATAATTTTTATTTAAAAAAATGTTGACATTTTAATTCAAATAATAAAACATATACCGTCGGTTTTCATAAAACTAATAGGTATTATTTTTGCTATGGTATTTGATTTAGGACATAAATGAAGGTTACTTTGGGTTAAATAATAATTTCTGTCTAATATTGAGGCTGAGAACTTGGCTGCCAAAATGATTCTGTGAGAATTTTGCTTGCAGACTTTATCATTTCAAAATATCAAGATGTTGCACTTATACAAAGTCATTATCTGCAAGAAGCTAATAATAATACGACAAATTTTCAACACTTAACACTGGCTTACATAAGGAAATAATAGGCACTAATATTGTCTTATAATATACGTTACAATGTGATATCTACTCTTTATATAATAAATAATATTATGTCTTATGGCAAACTGTTAAATATTAGTATAATAGCTTGCATGGTATTTTTAAGCATGATATTTACGTTTAGTTTAAAATGGAACTAAATGGTAATGTTGTATGTATAGAGTGCGTAGAATATTGGCTGTCATTTAAAATTTTACTGACGCCGCATTATAAACATTCGTACAAATCCGCACCGCAACAAATTAAATATTTAAAAAAAACATTAATATTATATTAAGTCAAAAGCATTATAGTTGCTTTGGTTAAAATATAAATCTTCAACAATGTTAGTTTTTAACATTTGAATTAATTTTACGTACCCTACTTTGATTAAATGTGTAAAATTTCCACATTGATAAATTGAATTAAAGTCAATATTTGAGGGGTAGCCAACGTATGGTCAAATATATAATTAACGCATTTTCGTTTATGTGATAAAATAAATTGTTTCACAATGTAAGTGAAAGCATTTAATCGTTTTATTATGTACCGATGTTTTTGATCTTCGAGATTATAGGTAGCTGATAAAATCAACCAAAGTAAATTAAGCTGTAACTTCGTGATTGAGTCAAATTTAAGATGAAATCGATTCACGAATACTTCAAGATCGTATAATGGTATCATTTTTTATTTGGAAAGTATTTGAGCACGTTTAAAAAGGATGCGTAAAAAGTAATCAAATGATTGATGGTTTTATCATTACTCAGATTGTGCAACACTTTATCCGTCGTGCTATTATACACAGCTTATAAATTAAAAACGGAATCATGCAAAATATGAAATGATCTTTTGTAATAGTGTATTACATTATTTTATTGCAACATATTTATAGTATGTAATCACATTCATATTAACTAGTGCAGATTAACAACCGTATATATTTTCCTTAACCAATCACATATTCACTTACAATGAATATTTTGATCTTGACTGATGACGATAATTAATTATAAATACTTTTAAATATAGTATAGTTATGAAATATTTGACATTTCAATTGTAAAAAAGACACAAAATATATATAAAAAATACACACCATGAGACACAAACTATATAAGACTTTTCTGATACATCCAGATACATTTTAAGAAAACAGCCATCGAAAGCACTCATTAGTAAGATCTCATATATCAAATTGAAGAAATCTTAATTTGATTGTTAAGCTTTCTGTAACTTCAGCCAGACCCATCTAATATAGATCAAGAATAATGGCAGTAACTCCAAACCGCAAATATTTGTCATATCAGTAGGATTTTTAAATGTACAATTAGCATTCAATATTTTTTGAACAATTGATATGAAGTGTTTAAAATGACATAAAATACAATTTACCAGAGGAAAATTTAACAAATTCATATAAATTCTGTGCACAAGGCTTGTATTCTACTCCAATCAAATTTGATTCATATTTGTAAAAAAATATTTATAAAAATGAGTAAAACTTGATAGATTATAATGCTGGTATGTTATACGCCAAAAGAAATAAATAACTCCAAAAAAAATTCATTGAGCTTAAAAGCTCCGTGTATTAAACAGTTTTTTTTCATAAAACTATGACCGTTTATTTGCAAATCACCCATAAATATAAGAATTTTGCAGAAAAATGATGTGATTTTAATGAAAAAAATAAATCGTAACACATGATTTTGAAATCACGTAGTAATTACTCACAAATTTTGTTCTTAAGAAACTACTTGGGCTGTTGGGTACTAAATTTCCCTTAAATGACCTTTAGATAATATGGCATAATTTTCGGACGCCTCTTTCTAAAGTTTCTCAATAATTATTGGACCATTAATTTAACACTTGTTAAAAGTCGGTCTATGCTGTGAGCCGAAGCATATCGAGCGAAAATGCCACCGGCATTTTTGTTTAACAGGGCATTTATAACGATCGTAGATTCCTTCACAATAATTGTAATAACATTTACATATTTGTTAGACAAGCTTTTTATTGATACTTACTTTAATAAAATTTCGTTACAATCGTGGTATTATTTATTGATATTGAATCATTCTTGAAATATGGGATGCTTGATAACTGAATTACCGCTATACTCGATGATTTTTGAGCGGAAGTATTGTGCCAAGTCCAGTGCGACTTTTCATAAGGATATCACTGCCGAAATACTCTATAATACATTATCTACAAACAAACGGATATCGTTAAAACGTTATATCATTTCTATAAAAGTATATTTCCGTTTATTGGCTCTCGGTGATATAAGTTCAGTTGTAGTAAAATGTTAAAATGGTTTACTGCTGTTTTGCAATGTATATTACTAAAGTTATTATAAAGTTAACATATTAACATTTGTAAAAGTGAATGGACAGCGCTACTCATAATTGACCGTATAGAGAATTGATCAATAGCAGAATTGTTGTAATAAATGTGTATCAACCTTTTATACACATTAGTATCTAGATTAAACCAATCGATAATAATGAAAATTAAAAATAAATCGTGATCAGAATGAAGGTTGTATGGACTAATATTTGGAAGGCTTATTATTACCATATATAGAATAGGTTAGTGGTTCACATAACAGGGGTCAATATTATTAGGAAAATATTTTCAATACGAATATTGTTTTATCTCTATATTATTTGGAAAATTATAAACGTATAGTCTCTTCTTGTACTAATGTATAGGTGATATATAGGTGCACCAGGCGATAACAAAAAATACGATAGCCACGAACAAATCACTATTAACTTTTCTATGGCGAAAAAATACGATCCTTCTTGAGGTAACCAAAATATTTCTGCCGCTCTTTATTGATAAAAATAAACAAATTATTTCAAACAACATATCGCTGAACAAATTTGTTGCCGATAGCTAGTATCGAAGACACAAATTTATATACTAGTTTTTTCATCAGAACCGGAAATATTAATCTTATTTCATTTATGTTTTTAAGGTAAATAATTAGATTTCAAATGTGTAATATGTTTTTCTTGTATTGAAATTGCAGCTGTCAATCAATTTTGTAAGACCGCTTTGCTACAACATATACATAAAAAAAAGAACCGAATTGTCAAACTTATAATTCAATTAGAATACGTACGATTAACTTTCTATGCCTCGTTTACTGCTTCAACAGACAAAGTGTTATACGAAATATTTTCTAAATGAACAATATGCATTGAATTTTTAATATTATTATTTTACTGAGTAAACGATGAATGATTTTATAAAAAACGACTTTTTATAACATAAAACGTTCAGATATTTTCTCGATAATCTGTTTATTACAGTATTTCAACAAATAATACTGCTAACCAATCAATTATTAATTAAATATTATTTTATAATATGCGCACTGTTTATCCGAGATATAAATGATATTACGAAGGTTTCGTCTTTATACATTTTTGCCGCTTTCTAACAATTAGTTTGATTATAATACTTATAGCAGACATGAAAATTATAAGTACTCAACAATATATGTATATGTTATATTAAATGAAACACAAATTGTGCTACAAAAGTAATAATTACAGTCGTCATAATGTAGATCTTTAGAAATCGTCAAAGAAAACTCAGCGTGCACTGGAGTGAAATCGACTTATATTCTGATGGAAGAATCGGATGGTGATCTCCGTTGTACAGTGATTAAAACTTTATTTATTCTTTTGCTTTTAATATATTTAACTAAAACCGGCAGCAATAAATAAATTGTAATATTTTTGCTATGAAAAATTGTCGTAATATTTTTCTCACTATATTTTATCGATGTTAAATATGAAAATATTTAATAATAACTTGGACGCATAAAACTATTGTAAAATTATATTTTGTCATCTCCAAAAGAAAAACTTTTTCTTTTAACTTGCCTACTATGAATTCAACTAAAAGTTTTTTGAATAATTTTACAAAGAATATATTGACACATTCACTGAAATCGTAAAATGCTTTTTATTTCAAGCAAAAGAACTTAATAGCTATCGTTGTTTGCATGTTAGAAAGAAAGTTTAGTTTGTTAATGTAAGCCGATGCCTAGTAGATCTAGTAGTAAATCGAAAGATTTCTAGCATTCTGTATTGATAAAACCTTTGGCACATTTCACAACACGAAATGAATTATTAGTTTCTGTCAGTATATCATTAGACTGTACTATTCCAATAGTATTCAAGATATATTATACGATATAAATATTTGCATTTACTTTGCCTTTTTGTACATGCTAAAGTACCAGGTGCTTAATAACCATGCCTTCTCGTATAGAAACCAAAACTCATACACAGTAATCAAATGTCAAGAGACAGTTAATATTTTAGCCACGAGTCCACATCACAAATACCTCACGATGCCATAAAATTGCAAAGCAACACCGAAGTATTGTGAGCTACAGTATTTCCGCCCTGTTCTATGAAGACTTTTTCCAGACGATCCTTTTAGGGATGACTGTAACTGAACGAGGCAATCAGTGAAATTACCGATTAACAATATAATTTGTTTTTAAAGATACTCCAGTCTATCATCATCAAATTTATGTACTACAAAGCCAATGGCTTAAAATATGTCATACTAATAAAGCTTTGGGATAATTGATTAAAAATGCAATCCCGTAATTTGTTAGTTGGATTTTAAATAAATCACATTAAAAATGCTAAGTGTCACATTTTGGTGGAAAGGTATCTCAAATAATAAAACATATTTTTAGTATTATTTCCACAATAGATTTTACGACCGGTTTTGCTCATCGCGAGTTTAATCAACCGATAGAATACAAATTTCATACAAAACTTTTTTTTTATTAGTACAAATTTCAAAATCATTTATTTTATGACTCAAATATTTGAAAGGAAATAAGTTTCTTTATCCACTTCTTGCATTAGTGTATAGATAGATTCAAAAGTGCTCTATTAACCCATTCAATTATATCTCACCTACATTAAACATTTATTACTACAACTTATCTTCAGTCTTTTTACGGTACTTTATAAGAAGGTGAAAATTAATGAGGGCAATAGTTCCAATGCTGCGGATAACCACGGGTAATGTCGACAATAGCTGTGTTACTGTAATTTTTTTTTAGTTTTTTTTTTTTAGTTAAAATAGTTACCCAAAACTTTTTAGCTAATTTCAATATATTTCTTAAAGATTGAGTATATACTCAATTATTTAATCATAGAATTCGCAAAATTTAAAGCTAATTTGTAGCACTAAGTAAACACTTTAAAATTGCTGAAAAACTGTTTGACACCTCTGCATCGGGCTAATAAACTTTATTATTATATACTTAACATTACAAACGCCCACTAAAATAAGCGGTAATCGTATCACTGGCAATTTGGTATGTGACTACCAAAGCCAAAAATGCGTACCTATTGACAAATCGCGGAACTAAATTTAGTGTGACGCAAGTAATTAAGCCGCTGTAATCATTCCGAATGTGCTTATCAATTATGAAATTGTATTACAACGGTTTTCTAATATGCTAAACTTGCTAAAGATACGATCTATACAAAATTGCTTTACCTTAAGATACGTACCTACAAAAGTTTTTGAGTAAACAAAAATTTTACAAATCTTTTCCATTATGAAGTTACATTGCGTAGAATTTTCGCGAAGACTAAGTTTTCTAACAACACAACGGAACGTATTTAACCCCACATATGAACTTAATAACGATGACATGTTATAACTCTTGAAGTATAATAATAGATGCATTGGAAATATTATTTAAAAAGAAAGCATGTATTTATCAAATTAAAATATAAGCACTCTTTACCACTATTTTAGTATAACAATCCTATACCTACACATTTTGCGGTGAAAGATTGAACATTTTGAAATCATAACGTTCTAGATATATTACGTAAATTGACATCTCCGCTTTTCTCCGCGATCGTCTCTTATTCACTTCAATGAAATTCATTAAATAATAGCAAAAGCAATTTGTTCGTGTCCTCTAGTATATATTTAACAGAGCAATAAAGTAAGAGTCAACCTTAACATTGTAAAGACGGGCGAATGACGCCCACTGGCGCAACATCCTTGTAAGGAGATTCCTTTGGCCTGCGAATGACGGCAGTCATTATAAGTTGTCCAATTCATATGTTTATATTATTACATATTGTCACGATTCTCTAAGCAACACAATATTCTCGTGATTTGTGAGATCGAAATAAATTTCTCTCTTTCAACCTCATCAATTATATATCTGTTTTAAGTGTATGAAATCGCATAGTTAATAACAATTGTAGCCCGGCTAAAGTAAAATTAATATTTATTTATAGTAATTAGTTCCAGTACACATATTATTTTAAAGAAATATTTCATATACCAAAAAAATGTTTTACTTCTGTAAGTTTCATTAATTTGAAAGTGTAACATATGCCGGATCCTTCTGAATAGTATTATTGTTTCTGTCCTTCTTTGATTCACATTTTTGTATGTGTATTTGCTTGTGCGTTTGTATGCATATATATGTTTGTGTAAGTAAAAAATATGGCTAGGTTTATTTGAATATAATGCATGTGGTGTCCACGTGAGCACTATTCTCTGCGGATTGCTCGGCTCTGCAACGAATGGCTTTCGTCATCAACGACATAATAATAATACAAGAAATAAATCAGTACATAAGCGATTAAAGAGACTCGAAGAGCTCTTACGCTGACGCGTCATTAGTCTTTACACTCCTTCAATTTGATATTTAAAATAAATGTGATTCACACTTATAATGATAGGTGGAAGATCAGTAAAACGCGAAAGAAAAATATTTGTTACAATCATTCTTAACAACTAAATTTTACGACAGTTACTATAAGCAGTTAGTTACATAACAAATTAATACATTTACATCGTTGTTCTGTACACTACACTTATTTTATCACTCAAGACCTGAATTTCGCCCTATGGCATCTTTAAACATTCTATTACAGGGATTGATTCACTCACACTGACTATCGTCCAGAGTTGGTCGATAAATACTGGGTGTTGTTGTTTGCCGTTTGTATCAACTAACTAACTTGGTAGCTCTTATTTAAATAATCGTGATTACTTTGTAATAAAAATTGCACGTAAGATCTTCATCACAAAGCTATAATCATGCGTCATAATAAACTATTATTGTTAACCTTGTAAGTGTTTCAGTTGCATGTATAATATAGTATGCATCAATAAGATATACATCGAAAATAGGACAGCAAAATTAATAATAGGCTATCGTAATTCATTGAAAATTTTTAAGAACTATAAATTATCAATCTTAAAGTATTATCATAAGCAGTAATCGTTTATCAACTCCGCGTTTTCTACACGTGCATGTTGATTGTCATTTAGGAACAATTGGATAGCTGATTTTATTCTGAATTTGTTTATTTATTAAAAAAAAGATTTCAACAAACGTAAATGCGTACATACATACACATGAATATACATACTTTCAATGATTCGTATTTTTTATGATAGTTCAAAGATTAGATTTATATATAAAACACCAATAAGTAAATAAGTATTACTGCATTATTTTCAATAGCCAACTATGTATAAAGATATAAATATTTTGAGCTATTTAGGATTAAAAAAGTTTATTCTGTATATAAATATATGATGATATTTTAGTTGCTCCCATAGAATTCACTGAGATTTAACTTGTTAAAGGAAAAGTTTACGACCGATTGGCAAAACGAAAATCGGAATTACCTAATCGTGTCGCGGCGCCGCGCTCTTATTTAACACCCACTCGCCAAACGCAGGCGACAGGATTAACCCATTATAGAAGTTGTGACTGTGCATTTGTTTTTCCTTTTATTTGGTTCACCTTAACAAAATAGACTACATTATTAGCAAGAGAGGAAAGCACTTTCAATTTATGTTCGTGCAAATATTTTGCGCACCCTGAAGATATTAGGTAAAAAGTGCGAGTTTCAAGATGCTATATATTGTTTCAAATTAAATTTATTCCAGATATAAAATGTAAGATTTATAACGATACGTTTTTTTATTTAGAAGACGATCAAAAGTCTTTTTTGACTTACTCACGCCACAAAATCTCTTAATTGTTTTAAATATCGTTTGATATGTATTACAATACATATTATAGATTTTTCGCATTTAACTATTTCATCAATCTGGCATCGAGGGCCTCATTAAACCTATTGAAACGAAATTCTTATGACTTTATTTTTTAGTGAAGTCCAAGAGCGGGATCAATTCACATATTTCTTCATTTAAAGCTGTTTCACCGAAAAATGTCGCAATATATAATAATATATTTTAAATTCATTTTAATATATTTTTGAGTCGTTTCAATTGCAATATTTTTATTATAATAACTGAACCTGTTCCGAATAAGCTAATTTTCTTGTGCATTTTATCGCCAAGCTTCCAGTCAAGAGTTAGACTTTGGGAAAAGAAACATTCATAGTTGAACTTATGTTAAAATGTTTCATTGTTATTTCATGTGGTTTACATTGGGAAAAAAAACAATTGACTAAAATTAATCAAAAATATGATCAATCTTTTAATATCAACTTAAATTTATTACACGAATATAAGTTTTTTCACTTACTTATTGCAAAACATGTTTAGTTACTACTTACCCAATATAAATATTAGATTACGCAAAGAGATAGATATATGAAACCAATTCGCCGCCTAACGTGTTTTACACCTATTATTACTTTTGCCAATATTACATCTCACTTACTGACGGCGGAGAGTGCTATTATTCGGAAATCTCCAAACAAGATCTAATTAAAGTATGTGAAACCGTCATCATCGGTCCAAACGTTCGGCATTGCAACATATAATGTTGCAGTGAAATGAAAAACGAGACATTTTTTCTTCGTCTAACAAGCCAACGTACGGGTTGCCGCCGTATAAATTGCCTCTCTTCAAACATATCACCATTACAATAACTAATTGATTGCGGAATACACTGAGACTGTGGTTACGTAATAAATGCGTGATGGCGGGCAATCTTAGGTTTTGCAACAGCTTTTTTTTACTCCGTGTGAAGAATAATCAGGCAAGTGGGACTTTTAATATTTTTACATCTACTCATGCGCGAGCGAAATATGTGTTTTTTTCTGACGACAGAAAATACCAACCATAAATGGTTTTTTTCAACTATGATATTTTTATGTATTAAAAATCACAAAACAAATACTATTCTCCTTTCTTTTGCTAAAATTTATGTTACTTTCATCTCATGTCCTGTTTTTTAAATACTTGATTTCTACTTAAATTATATATTGACCAATTTTTAAAGTCACATGATAACGCAAAAATGCAAACATTTTTTTCTGAATACATGATTTAAAATACAATACTTTATTAGGAAAAAGTATTTTATTTGAAATAATTTTCGATGTAAAACTGTCTATCACTGATAATTTTTACATACACGGCATAAAACACACATAAACAAAACAAAAACTGGTTATAGTTTCAGTATACATAATTGATCAAACTGGTCTACATAATATTTTTTAACCGCGACAAAAAGTCGTTTTCTCCTAATGGTTTGTCGGCTCCGAGCCGATACTGTTTGAGCAAAAATTACCACAACAAATAAGAAGTGTTTAATTTCTTTCAAAATATGTTACGATTACAATTGATAAAATCGTTGAAGTAATAAGCACAACACAAGTAATTTCTTCGCCGACAAGAGTATTAATTTATATAAAGATAAATCATATACAACTTGGATATCGTATTATATTCAAAGCGCAAAATATAATTTATTATTTTCCCTTAAGAAACTTCGTATCATGTTCATGTTGCAAGTCAGAAATAAATAGTACAAATTTAATAAATGTCTTATTATTTTTTTTCTGAAACAATCTATTTCCATAACGTTACTTGGTTGATTATTTGAAACTTTGTGTGATAAATTTTTTTGAATCTTTGAACTGAAACTTTGTTGGTATTTGAGAACTCTTTTTCAAACAATCTACTTATAGCTAGATAGGTGTGATTCCCTAGAATTCACTCTCATACATATTCAAGATGAGGTAACAATTAATCTGATTAAACAATGCATAATGTTTTTGAACAGCACATTTGGTAAAGTTATAGTTCTGTTATGTTGCAAGCAAATTACTGATTACGATCACGAAATATTCTGTAAATTGCTTTCGTCATTATTCAATGAATCCAGCACCATAAGATACCGAAACAGTTATACCAACATACGGAAGCCAAACGCGAACGCTGCGATGTGAATACTAAAACTAATTCAATCCAGACATTGAGTCACACTTATTTGAGGTTATGAATAAAAAAATCTTTACGATTCTTTTGCATCAATACGCATAATACCCATTGATAAAATTTCAATCTGTTGAGAATTGAGAGCCAATTTTGTACGAAGCGTATCTCATAGTTATATTTGGAATGTATATCGTTATTTTATCTGAACACTATTAGCATAAGTCAAACAGTTTATTTCAATAATATTTAATCATTTTTAATCAATTTATTTATCCTTCAGATAATCAGATTGAGATTATTTTACTTTTTATCCATTAAAAATTTCACAAAATTTTCATTTTGTGAAATTTTTAATGGATAAAAAGTATCTATCATAATAAGTAACTATCTTTGCAAACTTTGAGTATCACAATTTATTGAAAATATGATATTTGAATGAGAAAACAAATAAATAAAAAAATTATATGATTTTTTTAAGAAGGAATATGATGAAATTTTCGTGCAGAAGTAACTGAAAGATATCTTGAATTTCATTAAAGTCGTGAGTGTCACGTTATAAAAGGTAGCATTTTTAGAATCCTAAAGTTATTTTTCTTTTAAAAATAAAAGTGTAATTAATATGGCGCACGCTTGAGTCATATTATATTGTTGATATAAATCTTACATGATGCATTACCAAGTGTCGCTGTTAAACAATCTCAAGAAACTGTATCTTGCCAAGACATAGCGTATCCTCTCCATCTTAATTCTGACCAACGATTTCACCTTACGAAAGGTTACACAATACATGAGGGTATTTCAAATTTATTTGATAAATAAATGGCATTTTTCCTATTAATCACCGTGACGTTGCATTTAACTTTTTTTTAAAATATAAACTTAAATAGGAAAACTTTTTGTCGTAAATTTAGTTTTTAAATCACTCGTGATGAATATAATTGTACATAACACTATAATCACCCATCGCCATGATCTAAACTCTAATTTTTAAAGCACCTCAATTTATACTGAACGATATTTTAATCCAAAACTATCAGATTTCTAAGAAAATTTTGGTATGACAAGTTCATTTATACTACAACAATTTATATCAGTTTATATAAAAAGTTTTAGATTTCATCTCTGAATAACCAATTTATAACAAGTATGTTTTTTTTTTGTCAAGTCATTTGTAATATCATCATAATCACATTCATATTATAATTTATAAATTTATTAAATATTGACCGTTTCGCTGCAATAGATTATTTTAATGTTTTTTTTTCTTTATGGTCTTTGAATTCATCAAACGAATGTAATAAAAACACGCGTATTAAAAATAAACCTAGAAGAACTAACTGAGGGTAAACAAAGAGAAGAATTTTGGGTCACAATAAATATCACAAATAATAATCGATAATTAGTTTGTATCAGCGCTATATGTAATACTAAAATGTTGTCGTATTCCAGAAAGCGTCGACAATAAACATTTGTAAGTTCTACAAAAATCATCATAAAAGGAATAAAACTTTATATTTCCAGCCTTGTAATAAAAGAAAAATCCTGCATTGCTGAGATATTTCAAAGGTTATATTTGAAGGTTTTCTTATGTAATAGCTAAAACATTCAAGGCCAACAAATTCAATATAAACAACTTCTATTGTAATCGATGGACATGGCTTTGTAATCAAATCATTGTTTTCAAACTGATCACACCTACTCAGTATTTAATTAATGACAGAATGCAAATCAGTTGTTTTAATAGTACTTTTGAATCCACAATAATTTTATACTTAGCATTACTTACGATACAAAGATTTTGGATTCCCCATTAACTGATTTTATTACTTAGATTTGTTTTCAATAAAACTCTCAATATTAAACTGTTGCATAGGCAATGAATGATACCTTTGTCCCAGCATTGGTTGATTGAAATATGTCCAATAATTATTATCTAGTCTGGCATTCTACCCCTTGAGCTTAACATCAATATTTTTATAGTTATTGAAACATTGCTTCACATTATTTAACTAAAAGTAATGATTTTATTTATAAAAGTATCTCATTTTAAGATCTAATGAGAAGTAGGTGTCAAGAAATGACAGAATGTAAGACATAATTGTGTCCTAGATAAAAATCAATACTTTTATTTAGTAAATTTGAATTGCGGCAACTTTCTACGATTCCATATGTCTTATCACAAACGACCCGGGTTTCGCCCTTCGACATCCGTGCGATGGAATACCTGAAGATGCCGAAGGGCGAAACCCGGGTCGTTTGTGATAACACATATGGAATCGTACAAAGTTGCAACAATTCAAAATTAATATTGAAGTTCCATCAAGCACCTTCAGTCGACATCATAAATTGTATTTAGTAGTCAATAAAATTGAAGAAAAAAAATAGAATGTGACTCAGCGGGAACTTGAACTAGATACCTACTGATCGCCAGGTAGGCACGTAAGTTCCAAGCCGCAGTGTCCAGTAATAATGAATTATTATTCATCGACTGCTATCATATCATAGTATTAGATGGCATTCAAGACGATTTGATGGTGAGTACCGACAATTTTATAGCGGTATCTCAATTTAAATCTATCATTCTATGAATACTTCAAGTATTTGATTCTCGTATCTGGATTATTTCTTCGAATTAAATACATGTCATAAAATCGTCTTATCTATATCAAGATGAAAGTATCCTATACTTTATTATTGTACATACCAAGTGACGTGATAAGTTTCTTACGATTAAATAAAACTGTTATCGTTAAATTATATATATATATATAT